>JAQIUQ010004399.1:0-26669 GCA_030378365.1 Hybognathus amarus
CGCCGGGCCCAAGCCGGTGCACTCAACCCCGGTGCCTAAAGGCACCGGGATGGGCGGTACCGCCGGCTTTGGCCCTCCATCGCTGCTCGCAGCTATATCTTTATATATATATATATATATATATATATATATATATATATATATATATATATATATATATAAAGCCGGTGGCACCGCCACCTTGGTGCCTTTAGGGTTATTCTACGACGTGCAAAAACCGAACCCCTGCTTTCGGAATACATACTAGTATGTATTCCACAATTGGAATACATACTAACATACTAGTCAGAACTGAATAGTTGATATCTGAATGACAGATCACCATAGAAGTCACTGGAAAAAATGTGACTAGTAACAAAAGAATAGTTACTAGTCACCATTGAAAATAAGTACTAGTGTCTAATGAATAAGTACTAGTATCTATTTAATAGGTACTAGCATCTAATGAATAAGTACTAGTAACTAATTAATAAGCATTGGTATGTAATGAATAAGGACTAGCATCTAATGAATAAGTACTAGTATCTAATAAATAAGGACTAGTGTCTAATGGTAATAAGTACTAGTATCTTTAAAAAGGTACTAGTACCTAAAGAATAAACACTAGTATCTAAAGAAAAGGCACTAGTATCTAAAGAATAAGCACTAGTAGCTAATGAATAAGTACTAGTACTTAATGGAATAGATACTAGTATCTAAAAATAAGTACTAGTAGCATGAAAATAGAGACTAGTAGGTTAAAATGATTAAATGTTAAAACGGCTTGCCATACTCTATCTGTCGTTTCGACTAGTCACAATTACGTTACAGATATCTTAAATGATAATACAAACTATCCAAAATGTAATTACGACTAGAAAGACGTTGTTGATATCTACAATGTTAATTACGAATAGTTAAACTTAGCTTTTAAATGTTAAAAGGGCTTGCCATACAGAAGTGTAGGCTCAGAGAGACATCTCAACATTTTCAAACCAAAATATCTGACTTTCTGTGGGTCCTAGCTCATGAGTGTAAATTAGAAAGTTGTCCGGCTTGAGGAGAATATATGAATATATGAAACGATGAGATCAACATGTGTACTGAGTTTCATATTATTACATGCAAGCGTGTTTGATTTATGGACCAAGTTTTGGACCCCTTCAGGGGGCGCTGGCTCAGCCCCCTTGCCACACCCGGGTACCATCTTCCCGGCTCTGATGGCTGTGGGATCTGGACCTGTGTGCAAAGTTTCAAGAGCTTCCAAACCCATAGGTACTAGCATCTAATGAATAAGTACTAGTAACTAATTAATAAGCATTGGTATGTAATGAATAAGGACTAGCATCTAATGAATAAGTACTAGTATCTAATAAATAAGGACTAGTGTCTAATGAATAAGTACTAGCATCTTTAAAAGGTACTAGTACCTAAAGAATAAACACTAGTATCTAAAGAAAAGGCACTAGTATCTAAAGAATAAGCACTAGTAGCTAATGAATAAGTACTAGTACTTAATGGAATAGATACTAGTATCTAAAAATAAGTACTAGTAGCATGAAAATAGAGACTAGTAGGTTAAAATGATTAAATGTTAAAACGGCTTGCCATACTCTATCTGTCGTTTCGACTAGTCACAATTACGTTACAGATATCTTAAATGATAATACAAACTATCCAAAATGTAATTACGACTAGAAAGACGTTGTTGATATCTACAATGTTAATTACGAATAGTCAAACTTAGCTTTTAAATGTTAAAAGGGCTTGCCATACAGAAGTGTAGGCTCAGAGAGACACTCAACATTTTCAAACCAAAATATCTGACTTTCTGTGGGTCCTAGCTCATGAGTGTAAATTAGAAAGTTGTCCGGCTTGAGGAGAATATATGAATATATGAAACGATGAGATCAACATGTGTACTGAGTTTCATATTATTACATGCAAGCGTGTTTGATTTATGGACCAAGTTTTTGGACCCCGTTCCAGGGGGCGCTGTCTAGCCCCCTTGCCACACCCGGGTACCATCTTCCCGGCTCTGATGGCTGTGGGATCTGACCTGTGTGCAAAGTTTCAAGAGTTTTCAAACCCATTAAGGGCCCCAAAAGCCGCTAAGAGACTCAAAATCATCAAAAAAAAGGAATGTTAAAGTTTGATGCGTTGCTATGGCAACATTATCTTAGATATTGAATAATGCTTTCACAGCTCTTCATCTGGCGTGTGTTTACATTATACAGATGAAGTTTGAAGCAAATCGGGTAAAAGTAAGAGTGTGATTTCAAAGCATTTTGCAAGTGAAACACTTTCTGCTGCCAGTTGGTGGCGCTATATATTTGACTCACAATAGTCACATCCATGTGATCGGCCTCTTACAACGAACACACTGCTGAAGTTTCATCAAGATCAGTTAATGTATGCAGAAGTTTTAACACACTTCCTTTTTGATTTATGGACCAAGTTAATTTAATTAATACACTAATTATATAAAACTATTGTCAATGCACTACAATTAAACAGGTTATATGTCTTTACTTATAAAAATAAAAACAAAAACTTATTTAAAAAATACCAGGCTTAAGAAATGTATTTACTTTAGCAGGCCAGACACACAGTGAAATTATTAAGCCCCCTCCCCCTACACACACACACACAGAGACTGTGTGTCAAAAGACTCAATCACACACACACACAGACTGTGTGACAGGCCTAGGCTCAGAAAGAGCATGATCATATTCAAACTACAATATCTGACTTTCTGTGGGTTTGAGCTTATTATTGTTAATTAGAAAGTTGTTTGGCTTGAATAGAACAATATACACGGCAAGTTTTGTAACTGTCAGTAAAACTAACCAAGTTATAACACACTTTATGTGTCCTTTTTTAGTCAAAAAAATCCGCCACGGCCAAACCGTTCAAGATATCAAAAATCCGTCCGGAATATAGCATCCTCAATGTCTTGACTTCATGCACACCGAGTTTGGTGGTGATTGGTAACAGCATGGGTTGTAATTTGATGTTTTTCTAGGACAATTATTTAAAAAAAAAAAACATAATTCCCGACTTCCGTTTGAACTGTCGTAAAACTTAGAGCACGAAGTTGTTTGGCCTGATGTGATCTATGAGTGTACCAAGTTTCATATTAATCCATGCACGTGTGTTTGATTTATGGACAAATGTTCGAATCCCTAAAAGAATGCATCCTAAAAGAATGGTAAAGTTTGATGCGTCGCCACGGCAACAGTTTCAAAGATATCAAGAATCCATTCATAGGTCTTCATCTGCCGTGTATGTACATTATACAGATGAAGTTTGAAGCAAATCGGGTAAAAATAAGAGGGTGATTTCAAAGCATTTTGAAAGTGACACACTTCCTGCTGCCAGTTGGTGGCGCTATAACTTTGACTCACAATAGTCACATCCATGTGATCGTCCTCTTACAGCGAACGCACTGCTGAAGTTTCATCCAGATCAGTTAATGTATGCTGAAGTTATGACACACTTCCTGTTTCACGTTTCTCGCCATAGTTTCGTTTCCCTCGCCACGGCCAAACCGTTCGAGATATCAAAAATCCCCACACAAACTTTCATCCTCAATGTCTTGACTTCTAGCTGACCGAGTTTCGTCGAATTTGGATCAGAGCTCTAGGAGGAGTATTTAAAAGTTCATTGCGTGTGTTTTACAAAAAAACCTCAATAGCCGACTTCCTGTTGGGCTGGGGTAAAAAGCAAGAACGCGAGGTATAGATGAAATTCTGCTATCGACATGTGTACCGAGTTTCATATTATTACATGCAAGTGTGTTTGAGTTATGGACCAGGTGTTCGGACCCCATTCCAGGGGGCGCTGACGAGCCGCCCTGCCACGCCCGGGTACCAGCTTCAGCCCGGCTCTGATGGCCGCGGGTTCTGACCCGTGTGCAAAGTTTCAAGAGTTTTCGAGCATGTTAAGGGCCCCAAAAGTGCCCGAATAGTCGCTAGAAAGAAAAAAAAAAAAAAAAAAAAAAAAAAAAGAAAAAAAAAAAAAAAAAAAAAAAAAATAATCGGAAGGAAAACAATAGGGCTCTGCGCCCTTTCAGGGCTTGGGCCTGAAGTATCAAAAAGAAAACCCTAATGCAAAAGAATAAGCTCTTCCCTTTTGTTGTAAATGAACAGTGTACCAGTTCATATAGAAACTGCATATTACAGCACTAGTCTTAAATCTTCAGACAGGTCAGGTGACTCACGGGCAGACAAGCTTTCATCTGACCACCTCGTGGTTCCCATGACGATGGGACACAGAGTCTGGGTCTGGTTTCCTTAAGAGACGCTTGTAAACGACATGACTTAGAGTGAATAGCTGCATTGTGGGTTTAAGCACATACTAATGTGAGTTTTTATCATCACTGACCACAATGGGAGGTAAGAACAGATTTACCAATGCTGAGTAAAACAGCCCAACATACATTAGTTGCCATTGGCAGGCCCTAAATGGTTGGCCAGAGATAAAAAAAATAAAATACTTGCCCTATCAGTAGTCTTGGGACAGTGTCTGTAGCGTTTTGTGTTGACAAGGCGCTGCTATCTTGATGCTTGGCTATTTCTGATATGGTACTAGCAATCGCAGTAAAGACTTTTACATTGTTACAAAAGATTTTTATTCCAAATAAATGCTGTTACTTTAGAACTTTCTATTCATCAAAAATAGTTTCCACAAAAATATGAAGCATCACAAATGACGAGAATATTAATGTTTCTTTAGCAGCAAATCAGCATGATTTCTGAAGGATCATGTGACACTGAATACTGATGTAATGATTACAGAGTTATGACATTTTGCAATATATTCAAACAGAAAACAGTTATTTTAAATTGTGATAAATGTCACTGGTTTTAATGTATTTTTGATCAAATAAATGCAGATTTAGTGAGCATAAGAGACTTCTTTAAAAACATAAAACAATCTTACTGACTACTATTTGTTTCACCCTTTGTTTTATTGGGTACCAAGAGCATTAAACCATCACAATTCAATAGATATTTAAAAAAAACAAAGCCACACTGCATAAGCAGCATAGCAATAACTCATGCAAACCCTTATCCATACATTAGCCTTGCTGCTGTCTTTATATGGACTAATGCTCTTAGTGAGGATTAACCTCTTATGTGGCGCTTCCCGACAATTTTAATTAACGGTGATGGCAACAACTAGCCTACAACAAGAAGCTAAAGGAGATAGTCTTTTCCCTTCCCTCCTACACATATCCCATGAGTTTAGAGTAAGAAAACATGCAGCCAGGACCAATACAAACAGCAATTTCAAACATGCATGTCATTTCTGAAAAAAATAAATAAAAAATCAAAAACAGATCAAATGTGTGTTGTCATGTGTAAATGTCATGTCATAATGGTTTGTTATCTGCATTAAAACAGTGTTCCCACAGCAGCTGTTTGAAACTTTTTGGTTCATTTTTTTTTTGGCCCTGCACTTTTAAGAAAACTCCCATTGGAAACACTTTATTTGGCAGTATCATTGATATTAATTATTTTTTGCACAATTCGATAAAATTGCAGCTTCGTTGTTTATAACACTAACCAAAATGCTCACAAGTGACTTTATTCATGATTTATTTTCCATCTCATGTATGTCACTGAAACAGTTGTCTCCATGGTAACCAAGTAACACTAAATTCAGGGGCAAAAATTGTTGCTGGTCCTTGAAATGATGTCACAATTTAAGGGACAGGTGTAGTTTGTGTAAAAATAGATCTAGATTGAATAATTTAAATACTGTGTTTATTTAGCTCATTGTTTAGTCTTTTTCAAAATGTAATACTTATTTTGTTATGAATGTCCATGTTTTAAGAATGCTAAGCTAGATCTGGGACAAGGGTGAAACAATAAAATCCAAGTAATTTCAAAAGTAGCTTTTGAAAGTAATAACAGCTTTATTGTGCACCTCATATAGCAAAAATCCACCCCTGGTAGGCTACATAAAAGTGCCTGCTTTGGACATTGCATGTCCCGTTACTCGCAGATCGCGCTGATCTCTTTGTGTCCTCAGGCCTGTCGGGAATAAAATCCGCTTTTCGTACAGTGCACAGAGGAAGCAACAGGCTGCTGGCGTGACGAACTAGCCTACGAGAAAAGTTTACAAAACAGAGCAAACGAAGTGCGGTAAACGGCAATAGGACAACGATATAGCCTACGGGCGGCTTTTAAAGGATAGATGATGCGCGCGCGACATTGTTTCATTCTAACAAAAGCGCGTTAGTTACAATGTAGCCTATCCTCAACATGATTAAATCAAAGACAGCAGCGGTATTCACAACCATTCACGGAGAATAATGAGTTTTGAAGATCAAGACTTACGAGAGCAGCGGTATCTCGCTACGGGACGGAGTCTGTCCGGTTGTGTTGTGTGTTAAAGATGGGCGCTGTGTTTGAAAACTGGAGCCGCCCGCGCGCGCGCGCGCACGCACGCACACGCACACACACACACACACACACACTCATGCGCCGCTCTGTGGCTGCCAAGACCACTGAACCACTGTAACCCTCACACACAGCTGAAAATTGCATTTGAATAGGTAAGATTGGTTGTTAGGAAGGAATTTTTTTTTTACCTCGCACATATCCCAGATAGCACAAGGCTGTCTGATCTCCTATTTACATCTGGAAGACGATTTTAAAGAGTGTTTGCTCATTTGCAAGACGTCTATAGGACGTTTCCTGCAGATGTCAAATAGACGTTTATAAGATGTCTCTAAGATGTAACGATTTAGAATGCACGTTAAACTGACATCTTATAAACGTCTATTTGACATCTGCAGGAAACGTCCTATAGACGTCTTGCAGATGAGCAAACACTCTTTAAAATACGTCTTCCAGATGTAAATAGGAGATCAGACAGCCTTGTGCGATCTGGGATCAGACTTAGAACTCGCAATTCGCGAGCTTTAGCTATTCTGGAATTTTGAGGGGAAACGCACACAAAATAGGCTATGCAATTGGACGAAATAAAGTGCAAATTGCGAAATATGAACCTAGCGATGGAGAAAAGTCAGAATAGAGATAAAAAGAAAGAATGACTTATTATCCTGTGGCGGAAACAGGATATGGAGAGCCTATAAGAGTCGGGTTAGGAATATTTGTATTACATTGTTAAAATATAGTAACAATTGTGAAACCAGTTAGTTGTCACCACGAAATGTTCTCATGCCAACAGCAGAACACTAACAGGAAAAGACCAACCTACAATGCTTTCACATTCCACTGGGCAACAATTGCAGACATGCTTGTCACTCTCTCTTTCTCTTGTTTTACTCTACAAATTAACTAGCCTACTCAGGTCAACAAAAGTTCACTTCACGTTTATGTAACATAGGCCCTAATGTTTGGTGTGGGGTCGTGTTCATGTTTGGAATTGATATTGTCCTATGGTACAATAGTCATTTATAGTCAATAGTCATTTTTGGCTAAATTCCAGCAAATGCTTTTTTTTTTTTTTTTTGCTACATTTCATTGTTTTGATTGCGGATGATGGAAAAAAAATTCCCAGACCCAGAATTCCAGAATCAAATCTTTTTTTAGCTTTTAGTTTGAATATTGTAATATCTTTTTCTTAATAGGCTGCTGCCACCACCTTTAATTATTTAAGCCAGTATGGTCTGGCACCAGAAGACAACACCAGGTAACACTTTATTAGTCCTCTTTAGACATTCTACTAACTATAAATAACTTTTCAACTAGGCTACATGTCAACTAACTGTCACAAGAGTATTAGTAGACTGTCAGGCTTAATATCTGCTAACACTTTATTTTGTTGGTCCCCCAAACAGACATTCAACTGACTATAAGTAACTTGGGGACAAGAAGTAAACTATCCTCCTGAACCCAAAGCGCTAACTCCTAACTATAACCTAACAGTCTTCTGACAGTCTACTACTGATAATACGAATACTCTAATGAGAGTTACATGACATGTGTTTGAAAAGCTACTTATAATGAGTAGTAGAATGTCTAAAGTGACTATCGAAATAAAGTGTAACCCAACACCACCAAAACTTCAATCAAAATATGTAGTTTTGTTAACAGAGGAGACTAAAAGGACTGACAAAACACAACCTGGAAAGCCGTAAAACTGACACAGAGCACTACGTGAATTCACTCACTTACTTCATTGGTGACAAACAGAATCATTAGCCACTTTCCGACCAAGTAGTTACAGGAACTTAGTTATAGGAACTGTCCACTTCTAAACAGTTCTAAGAACTACTCTCCCCGAACTCGGTTTTGCTGCTTGCGTTCGCACTGGCCAAGTGGCCATAGGAACTGGTAGGAGGGGTAACGCAAGTCACGGCGACCGTCATTACTAGACGTAGCGCAGATACATACAACAACAACAAACCAGCATGGCTATTGCAATGTTCCTGTTCTGCCTTGCCGGGACCTTAATAACGGAGAACGAACGGCGGCGTTTAAAGATTATGCTTGAGTTCTGTACAGAGAAACACAGAAGACGAAGGCTCCAGCGTAAAATGACAAGTAATATGATGGAAGAAGATAAAAGAGCAGAGTGCAGGAGGCAAACAAAACGACGGGTAAGTTTAGCTAGCATTAGCAATTAGCTGGTTGCATGCGTTATGTTTGTCTTAATCCTCGCACACAGCGTATGGCAGACAGCGCACTACAAGTTCCGTGTTGACAGTGGGCATGACTTATAAGTCTGAACCAATCAACATAGACCCAGGGAAAGGGAACTGAAAAAGTACTCGCTCTCAGACTAGGTACTGAAAGAGTTATAGGAACTACAGTCTGAGGAACTAAAAAATCCACGATTTAGTCCGGTTCGGACACTAAGAAAAAAGGGCTATAGGAACGCTCAGGTTCTAGGCACTGCAAAAGTTCCTCCGGTCGGAAAGCGTCTGAATTACAGATAGTGGCACTTCAAACTCATTTAATACCTCAACCTCATGCACGTGCAAAATGGTACCGCTGGCTGTCCCCTAAACCCTCCCGGGTTCAGTTCCACCCACCCTTACTATCATCCTCTATTTTTTAAAAAGCACAAGTTTATTTAATACATCAGTTTAAAATAAAAACATAGAAAAAGTCTTAAAAACCACTTAACTCACCCACGGGATTCCACTCCCGTTCGCGTGAAGGGAAATGTGATGGTGTGTATCATTTCAGCACTCACGTTGACATCTGCATGACAGCCTCAGTCACAAAAGTAGATCCCACCTATAAGTATGTTTCAAAAGGTTCAGCCAGGCTCTTGCACGCTCTTGCAATTCAATAGCATCAGCATTCAGCACAGTAGTGACGGCACTCCTAATTTCTTGTCGTCCCTATCAACTCTCTCCCCACACCCACCATGTATCCATTCACCGCCACCGTAGCCTGAAACAGACTGTGAACAACACCCCTGTTCTCTGCCGCCCTTTTTCCACTTACAATGTAAATGGAACCGATCCCCCATCCATCGCCTTTTGCACACCATTTAAACCTTTTTATACCTCCAGTTTTCTCAACACAGTTCCTGCCCCGGTGTTTCTCATTTCTCAATCAGACTCATTCATTAGTTGCCAAGATAAAATTCCAAAACACAATACACATTACACTATCCCTTCCCCGAATGGAACAGACACATCCCAGAGTCATATTGAATCCATCTCATAGTCCCGTGTACACTCAGGTTAATGTTGCTCTCATACTAGGCATTGAAACTTTGGCTGATGTTTTACTACCATAGAGCCATCCTGCAGTCCGTTCGAGTCCTTTCACTGTATATTCGGCTCTTGGACAGGCTTTTGTACTGGACCAGCAGCCACTGATGCTGGCTGGCACTCCCTTTGGTCCTTCCAAATAACGAGAGAGCACAGGTGCCCTTTCATGAACCCAACTAGCCCCCAAAGGGATGTCCAATCTGGCCGGCCACCCTTCGACCTGGGCACTGGGACTCCTTCTCGCGGTAGGACCATGGGTACAGCTGTTTCTGAGAGAGAAGAAAGAGCATAGTTTCAGTCTTTTAAAATTTACCACTATTTCCAGCCTTCCCTCTACAAAACATCAAGAGAGGCGTTCCAAAAACTCCATAAAGGCCCCTGTAACGCCTTTGTAGTTTTGGGCAAATGCCATTTTTATTTGCTCTTATTCTATATAGAGCTGTCAAAATTGCTTAAAAATGACATTCGAATATTCCCTCAAATACAACACTGTGGCGGCAGAACAAGGCCGAGAGACGGTCTCGCGAATATTCTTCTCACGTTCTCTCGGCCTCGTCCTGCTCCGCCACAAACACATTATATATTCGAACTATTCGAACATCTGGTTGCGCATTTTGTCAATGCATTTTGTCAATTTTGTCAATAACAGGACAAATTCATACAAAGATACATAACTACTTGTATATGTCACAGTGTCTGGTTGTGTTCCCTTGTTTGTCACTAAAGGTCCTTGTTATCATGGTGTCCTTCACTATTGACTATTTCCCAGCATTCTGTCTTTCACTCATCAGCTCATTGCACTCAGCTGTTCCCCGTAATCATTGTTCCCAGCTGTTCTGTGTTAGTCTTGTTAGTTCTGTTATATATTCCTTGTCTGTGTTAGTATGTGTACAGATTCGCTGTTAGATGTCACCACTTCTTTTGTCTGTTTTCAAGTTGGTTTGTGTTTTATTTTCAAGTTGGTTTGTGTTTCATTTTATAAGTTGGTTTGTGTTTCATTTTATAAGTTGGTTTGTGTTTCATTTTCAAGTTGGTTTGTGTTTTATTTTCAAAGTTGGTTTGTGTTTTTGTTTTCATGTTTGGTTTGATTATTATTTTGACCCCTGCCTGGAAGACTACAATTTGGATTACCCTTAACTTTAAAAAAACTGCTGCAAATTGGATCTTCAGTCCTGTCCCCTTTGTGTCGTGACAGAATCGAATCCGTCAATTCAAGATCCAGCGACTATGTTTTGCAATATCTTCCCCAGTCTCCAAGGGGGAGAGAAGGTAACTTTTTAAGGGGACCCGATTGGTCAAGTTTCGAGAGACCCGTGGAGGTCACGTAGGGCAGGTTTTAGTCGGGAGATGATCCCTTTTCTGATTTGGTCACTGTTTCGGTGGTCCAGAGTCCAGAGGTCCGGAGAAGGAGAAGGAAGAGTCATGTTCCATCTGTCCAGTCAGAGACTGTTCACGTCCCATCTGCCCAGCCAGAGACTGTTCACGTCCCGTCTGCCCAGTGAGAGACTGTTCATGTCCCGCCTGCCCAGCGAGAGACTGTCCACGTCTTGTCTGCCCAGCGAGAGATTATTCACTGCCCGCTGCCCAGCGAGAGACTGGAGACTGTTCACGTCCTGCCTGCCCAGCGAGAGACTGCTCACTTCCTGCCTGCCCAGCGAGAGACTGTCCACATTCCTCGCCCGCCCAGCGAGAGACTGCTCACGCCCCGCCTGCCCAAGCAAGAGACTGTTCACGTGCCTCGCTGCCCAGCGAGAGAGCTGCTCACGTCCGCCTGCCCAAGCGAGAGACGCCGTTCACGCCCCGTCTGCCCAGAGAGAGACTGTTCACATTCGGCTGCCCAGCGAGAGACTGTCACGCCCGCTGACCAGCGAGAGACTGTCTCACGTCCCATCTGCCCAGCAAGAGACTGTTCACGCCCTCTGCCCAGCGAGAGACTGTTCACATCCCATCTGCCCAGCAAGAGACTGTTGCACGTCCGTCTGCCCAGCGAGAGACTGTCACGCCCTGTCTGCCCAGCCAGAGACTGTCACGTCCCTGCTGCCCAGCAGAGACTGTTCACATTTCGCTGCCCAGCGAGAGACTGGTCACATTCCGCTGCCCAGCCAGAGACTGTTCACGGTCCTGCTGCCCAGGCAGAGCTGTTCACTGTTACGGCCGCCCAGCGAAGAGACTGTTCACGCCCGCTGCCCAGCGAGAGACTGCTCACTTCCCGTCTGCCCAGCAAGAGACTGTTCCACATGCCGCTGCCCAGCGAGAGACTGTTCACGTCCCTGCCTGCCCGAGCGAGACTGTCTACGCCCCGCCTGCCCAGCGCGAGACTGTTCACGCCCCCTGCCCAGCGAGACTGTCGCCTGGCACATTGCTGCCCAGCGAGAGACTGTTCTCGTTGCCCGCCCGCCGAGGCAGAGACTTGTTCACGCCACGTCTGCTCACCCCAGAGACTGTCAAATCGCCACGGCTGACCCTGGCAGAGACAGATCAGGAGATGCCCATTCGGTGTGGCCACTATTTGGACCATCTGATTCGGATCCTGGACATGCCTATGCTCGCTGTTCCAGAGCTTGGAGCCAGCGTCCGCTCCAGAACTGGAGACGGAGCCAGTGTCCACTGTTCCTGAGTCTCTGCTGGACCCTGCTGTTCCTGAGCCTGTGCCTGCTGTTCCAGAGCCAGAACACAAGCTTTGTTTCAGAAATCTACATACTGTATATTCCATATTTGTATGCACATACTCTGCTACAAGTGTCATTTTTTTCTTTGTGTTAAATGTTGTGTAGGTAGTAAATTTTATAAAAAAATCCAATTGTTTTCCAAACTTTCTGTATATATATACATATATATATATATATATATATATATATATATATATCAATGCATAATTAAAATGTAAGTACTCTGATAAAAAGAGTATAAAAATCGAGTGACTCTAGACCGTTTAATCTGCACTAAACACAGCTCATTATTTTCAAACCGGGACGAAACAACGGATTGGCTTAGGCGACTGTCACTCTCTGCAACCATGGCAACCACCCTTTTGCCACACAGGACCTGCCCACTTGCGCGTATCCAGATACCTGTTCACATGCCCTTGTTTGAGCTTGAAGATGCAAAACTCGACGCAGGTCCTCTTGTCCAAGAAGTGCTCCTTGACCTGCACTTCCGACCACCCCGCCCTCGGCCTCTACTTACTCGGACCCTAGTTGCACGGCCTCTTGCACGACCATGACTTTTGCTTTGCCCTCGACCATGGATCTGTCCTCTTCAGCTGCACGATGCGGTAGGCTACTCTGCTCTCTGAAGTGTCAAAATGATAACATGACTTTTGCGCAAACATACATGCCACTTTCAAGTTAAAGCTGCAATACCTAAGATTGGCATGTCGCTAGAGGGCGCTACATTCAAAACAACAACAACTTCTTTGCTTGGATGACGACGTGGAGGAACGCTGGAATGATGGGAACTGTTGTTTTCAACTCCACCGTGGATAAATCAGTCAGACGGGAATCGAAAATTAGTTGTCATGGTATGAGGTAAAGGTCCATTTCTATAAATGTTGCGTTTAATGACATGCTTGTTAAGAAGGTTTCAGCCAATCAGAGAGTCGTTTATTGAATGACGTGAGTCAGTGCCTAGTCAGTAAGAGACGAACGAAGTATGAATGCTCCGATGCAGAAGACTGACATCTCAATCTTTCCTTCAGTAGTGGTTTATGTGAGCGAGTTAATGACAAAATGTAAGTTGTTTATTTCCTTTATCTTGTGATGCTATATATATGCGTTTAAAGCAGATTTGTGTACTTTACTGAGTTATCACGAGCTCGTTTGCTCACCATCGCGGCAGCTCGCGCTAGCGCCTAAGCGCCAAAGTTCATCCTTTATGTTTATATAAGTAATGCATGAGTACTTTCATAGTGTGAGATATATATCTGGATGGAGATTTATATGGTTATTTGCCTATATTTGTGTAAATATTGTGTTATGTGCTGTTTCATGTTACTGACCGAAATGACAGTGTAATGGCGTCCCACATAACAACTAACTCCATGTGCGTCCCTTGAACGCCACCTTGTGGATTATCTAGGAACTGCAATAACTTTAATAATGTTACCAGTTCTATTGCCTTGGTGAATGTTATTGATTTAACTGTATCTCTAATATTATTGTTATTCTGTATTATTTCAGACCACTTACTGTTACCACTCACTGTTACTGTCCATCCTGAGTCAAGAGTAAACTACAAACTCTGCTTCAAACTCTGAGTCGTATGTGTTCTTACCGACACACCAGTGCGGATACAAATCCACCTACTCCAGTAATATACAGTCCTTAATTAATCCTCACAAACAATGCTTGTTTTTCATTAAACTGAAATAGCCGCAAGAAAAGTCAGGTTTAAAAGTAAATTAGTTATCACAGATGTTACTGTACCGAGTCACTGGATGAAGCTATGGTGGAGAGGATTTGAAGTCAAATCGTTGGTTATATATCCTGACTTCGCCCTAAGCTGCAATATGCATTTAGTTTTGCATTCATTTACAGAAATCAGCTGCTTGAATGACAATTGCTGATGATGTTATTAGATTTTTCAGGTGATATTCTCAATTCATTCAGTTAACGGATGTTCTGAGGTAAAATTTTCAGACTGCAGACTCAGCAACGATTGTATTTAATTGTACAGTACAATCATAACATAGAACAGACATTATCTTCCTTTCATGTCATTAAACATAACAATATTGCTGGCCATATACTGATGAGAAAGTGCGCGTCCGGTGTGCGATACTGGACTTTGTCCTGAGACGTGGCGCGGCTCTCTCGTCCGGTGTGCGACCCCTTTACAGCCAACAGTTCACATTCCGAGAATAATTGAAAAGAATAATGCACCAGAATGTGCACCATTCCATTACAAATGCGCGAAACAAGCTGACGTTTGTTGCTTGATAGACGCAACGCACAACTACAACTTCCGCATTTATCCAGGACTACACGTAGTACGAGCGGAAACCGAGGTAACGCGGATATGACGCGATTGACTGGCGACTCCCAGCTCACCCCTGCTCACACGCCCCGTTTCCTTGGTTAAAATCTCAATTTTCTCGTGATTTAAACATTGCTTGAAACATTTGGAATATTGTAAGTTATCATCTTAACTAAATATATAACACTGGCCTTGTGATTTTGGGAATATTTTAATGCAAAAATCTTAGGTATTCCACCTTTAAGTGGGTGTGTTATCTAGACGTATTTATTACATGTGCACTCCCTGACATGATGTGTCACACTACATGCACTGCGCTCTTTTCCTCTCTGCTCGTCTCAGGTAAGATGATGTGTCTTTAGGCTCAGCTGTCGGAGTGTGTCGGAGTTCATGTGTTTTGGGGGCGTGGCTTTGGAAGGAGCCCAGAAGGGAGGGGGTGAAGTGAATGGAAATAATGAGCTGTCTTTAAAACAGTCGTGAGAGGTCTACAGACACTCAATTTTTATACTTTCTTTTTCAGAGTACTTGATATTTTAATTATGCATTGATATAGGGCTGCACGATATTGGTAAAAAATGGCATTGCGATATTTTATATTTACGCGATATATATTGCGATATTAGAACAATTTCCCAGATGATTTGAAAAGCTCTACTTGGAGAATGAATCATTGAATGACTGGGGTGGTTTTGTTATGGAGTATATCCGCATAGAAACTAATATTAATTAATTGAATGTTGTTTACTAATGTCGTTAACAGGTTATGTTAACAGGATGCTGCACATTAGTGGTGGTTGAGGAGATTCCCCTTCCCCTATATAAAGCACTTTGAGTGCAGAGAAAAGCACTATATAAATGTAATGAATTATTATTATTATTATTATTAATGTAGTTAACTAGACTTTAATAAATGGAACCTTATTGTAAATTGTTTCCGATTTATGTCTCTTGAGTTCAGTGTTGAATAGATCAGTTGTTTTAACCATTCATTAAAGTGAATCGGTTCAAATGAGTCATTAGTTCGCGAATCGGACGTTTCATTAACGGACCACGCCATACCCGCTGTGTGATTATCCAGGCAGGTTAGGACATCGCACAAGATTTGTGTCAACACAGAAAACATTTCATCACTGGATCGCATTTTTTTTTTATTGAAAGTGTGGTTTATGTAATGTCATCTGAATGTGTGGAACAGCAATTCACAACCGGTGGTAGTTCAGAAAAAAAGGTCTTCCGACCTTTTACCGTCATGTATTCTCAAAGATATTCAGTCAACTAAATTCATTGATATGCTCGAGCACAGGAGAGCAAGAGAGTTTGAAGACGGTGAGAGTGCACGCGCGACCGGGACTTTACTCTCTCAGTTAAACGAGCGCAGAAGTCACTCATCGTCATCTACATCATTCACCGGTCAAGTTTGGCGGGACAAAAATGCGCTTTAGTAAGGCTGACAGAAAACAGAGCGCAAGTTCCAGTCTTCTTGCGCTTGATGTTTAAACTGACAGGACTTGCAAATTGATAAACTCTCACTATGATGGTTAAACTTTGCATTTAATCCGCGAATCACAGAGCGTTACGGGCCGGGGAGCTGCTGGCACGCAGCCTACTGATCACGAATCACGGATTAACTACGATCCCTAGTGACATCGCACATTCTTGCGAATGTGACTACTGTGAATGCGCACATCGCGATATCGATGTTAAAGTGATACATCGTGCAGCCCTACATCATATATACAGAAAGTTTAAACACATTTGGAAAAAAGTTTTTTTTTATATAAAATTGCTGCCTACAATACCTTTAATAGGAACTGAATGCATCATAAAGAATGCAACTATGAAAAATTATGAGATCAACACATGATTCCAATTATTTCTGCCACATATATCTACAAAAATCAAGCTATAGTGTATGTGCCCAAAAAAAATCTTGCCGTGCTTTGAACGTTTATCCTGTAAGACTGGGGTCAAACTGTCTCAAGACTCAGAAATGGCTACTCACTTGAGAAAACACTTTTCTGAAAATTAACATTTTTTAACTCTCTCTTGCTTAATTAGCATCCACACCTGAGACACAATCACACTGAGCCAATCACCTCAGTATTGTCTTGATTTACATTTCTTTCCATTCACCCCCTCTTCCCTCATCTCTTCTCTCCACAAGCTGAAACCATCTGAAATTCACCCAAAATATATATGGTAACAAATGATAACAATTATTATACAACACTATTCATATGTAGCATTTTAAATTTCTTAATACGACTGGTACAAAGGTCTCATTACCGCACAAGTAAACCAAAAGGTAATAAAGTATTGTTGTAATCTGGCCCTTTAAGTCCCTTAATTGCCAACTGTATTCTTGTAGCTTATTGGTTGTCCAGATACACACTCATTAGTATAGAGCGTGAAGTCTACCTTGTTAACAGTAGTTGTTGTTCTTGGAAGTCGCTAGCATGCTCAATGCATATCGGAAAATCTGCCGTCCAGTGCAACAGACGCACTATCAGCTGCAGCAACCTGATATGAGTCTGAGTTCATTGAATAAAACACTGTTGGCGAGTGCGCTGTGAACTGTACATCTGTGTCCGAAGAACTTCAGTAAACTTATGAAATGATCTCCTTGTTGTGGCTCATTCCACCGCATGTCATGTGCATTAATACATATCAACAACATGGCAACTGGTGTCAGGAGCGGGACTGTGTTTAAAACAACATGAATTAACCTAGAATATCAGATATCGATTAACCCTCCTGTTACCCTCAAATCTGATTACATTTCATAAGTAAATTTGACCCCAGTAATTAAAACCTCCACAACATGATTTTTTTGTTTTTTTACAAAGGTTTGTCTCGGGTAATTATATGTCTTTGTTGACTACTTAAGTAACCTTTTAAGTTTTAAGTTGACACCCACGACCCCCACCCCACTTAACCCCTTATACATCGAGAATACCCATTGCCCGACTATGGACAAATTTACAAATCAACATAAAATCTGACGATTGACCTAAAATTGGAAAAATAAATATATTTTGTGCTTTATATTTGTTTTATAATATTTCTAAGTACAGATTTTTGTAATCTATAACATTTGGAAAGAAAAACTATTTATTTCGTCAAGGATAGTAATCACGAGTTATGTTTGGGGTCAATCTTGCAAAAATTATGTTTTCCCCTCCCCCATGGCACGGGAAACATTAGAAGTTCTCACAAAAATGATGTTTTCCCCTCCCCATGCCACAAGGAAAGAATTATTAGTTCTCATGAGAATTATGTCACATGTCATGTGAACTACTAGTTGTTCTATTTTACTGTTACAGACCGCCAGAGACGGTCGAACACAGTGGAAGGAGTCGCTCCTCGCGAGCCATCTCGAGAATCTCATATTGAAATGTCACCTGTGACCCTGACCAATGACGTGTCAGAAGCTTTATCCGCTCCATTCATGTCACAGGTCGTTCTCTTTGTCATTCCTGCGAAGAGATCTCGTCTCGAGCCGTCACAGCGTTTTTGGTGAGCAACTGCTCCCGCTACAGCTGTGTCTCGGGAGAAATATTTTAGATTATATTTTGGTTGTTCCAGATGAATTTTGGACATATATTCTTGGTTGTCCAGGTTTGTTTGGAACAGTTCGATCGCTACTAGCAGTGTTGAGGTGAGTACTCACGT
Organism: Hybognathus amarus; assembly: GCA_030378365.1. NCBI lineage: Eukaryota > Metazoa > Chordata > Actinopteri > Cypriniformes > Leuciscidae > Hybognathus > Hybognathus amarus. Next base: position 18,332 of record JAQIUQ010004399.1, read on the forward strand.
GAACTCAGTGGTTAACCAGGGTTCTGTCAGACTGTGTGTAGTATTTGTTTATTGCCTGATCGACTATTTTTCATGTAATACTCATTGGTTAATCAGAGTAATACATTGATAAGGCTCATTGTAGCAACTGTAAACACCATTTTTAATATATAACCCCATTGGTTGACCAGGGTTTTTTTTTCCCAACTACTGGTCTGGATGTTATGGCAGCTTTCATGCTCCATCTGCTCCGGTCCAATGGACCTCATGGATGCTCACATTCAATGTCCCACTTGCCTAGGCATTGATCACCTTCTGTGAGGCTTTAGTAGACCAATGTCCTGAATGTAGTTTGATGTCCTCAGCAGCTGAGCTTGCGAACGCAGTTCAGGGCATTAAGGCCTTATTATCTGTACCCCCTGCTCATCAAAATGTGAGCGAGGGGACAGCGGTGAGTGTTTTAGCTCCTCCCTTGCCCAGGTGTGAGCTGGCATCCAGGTTTTCCAGGAGAGAACCAGACACTTTATCTATTGTGGCCTCTGACTCCTTAGACCGGGAGGAACAGGATTATTATATGCCTATTGGAGGGGATGGTACCCTCACATTCCCAGTTCCAACGTTCCCATAGTGATGACGGCTTCTGGCCTTCAGGATGCACCGTCAGTGGTTTTCTCTCTGCAAGACAAACTCAGGATGGCGCGCTCGCTATAGTGGACTTTGGATCCACCTCCTCCCCTACCAGGCCAGTCAAACCTCTTGCGTTCGTTCAGTTTTCCAGCAGGAAGATTTCCTAGTGCCAAGTTGATGCAGACTTCACAGATGTGGTTGCTTCTGCGTTTCGGTCAGCTCCTTTATCCAGGCCTCATCGTGTAGGTCGTACATTAGCGGCAATGGCTGAAGTTGATGAAAAGGGCCTTGGTAACATGCCTCCAGTCGAGCCATGTGTTTCTTCACTGGTAGTGTCACATGATGAGACCCTTGAGACACAATCTTCGCTGTCCCAACCCAGAGTGTAGACGCACAGATGATCTGCTGGTTAGAATTTATAATAGTCTCAGGCTTGAGTCGTGTGGGAAACTTCATGGCTAATCTTTTGTTGGCACTTTCTGCCTTGAGTACAGACCCACCAGATAATGCAACGCAGTGTAAGTTATGGACCATCCTCACATCAAATGCCTGTGTGTCATGTAAAATCCAAACAACAAGTGGCTCCTCGACACACTCGACAGGGGCTACTGTCTTCAGTTCCGTCACAGACCCCAACTATGCACACACACTCGGCCCACAGTGGTTCGGGACCCTCGATCAAGCTCTTGCTCTATCTCTCGAGGTCCACAAGCTACTGGAAAAAGGTGCGATAGAGCTGGTAGACCCCCAAGTCCATCCAGGGGTATTTCATTCAAAGTACTTCCTAGTTCTGCAAGAAGGATGGAAGTTTCAGGCCAATCTTGGACCTCAGACGATTGAACAGGAGTCTCAAACACCTTCCTCTTCGCATGCTGCGTGTCAGGGATGTCCTACAAGCAGTCGAACCAGGCATGTCGTTTACCTCTGTGGATCTGAAGGATGCCCATTGCACCTCATCACAGAAGGTTTCTTCGTTTCACATTTCAGGGCAGGACATACCAGTATCGAGTCCTACCATTTGGCCTCTCCCTCTCTCCCCGTGTATTCACACGGTGTATGCAGGTGTCACTGGAACCTCTACAACGAGAGGGCATGCTGATTCTCCCTTGCCTGGACTGATTGGCTGCTTTGTGCCAGATCACCTCAGCAAGTAGCCAACAACACACAGCGCCTACTGGAGCATGTTACTATTTTAGGACTAAAGAGGACAACCTGAGAGACCTTGTCCGCTGTGGTTTGCAGAACAGGAAGAGCAGGGGTCGCTAGGCCAGGATGCCCTGGCCCACGACTGGCTAGACCTCCTCCTCAATGCGTTCCCTCCAATTCCACTTCTTTGGCCTGTGCTGAGGCGTATGCTGGTGACGCGACACAGGCTTATTCTTAGTGGCTCCCTGTTGGCCAGCAAAGCCGTGGTTCAGTCTGCTGTTGGCCCTTACGACTGGTCCACCACAACCATTGCCAGTTAGGAGGGACCTACTGTCACAAATGAACGGGGAGCTTTGGCACCCCTCATCGGGCAAGCTGAGTCTATGTGTATGGCCCCTGGGGTTGGGCAGGAGCTCTCACAGTGTTACCGCAGATGTGAGGAACACTGTCATGAATGCAAGAGCCCCATCAACACATCGCACGTATGCAAGTAAATGGAAGATCTTTGTTCATTTCCCGGTTTGGTGCACCGCTCTGAACTGCACACAGACCCGGGTAGCTTTCAGGAACATCAGGGACGTAATCGAACATAAATTGTATGCATTGCTGCGAAGTACCAGCGTAATGGAAGCTTGGGAACACAGAGGACCTGACAGCTGGGTGGACATAACACACTCGACGAGCCGCTACATATGCGCAGTGCCTTTTCCTGCATTTTCCGGAGGGAGGATTAATGCAAATGTATGGGGTTAGTGACATCTAAAACCCAGCTGTAGTCCCAATAGAGTTGTTTTTGTAGGCATTTGCTACCTGATTTTTAAAAGATGATATCTCTGCTTACACTGAACTTTCAGTGCTGCAACTTTGCAGATACTGTTCATGCACCAACAGCAACATTACACACTATTTAAAATGAAAAAAGTGAAATCACAATCAACCCCCCCTTTAAACACAAAATCATTTTATGTTAAAGAATCACTTACCTCCAGAGCAATTTATGATCAGATTCAAGAGTGGCAACCTCTTGAACCACCACCACGTTCGCACTGGAAAACCTCTGCAACCCCCTAATTGGCCAAAATGATCTGTTTGACTTTTCTGAGACCATCTACTCTTCCCTGTGAATGACCTGTGACCTATTTTCTGTAAGATCTGAATTTTTGAGTTTGAATTTTTGAGATTTAATTTTAGAAAACTGAATTTGAAATTCCGAATTTCTTCATCTTGAAAACTTGAATCTGTATTTTTTCAAACTGAATATTTGCAGTATAAGAATTTAGAACAAAAAATAAGTAGCTGTTTGAAAATACATTAAATTTACATAAAATAGGGCGCAATTTGTAATGCTGAGTGTCCTTCAAAACTCGGCATTAGAACAACAGAATGTTGCTCGACCAACCTAAAATATCCTTACCTCTGTTTATTCTAAATTCAGTATAAGAATTTAGAAACAAAAATAACTAGCTGTTTGAAAATACATTAAATTTACATATAATAGCCTACATGAAAATACTTAAAATTAGATTTTGTTAGACTTTTTGCAAATAACAATTGCAAATAATTAAAATTTACACAATTCAAATTCAAATAATTTTGTCATATTATTAGCTCCATATTCCGAAACATTTCAAACAGTTTTGACGTAATGGAGTCTCGTTTACTGAAATCACGTGACTCTAGCAGTTTGATACACGCTCTGAACCATTGATTCTGAACAAACGATTTGTAAAGTCTTCGAAGCTTCATGAAATAGTGTTTTGAAATTGCCATCACTAGCAGTACTACTTCACCCACTATATTGAAAACCATCGCTTGGGACGATTGGCGGGCCTTACAATACATTCTGTATCTGCAGAATCACATTGTCACTAGCCTGACTTCGTCATATCTCATTTTCCTATTGGAAGATTAGTCTGAAACCCTCCGTCTGGATTCGATTATGAGGCGTGTCTTAACCGAACCAGGAAAAAAACAACAACTCTGCACTCAATTGGATAGTCGGTAAACCTACAACCAATCAGAGCAACGCAGTAAGTCAGCTACTTTGCATACAGTTGTCAAATACAGAACGTAGCCTAACTTTACTTATTTTAGAAGTTAAATAACGAGTGTTGCTTCTTTTACTTACTCCTTCATGAGTGCGACCAAAGGAGGAACCACAACGACCACAGGCTTTTCATTACGTCCCATCTTCTTAGCGACCGTCAGAGCCAGCTGATAAGTTACACTTTCCCGAATCATGTGGGACGGCAAAAATATCTTTCCGATCGTCAAATGCCTTGATTGCAGTTTTCTGTTTGTCTATTAAAATTAATGCGCTGTCGGTTTATTTCAAAACAGACGCGACAGCGGAATCTATACATCTCAATTCTGACATCTCTACATCTCAAGATGTACATCTCTGAGGGAAACCAGTTAGCGCTCTTTGATAACGTGATGATTGCGTCCTTGCAGATCACCTGTCCATCATTGTATAAAGCCCGCCCTGGGCAATTTGATTGGCACGAACACTGTTTGCCTGATTAGTAATTACTCCTCAATGGATCGAGTCCAGACCGAACTTCCTGTCCAAAAAATGTTGTGGGCGGAGTTCGGCCTGCACATGCAGGCTACATTGTCACATTATCATGAGTAAAGGCATTTTTACTTTACTCATAGATAATGTTGTACTTACGAATTGACTTCATTTGTTTGTTTATACAGTTGTAAATAACACTATCCAACACCCTAACCCCCCAAAAACTTTCTGCATTTGTCAAAAAGCTCTATTTAAATTAATATACCATTTGTGCAAATGTGGATGTCCCCTAAATGAGGTTTTGCTGGATTTATCCTCATGAGACACCTGGAGAAGACTGTGAGAGATGGAAATGTCCCCTGCACTCATTGTTTAACAGGATTAGCGTCTCCTCTCTACCAGTTGTGACATTTGATCAAATCAAATTAAGTGACAATGCCACTGATGGAACTCAAAGTTAAATGTATCACAAAGTGACGGAAGTCTCTTTCAGGGCTTCTTTTAGGACCAGTGTTTCCCACAGAATTAGATTCTATTTGTGGTGGTGTGGGGTTTTGGTACCGAGGGGAGGGGGTGGGGGTTGTTTGTGCCACAGGGGCCTATATGTATTGTAAGCATGTTATAATTAGTGATGTGTCCTCCCGTATCGAAGCTTCGAAGCGTGTGTCGAGTAATCGGGATGATTTCTGTGAAGCGTGTATCGAGGCTTGTGTTGGTGACGTATGTGGTGACGTTTGAAGCCTTGCGAGCTGGCTGTACCACGTGACTGCTTCAGTAAGTGGTTCGCTGTTTGGCGGTCTATTTGAAATAAGGGCCAGAAAAATGCAATGGATTCCCCTTCACACTTTTCATTTTGAAACATTAGTGCTGTCAATTTGAATTATTCATCAAAGTGATTAATCAAAAAATAAAAATAATCCTGATTGATACCTTCCTGATTGATACCATCCTGGTATGTACTATGCTGAATTATACAACAGGGCTCTCAAGTTTTGAAGAAAGGCAGCAGGAGTGAGAGAATCACGTGAACAATTTTAGGATATAATTTTTTCTTTTGCATTAAATCTTACCCAGATACAATAATACTATTTCCTGATTGGCTATTGTGTAGTACTTTTTTCTTTTTTTCATTGGCTGATAAGTGGCAGGCTTAACTGCAGAACTCCAGGGGCCGGGGACGCGCTTGATTCCTGCCGGTAATATGCGCTGCCGCTGCGGCATATTAAATATATTTATAAACAGTTTTTACACGAGATAAATACAAAAGACCGAAGACGAGTGACTGTGACAATCAAATGCTGTGACACTTCTTGCAGGTGTGATGAATGGTATGTACTTCTCATCCAACCACAATCAAATAACACTCTAGATATACGCGATTGTATCTGGATAGTTTTTTTTTTACAATGTTCAAGCAGAAATAAAAACAAATCGGAAATGCCATAACAGTAGGCTATTTATTAAAATGTAAAGAGTAGAAAGTAGCCTACAGATAATTGCGTGAATAGCCGTAAGAGTAGAAGTAAAAAATCGGCTGAAAAATAATTACTCCAGTGCTAAATACGTTAGATACCCAAAATGTATATTTGGACAGAATACGAGACAGAGTTATTTATTAAATTCATAAAAGACCAAATACAGGAATACTGGCTTCTAAACCTCAAAAAGAAATGCCATAATCAAGACCTCGGAGCAGAAATAGCTAAGTGAGAAAACACCTCACGTGCTGCTCACAGTATGTCTTTCCATGCTATTAAAGCTTTGGATAACACACTTAGGCCTACATCTCTTTATCAGTAATAATATAATATGGTGGCTCTGTAATATATTTAAACCTACCAACGTCCGTTGCCATGATTTTTTGAATGACTGATCGCGAGAGGAAAAAATGACGTTATTTAGTAAATTGCGCGAATCTGTCGGTGGTAACGCGACAGCATTTAACATAGACTAACTTTTTAGAGTTATAGTGTTCATTATACTGACCATTCAGACTCCGGATTGATTCTGGAGGAATAAGCACCGGCAACAATCCGACCTCCAACGCATGATCATATTTTGATTCATAATCGTGCTCAAAAGAGGAGGGGCTATTCGCGTCTCCGTTTGTCAGTTTGTATGAGTGGGAGGGGAAGGAGCGCGCAGCTCAACAATAAAATCAAAACCTGAAAATCAATGCGTGGCGGTCAGTGTTGATATTGTGGCGGGCCGCCACAAATTAATGAATGTATGGGAAACCCTGGACCTCTGTGGTGTCTCTGAAAGCCACACACACACGGAGACTGTAAATGAAATCAGCTACCTGTCTCAGACACCCAGACTCATCGGAAATGTGTGACTTTGGCTACAACTTACATTGCTCCAATACGTTTCGATGCATTTTTCAGGTGACTCATCCACAAGATGTGCTATAAGCAATATTTTTCCCCATTGCAGATGCAGGTTGATATAGAAGCTGATTTCCACCTTTTAAGAAAAAAGTAATCATGCATTTGTAAATCATTATGACATAAAGCTGTATAAGCAAACTAGTGAGTACATTTACTTGTTCAGTGTGAAGACATTTAATGTTCCAAATATCCTCTGCATAGTCCCATTTAGACACATTAGCAACTCACTTTTTCCAAGACAAGCTTTAAAAATTTTTTTGGGGGTTTTGAGGTATTTTATGTTGCAAAATAAAACATGAAAATACCTTGAGTTTGTTGAACCACACCTTTTTCCTGCATTAAAAAAAATAACTTCAAAACAATGGAATCTGTGCTAAATTGCTAATTTCCAGGTTTTAGCCTACAAAAATACATAATTCTCTCAGCACTCTATTTGCCAGGGTAGAAACAGTTTCTAGATGAGCATCTACACTGAAAGGAGCAGGTCAGCTCTGTATCAAGGAACTGTTGGTGGTACTGAACACTAAAACAGAAACTGTAAGCCTGGCTCATTTGCCTCCCATTTTAGGTCATCTGAGGATAAAAAGTGACTAGATTGTTGTAGGGTCCACTGGCTTGGTTTGGAGAGTGATGTGAATAGTTTCTGCCAAAAATGCGAATACGTGCAGCAAACATCCCTAATTAAGCCCCTGCCAAAGACTTATATGAATCCCTGATGCTAACTGTAAATTATTGGCCTTACAAGCAATGTAATTACAATTTTATATGACTCCAACACCCAAGCAGCGCTGGTTGTCATATAATCAGGATGTTTTAGATTAAACGGAAAAAGCTTTGTCTTTAACTGGAGCTGTATTGGAATACGGGAGTTGGACCACACAATGGAAAATTCAGAGGTGTTATTACTGCAGGTTGGCCATTCATTTCCATCAGAGACATTCACATTCCCACTCATTATTTCAGGTTTAGAGCAAGATGATCAGTTGCCTCTGTGGAAATGTCAAATCTTTCCATCCACCACTTGTGAAAAAGAAGTACACTTTAGCATTCTTTATTACAAATTCTACAAATAGGGGTTAAAGGTAACACGGACATTTTACATAGTCAGTAGGATCAAGCAGGCTGTCTTCGCTCTTCTCTCGCTGCCATAAGGCGGTCTCCAGAATTTGCAGAAAGTTTTGATTATATTTTCGTGAAGATACTGGACAAAGAGTGTTTTGACACCATGCAAGTAATTTTTTTCATCATAGATTTTTTTCGGTTTCTGAGTTGGGTGTATACATTTCCGAATCTAACCTTATATTGGCTTAATCACTGTCTTGCTGGCTGGCACAAACATAGCACCATTTTGAAACATGTCAGCAATTTCTCAGCAAACTGTTAACTGGGCTTAAACATATGTAATACACGCAACATTCTAACACTGTGTTCTACTAAGTCACCAAGTGTACAATGATAATCAAATGAAAACGGAGCCACACAACTTTTCAGGTTTTAGTATACATTTAACTTTGTTGGACTTTCACAAACAATGTTGGAATTTAAAATGTTTAAAATTTAGTATGAATGACTTGTTTATTATTAAAAATATAGCCTGTTTTTAATGCAATAAACCCTTTACATTTTTATTTTAAGCTCATTCGTATTATTACTGTTATTATTATTAATAATAATTGCA
>JAQIUQ010004407.1:0-18728 GCA_030378365.1 Hybognathus amarus
TGAAACTGCAGGCCTGATACTGCTGTTCTTTTGTTCTGCAGAACCAATGTCCGGTCTGAAACTGCAAGCCTGATACTGCTGTTCTTTTGTTCTGCAGAACCAATGTCTGGTCTGAAACTGCAGGCCTGATACTGCTGTTCTTTTGTTCTGCAGAACCAGGATGTCTGGTCTTAAGAGCCGCAGGCCTGGATACTGCTGGCCTGATATTGCTGTTCTTTTGTTCTGCAGAACCAATGTCTGGGTCTGAAACTGCAGGCATGATACTGCTGTTCTTTTGTTCTGCAGAACCAATGTCTGGTCTGAAACTGCAGGCCTGATACTGCAGGCCTTCTTGTACTGCAGAACCAATGTCTGGTCTGAAACTGCTGGCCTGATATTGCTGTTCTTTTGTTCTGCAGAACCAATGTCTGGTCTGAAACTGCAGGCCTGATACTGCTGTTCTTTTGTTCTGCAGAACCAATGTCTGGTTCTGAAACTGCAGGCCTGATACTGCTGTTCTTTTGTTCTGCAGAACCAATGTCTGGTCTGAAACTGGAGGCCTGATACTGCTGTTCTTTTGTTCTGCAGAACCAATGTCTGGTCTGAAACTGCAGGCCTGATACTGCTGTTCTTTTGTTCTGCAGAACCAATGTCCGGTTCTGAAACTGCAAGCCTGATACTGCTGTTCTTTTGTTCTGCAGAACCAATGTCTGGCCTGATACTGCTTTTCTTTTGTTCTGCAGAACCAATGTCTGGTCTGAAACTGCAGGCCTGATACTGCAGGCCTGATACTGCTGTTCTTTTGTTCTGCAGAACCAATGTCTGGTCTGAAACTGCAGGCCTGATACTGCTGGCCTGATATTGCTGTTCTTTTGTTCTGCAGAACCAATGTCTGGTCTGAAACTGCTGGCCTGATATTGCTGTTCTTTTGTTCTGCAGAACCAATGTCTGGTCTGAAACTGCAGGCATGATACTGCTGTTCTTTTGTTCTGCAGAACCAATGTCTGGTCTGAAACTGCAGGCCTGATACTGCAGGCCTTTTGTACTGCAGAACCAATGTCTGATCTGAAACTGCAGGCCTGATACTGCTGTTCTTTTGTTCTGCAGAACCAATGTCTGGTTTGAAACCGCAGGCCTGATACTGCTGTTCTTTTGTTCTGCAGAACCAATGTCTGGTCTGAAACTGCAGGCCTGATACTGCTGGCCTGATATTGCTGTTCTTTTGTTCTGCAGAACCAATGTCTGGTCTGAAACTGCTGGCCTGATACTGCTGTTCTTTTGTTCTGCAGAAACAATGTCTGGTCTGAAACTGCTGGCCTGATACTGCTGTTCTTTTGTTCTGCAGAACCAATGTCTGGTCTGAAACTGCAGGCCTGATACTGCTGTTCTTTTGTTCTGCAGAACCAATGTCTGGTCTGAAACTGCAGGCCTGATATTGCTGTTCTTTGTTCTGCAGAACCAATGTCTGGTCTGAAACTGCTGGCCTGATATTGCTGTTCTTTTGTTCTGCAGAACCAGTGTCTGGTCTGAAACTGCAGGCCTGATACTGCTGTTCTTTTGTTCTGCAGAACCAATGTCTGGTCTGGATACTGCTTTTCTTTTGTTCTGCAGAACCAATGTCTGGTCTGAAACTGCAGGCCTGATACTGCAGGCCTGATACTGCTGTTCTTTTGTTCTGCAGAACCAATGTCTGGTCTGAAACTGCAGGCCTGATACTGCTGGCCTGATATTGCTGTTCTTTTGTTCTGCAGAACCAATGTCTGGTCTGAAACTGCTGGCCTGATATTGCTGTTCTTTTGTTCTGCAGAACCAATGTCTGGTCTGAAACTGCAGGCATGATACTGCTGTTCTTTTGTTCTGCAGAACCAATGTCTGGTCTGAAACTGCAGGCCTGATACTGCAGGCCTTTTGTACTGCAGAACCAATGTCTGATCTGAAACTGCAGGCCTGATACTGCTGTTCTTTTGTTCTGCAGAACCAATGTCTGGTTTGAAACTGCAGGCCTGATACTGCTGTTCTTTTGTTCTGCAGAACCAATGTCTGGTCTGAAACTGCAGGCCTGATACTGCTGGCCTGATATTGCTGTTCTTTTGTTCTGCAGAACCAATGTCTGGTCTGAAACTGCTGGCCTGATACTGCTGTTCTTTTGTTCTGCAGAAACAATGTCTGGTCTGAAACTGCTGGCCTGATACTGCTGTTCTTTTGTTCTGCAGAACCAATGTCTGGTCTGAAACTGCAGGCCTGATACTGCTGTTCTTTTGTTCTGCAGAACCAATGTCTGGTCTGAAACTGCAGGCCTGATATTGCTGTTCTTTTGTTCTGCAGAACCAATGTCTGGTCTGAAACTGCTGGCCTGATATTGCTGTTCTTTTGTTCTGCAGAACCAGTGTCTGGTCTGAAACTGCAGGCCTGATACTGCTGTTCTTTTGTCCTGCAGAACCAATGTCTGGTCTGAAACTGCAGGCCTGATACTGCTGTTCTTTTGTTCTGCAGAACCAATGTCTGGTCTGAAACTGCAGGCCTGATACTGCTGTTCTTTTGTTCTGCAGAACCAATGTCTGGTCTGAAACTGCAGGCCTGATACTGCAGGCCTTTTGTTCTGCAGAACCAATGTCTGGTCTGAAACTGCAGGCCTGATACTGCTGTTCTTTTGTTCTGCAGAACCAATGTCTGGTCTGAAACTGCAGGCCTGATACTGCAGGCCTTTTGTTCTGCAGAACCAATGTCTGGTCTGAAACTGCAGGCCTGATACTGCTGTTCTTTTGTTCTGCAGAACCAATGTCTGGTTTGAAACTGCAGGCCTGATACTGCTGTTCTTTTGTTCTGCAGAACCAATGTCTGGTCTGAAACTGCAGGCCTGATACTGCTGTTCTTTTGTTCTGCAGAACCAATGTCTGGTCTGAAACTGCAGGCCTGATACTGCAGGCCTGATACTGCTGTTCTTTTGTTCTGCAGAACCAATGTCTGGTCTGAAACTGCAGGCCTGATACTGCAGGCCTTTTGTTCTGCAGAACCAATGTCTGGTCTGAAACTGCAGGCCTGATACTGCTGTTCTTTTGTTCTGCAGAACCAATGTCTGGTTTGAAACTGCAGGCCTGATACTGCTGTTCTTTTGTTCTGCAGAACCAATGTCTGGTCTGAAACTGCAGGCCTGATACTGCTGTTCTTTTGTTCTGCAGAACCAATGTCTGGTCTGAAACTGCAGGCCTGATACTGCAGGCCTGATACTGCTGTTCTTTTGTTCTGCAGAACCAATGTCTGGTCTGAAACTGCAGGCCTGATACTGCTGGCCTGATATTGCTGTTCTTTTGTTCTGCAGAACCAATGTCTGGTCTGAAACTGCTGGCCTGATATTGCTGTTCTTTTGTTCTGCAGAACCAATGTCTGGTCTGAAACTGCAGGCATGATACTGCTGTTCTTTTGTTCTGCAGAACCAATGTCTGGTCTGAAACTGCAGGCCTGATACTGCAGGCCTTTTGTACTGCAGAACCAATGTCTGATCTGAAACTGCAGGCCTGATACTGCTGTTCTTTTGTTCTGCAGAACCAATGTCTGGTCTGAAACTGCAGGCCTGATACTGCTGGCCTGATATTGCTGTTCTTTTGTTCTGCAGAACCAATGTCTGGTCTGAAACTGCTGGCCTGATACTGCTGTTCTTTTGTTCTGCAGAAACAATGTCTGGTCTGAAACTGCTGGCCTGATACTGCTGTTCTTTTGTTCTGCAGAACCAATGTCTGGTCTGAAACTGCAGGCCTGATACTGCTGTTCTTTTGTTCTGCAGAACCAATGTCTGGTCTGAAACTGCAGGCCTGATACTGCTGTTCTTTTGTTCTGCAGAACCAATGTCTGGTCTGAAACTGCAGGCCTGATACTGCTGTTCTTTTGTTCTGCAGAACCAATGTCTGGTTTGAAACTGCAGGCCTGATACTGCTGTTCTTTTGTTCTGCAGAACCAATGTCTGGTCTGAAACTGCAGGCCTGATACTGCTGTTCTTTTGTTCTGCAGAACCAATGTCTGGTCTGAAACTGCAGGCCTGATACTGCTGTTCTTTTGTTCTGCAGAACCAATGTCTGGTCTGAAACTGCAGGCCTGATACTGCTGGCCTGATATTGCTGTTCTTTTGTTCTGCAGAACCAATGTCTGGTCTGAAACTGCTGGCCTGATATTGCTGTTCTTTTGTTCTGCAGAACCAATGTCTGGTCTGAAACTGCAGGCCTGATACTGCTGTTCTTTTGTTCTGCAGAACCAATGTCTGGTCTGAAACTGGGCTGATGCTGTTCTTTTGTTCTGCAGAACCAATGTCTGGTCTGAAACTGCAGGCCTGATACTGCTGTTCTTTTGTTCTGCAGAACCAATGTCCGGTCTGAAACTGCAAGCCTGATACTGCTGTTCTTTTGTTCTGCAGAACCAATGTCTGGCCTGATACTGCTTTTCTTTTGTTCTGCAGAACCAATGTCTGGTCTGAAACTGCAGGCCTGATACTGCAGGCCTGATACTGCTGTTCTTTTGTTCTGCAGAACCAATGTCTGGTCTGAAACTGCAGGCCTGATACTGCTGGCCTGATACTGCTGTTCTTTTGTTCTGCAGAACCAATGTCTGGTCTGAAACTGCTGGCCTGATACTGCTGTTCTTTTGTTCTGCAGAACCAATGTCTGGTCTGAAACTGCAGGCCTGATACTGCTGTTCTTTTGTTCTGCAGAACCAATGTCCGGTCTGAAACTGCAAGCCTGATACTGCTGTTCTTTTGTTCTGCAGAACCAATGTCTGGCCTGATACTGCTTTTCTTTTGTTCTGCAGAACCAATGTCTGGTCTGAAACTGCAGGCCTGATACTGCTGTTCTTTTGTTCTGCAGAACCAATGTCTGGTCTGAAACTGCAGGCCTGATACTGCTGGCCTGATATTGCTGTTCTTTTGTTCTGCAGAACCAATGTCTGGTCTGAAACTGCTGGCCTGATATTGCTGTTCTTTTGTTCTGCAGAACCAATGTCTGGTCTGAAACTGCAGGCCTGATACTGCAGGCCTGATACTGCAGGCCTTTTGTACTGCAGAACCAATGTCTGGTCTGAAACTGCAGGCCTGATACTGCTGTTCTTTTGTTCTGCAGAACCAATGTCTGGTCTGAAACTGCAGGCCTGATACTGCTGTTCTTTTGTTCTGCAGAACCAATGTCCGGTCTGAAACTGCAAGCCTGATACTGCTGTTCTTTTGTTCTGCAGAACCAATGTCTGGCCTGATACTGCTTTTCTTTTGTTCTGCAGAACCAATGTCTGGTCTGAAACTGCAGGCCTGATACTGCAGGCCTGATACTGCTGTTCTTTTGTTCTGCAGAACCAATGTCTGGTCTGAAACTGCAGGCCTGATACTGCTGGCCTGATATTGCTGTTCTTTTGTTCTGCAGAACCAATGTCTGGTCTGAAACTGCTGGCCTGATATTGCTGTTCTTTTGTTCTGCAGAACCAATGTCTGGTCTGAAACTGCAGGCCTGATACTGCTGTTCTTTTGTTCTGCAGAACCAATGTCTGGTCTGAAACTGCAGGCCTGATACTGCTGTTCTTTTGTTCTGCAGAACCAATGTCTGGTCTGAAACTGCAGGCCTGATACTGCTGTTCTTTTGTTCTGCAGAACCAATGTCTGGTCTGAAACTGCAGGCCTGATACTGCTGGCCTGATATTGCTGTTCTTTTGTTCTGCAGAACCAATGTCTGGTCTGAAACTGCAGGCCTGATACTGCTGTTCTTTTGTTCTGCAGAACCAATGTCTGGTCTGAAACTGCAGGCCTGATACTGCAGGCCTGATACTGCAGGCCTTTTGTTCTGCAGAACCAATGTCTGGTCTGAAACTGCAGGCCTGATACTGCTGTTCTTTTGTTCTGCAGAACCAATGTCTGGTTTGAAACTGCAGGCCTGATACTGCTGTTCTTTTGTTCTGCAGAACCAATGTCTGGTCTGAAACTGCAGGCCTGATACTGCTGTTCTTTTGTTCTGCAGAACCAATGTCTGGTTTGAAACTGCAGGCCTGATACTGCTGTTCTTTTGTTCTGCAGAACCAATGTCTGGTCTGAAACTGCAGGCCTGATACTGCTGGCCTGATATTGCTGTTCTTTTGTTCTGCAGAACCAATGTCTGGTCTGAAACTGCTGGCCTGATATTGCTGGCCTGATATTGCTGTTCTTTTGTTCTGCAGAACCAATGTCTGGTCTGAAACTGCAGGCCTGATACTGCAGGCCTGATACTGCTGTTCTTTTGTTCTGCAGAACCAATGTCCGGTCTGATACTGCAGGCCTGATACTGCTGGCCTTTTGTTCTGCAGAACCAATGTCTGGTCTGAAACTGCAGGCCTGATACTGCTGTTCTTTTGTTCTGCAGAACCAATGTCTGGTCTGAAACTGCAGGCCTGATACTGCTGTTCTATTGTTCTGCAGAACCAATGTCTGGTCTGAAACTGCTGGCCTGATATTGCTGTTCTTTTGTTCTGCAGAACCAATGTCTGGTCTGAAACTGCAGGCCTGATACTGCTGGCCTGATATTGCTGTTCTTTTGTTCTGCAGAACCAATGTCTGGTCTGAAACTGCAGGCCTGATACTGCAGGCCTGATACTGCTGTTCTTTTGTTCTGCAGAACCAATGTCCGGTCTGATACTGCAGGCCTGATACTGCTGTTCTTTTGTTCTGCAGAACCAATGTCTGGTTTGAAACCGCAGGCCTGATACTGCTGTTCTTTTGTTCTGCAGAACCAATGTCTGGTCTGAAACTGCAGGCCTGATACTGCTGGCCTGATATTGCTGTTCTTTTGTTCTGCAGAACCAATGTCTGGTCTGAAACTGCTGGCCTGATATTGCTGTTCTTTTGTTCTGCAGAACCAATGTCTGGTCTGAAACTGCAGGCCTGATACTGCTGTTCTTTTGTTCTGCAGAACCAATGTCTGGTCTGAAACTGCAGGCCTGATACTGCTGGCCTGATATTGCTGTTCTTTTGTTCTGCAGAACCAATGTCTGGTCTGAAACTGCAGGCCTGATACTGCAGGCCTGATACTGCTGTTCTTTTGTTCTGCAGAACCAATGTCCGGTCTGATACTGCAGGCCTGATATTGCTGTTCTTTTGTTCTGCAGAACCAATGTCTGGTCTGAAACTGCTGGCCTGATATTGCTGTTCTTTTGTTCTGCAGAACCAATGTCTGGTCTGAAACTGCAGGCCTGATACTGCTGTTCTTTTGTTCTGCAGAACCAATGTCTGGTCTGAAACTGCAGGCCTGATACTGCTGGCCTGATATTGCTGTTCTTTTGTTCTGCAGAACCAATGTCTGGTCTGAAACTGCAGGCCTGATACTGCAGGCCTGATACTGCTGTTCTTTTGTTCTGCAGAACCAATGTCCGGTCTGATACTGCAGGCCTGATACTGCTGGCCTTTTGTTCTGCAGAACCAATGTCTGGTCTGAAACTGCAGGCCTGATACTGCTGTTCTTTTGTTCTGCAGAACCAATGTCTGGTCTGAAACTGCAGGCCTGATACTGCTGTTCTATTGTTCTGCAGAACCAATGTCTGGTCTGAAACTGCTGGCCTGATATTGCTGTTCTTTTGTTCTGCAGAACCAATGTCTGGTCTGAAACTGCAGGCCTGATACTGCTGGCCTGATATTGCTGTTCTTTTGTTCTGCAGAACCAATGTCTGGTCTGAAACTGCAGGCCTGATACTGCAGGCCTGATACTGCTGTTCTTTTGTTCTGCAGAACCAATGTCCGGTCTGATACTGCAGGCCTGATACTGTTGGCCTTTTGTTCTGCAGAACCAATGTCTGGTCTGAAACTGCAGGCCTGATACTGCTGTTCTTTTGTTCTGCAGAACCAATGTCTGGTCTGAAACTGCAGGCCTGATACTGCTGTTCTATTGTTCTGCAGAACCAATGTCTGGTCTGAAACTGCAGGCCTGATACTGCTGTTCTATTGTTCTGCAGAACCAATGTCTGGTCTGAAACTGCTGGCCTGATATTGCTGTTCTTTTGTTCTGCAGAACCAATGTCTGGTCTGAAACTGCAGGCCTGATACTGCTGTCCTGATACTGCTGTTCTTTTGTTCTGCAGAATTAATGTCTGGTCTGAAACTGCAGGCCTGATACTGCTGTTCTTTTGTTCTGCAGAACCAATGTCTGGTCTGAAACTGCAGGCCTGATACTGCTGTTCTTTTGTTCTGCAGAACCAATGTACAATGAACAAAAGAACAGCAGTATCAGGCCTGCAGTTTCAGGCCAGACATTGGTTCTGCAGAACAAAAGAACAGCATATCAGGCCAGCAGCTTCAGGCCTGCAGTATCAGGCCAGACATTGGTTCTGCAGAACAAAAGAACAGCGAGTATCAGGCCTGCAGTTTCAGACCAGACATTGGTTCTGCAGAACAAAGAAGCAGCAGTATCAGACCTGCAGTTTCAGACCGACATTGGTTCTGCAGAACAAAAGAACAACAGTATCAGGCCTGCAGTTTAGACCAGACATTGGTTCTGCAGAACATAAAAACAGCAGTATCAGGCCTGCAGTTTCAGACCAGACATTGGTTCTGCAGAACAAAAGAACAGCAGTATCAGGCCAGCAGTATCAGGCCTGCAGTTTCAGACCAGACATTGGTTCTGCAGAACAAAAGAACCGCAATATCAGGCCTGCAGTTTCAGACCAGACATTGGTTCTGCAGAACAAAAGAACAGCAGTATCAGGCCAGCAGTATCAGGCCAGCAGTTTCAGGTACACTTTAGGCCCTTTAGTGCCAATTGGGCATCGTATAAATGTCACGGCCTACCTGGGTATTGTTTCTGACCATGTCCATCCCTTTATGGGCACCATGTACCCATCCTCTGATGGCTACTTCCAGCAGGATAATGCACCACGTTACAAAGCTCGAATCATTTCAAATTGTTTTCTTGAACATGACAATGAGTTCACTGTACTAAAATGGCCCCCACAGTCACCAGATCTCAACCCAAAAGTGCATCTTTGGGATGTGGTGGAGACGGAAGCTTCGTGCCCTGGATGTGCATCCCACAAATCTCCGTCAACTGCAAGAAGCTATCCTAGCAATATGAGCCAACATTTCTAAAGAATGCTTTCAGCACCTTGTTGAATCAACGCCACATAGAATTAAGCCAGTTCTGAAGGCGAAAGGGGGTCAAGCACAGTATTAGTATGGTGTTCCTAATAATCATTTTGGTGAGTGTTCACACATAGTAGTGCACAAACACATCTTGTGGATGTGTTATATGCCCCCAGGAAGGACTATTGACTGAAACATTGCTAATAAAACACTTTTTGTGATTATACAAGTTTGTGCAGGATTATGGATTGATTTGCATTATCCTGTCAATTTAACCAATCATTGTAAATATGATCCCCACTTGGAAAGAGTTCATCTAAATAAAGTATCACATCAATGACTCTGAAGAAGATATCAGCAGCTGAGGATGTTTACGAGTGGAAACATTACAGTAAATCTATCAAATAGGCCTACTCGCTAACTGTGATTTAGAGAAAGATAAGAAAAAGATCTGTTTAATCACTCAACTCTTAGACACGAACACTTTTCAAGCTCTCTCTCTCTCACACTTTTCTAGGTTTGGTAGCTTCCCGTTTGAGGGTGGAGTATGCATACTACAAGTGGAATCTCTACCAAAGTTTATGGACTTATGGGGAATAAATGAAGTATTATGTACATTGCATGATAATGATTTGGTTTTGAGGAAAGGGAAAAAAAAATGTACTTTGTATAAACAAAATGTAAATCTTGCAATAGTATTTTGTTGGTAACTATAAAGGTGAACTTAATCCTCTCTCTCTCACTCACTCACTTCCGGTGTGTCTAGGTGCGAGTTGACAGAGTGAAGCGTGACTGGAGAGCTTGTGAGTGAATTTGTCTTTTTCTTTTTCCCCTTGCTGGGTTTTCTGGACTTTTCTATTGTTTAAATTGTTGGGAAGCATGTCGGCCCCACGCGTGCAGGGTTTGAGTACACTCACGCGGCGTAATGCGGTTAAAGTAGCCGCCGCGGTGAGTGTGGAGGAATGTTGTCTTGCCATTGGTGAGGTTGTAGGGCACGGCAGCGAATTATCCGCCTCCAGGATGAATAGTGCTGTTGTGGTGTTTCTCAGTAGCGTAGATAAAGTCAATGAAGTAGTCGAACACGGAGTAGTCATTGGTGGTGATTTTGTCTCTGTTCTTCCTATTTCATCGCCCGCCAAGAGAGTCACTTTGTCAAATGTTCCACCGTTCGTAAGCGATGAAATTTTGACACAGTCTTTATCTCGTTATGGAAAACTGGTATCTCCGATCAAGAAGATCCCAATTAATAGCGGTTCACCTTTGCTGAAACACATTGTTTCGTTCAGGCGTTTCGTTTATATGATTATTCAGGACGACACAGAGTTAGACATGACACTCAATTTTCGAATTGACAACTTTGATTATGTTATTTTTGTCACTACCGCGAAATCGAAGTGTTTTGGTTGCGGCAAATCTGGACATTTAATACGTAATTGTCCTGACAAAGTTGCAGAAAAGGAAGTAAACGCAGTGAATGGGATTATTGAAGGTGATGGTGGCGCGGATGGTGTTGCTGACACTGTTGTAGTAGTTGGGGAGGCGGCGGCTGAGGGTGTTCCCGGAGTGTCCACTGCGCTGTGAGTCCGCACGCGGAGTCGGGTTTTCGTTTTCTTAAGATAAACATGTTGCGCAAATAAGAAGTGAGAGTAATTCAGTGATTTTGCAAAATGAATTATGTGCAAAGGAGCGTGTCGGAGAAAGACATTTTTTTAAATGTCAAAAACCGTAATGGCAGAGAGTTGCTTTACTAATAAAGAAGTCTATCGACTTAAGAAAATTGTGAGGAATCTGAATAGGCCTACTGCTTAATCAATGATGCCAGTTAAATGTAAAAATTAAATGGCTGATGTGCTGTGGCTTGTTGGGTGTTTTTTCGTTTCCTTATTAATACTTATGAGTGAAGTTCATGTAGCTTCTTTGAATGTTAACGTGGCAAGAGATTCTGGAAAAAGAGCTACAATATGAAGTAATTAAGCAAAAAAAATGTTGATGTTGTCTTTTTACAAGAAACTCATAGCGATTTAAAAAAATGCTGTTGACTGGGCAAGGGAGTTTGATGGCATCCCTGTGTTAAGCCATAACACTTCATTAAGTGGGGAGTAGCCATTTTATTTGCAAAGAATTTTAGTCCCATATCTTATGATGTTGAAGAGATAATAAAAGGTAGGCTTTTAAAAGTTAGAGCTGTTATTGAAAGTTATGTGTTTATTTTTGTTTGTGTTTATGTTCCAACTGCACCTGTTGAAAGAATGACTTTTTTAGACATTTTATGTTCAACTCTACATAACTGTTGTTCGGAAGACTTCTTGTTCCTTGGTGGTGATTTCAATTGTACTGAGCATAATCTAGATCGGAATCACGTTGAGCCTCACTTGGCTTCAGCGTAAACCTTTAATTCATAGTATTAAAAAGTATGAATTATGTGATATTTGGAGATCTTTAAATGGTAGTGAGAGACAGTACACTTGGGTTCACACGCGTGATAAGGTTATGTCATTAGCTAGGCTGGACAGATTTTACAGTTTTAATCACCATCTTAGTATTTTTTTCAACAAATGTTATATAACACCAATAAGTTTTTCAGATCACAGTATGGTGCACTGTAAGCTTATTTTGAGCTCAACAAAACCAAAAAGTGCTTACTGGCATTTTAATACTAATTTGTTAAGTGACAATTTTTTTAAGGAATCATTCAAGTACTTCTGGGATGTTCACAGAACAAAGAAGTCTTCTTTTTACTCATTGCAACAGTGGTGGGATGTTGGTAAGATACAAATAAGGCAGTTTACACAACAGTATACTCACAACGTCACTAAGGAGTTGACTCGTTCATTAGAGCTTTTGGGGGAGAGATAATTGAATCTCAAAATCTGGCACAATCTACTGGCAAGACATATTATTTAGAAGCCTGTTCAAAGAAGAAAGCTCAGTTAGCTGATCTACTGGGGCATAAGATACAGGGGGCTTTGGTCGGTTCAGCGTTTCCAAAGCATTGATGACCCTTTCCATGTTTGATTATTCAACCCAATCTTGAAGAGGGTTTAGATTTATTGCTGAAATCAGGTGAATCTTTGTTTTTAGATTTTTTGTCTAGTGAAGGAAAAAAACTGTATAGAGTCTGTGTTTTGGTATTTAACAAGAAAAGTTTAGAAAAGAGAACTAATACACCATGGTGTTCTGTTTTTAAACTGAGGAATGATGTAAAACCTGAATGGAGATCTTTATATAAGCCACCGTTGTCTAAAAGGTTTGGTGATATACAATGGAGAATTCTCCATGGTGCCATTGCTGTCAATTCTTTTATTTCAAAGTTGAATCCTGAAATTAATCCTGCTTGCCCTTTCTGTCCTCAAAAGAGACTGTTTTTCATGCTTTTATGCATTGTTTTAGACTAGAACCTTTGTTTGCGAGATTAAGAGAATTGTTTCGTAGGTTTGGTGAAATCTTTTGTATTGAGACCTTCATTTTGGGTGTTAAGTACTTTCAGAAAAATCGTTTCACCTGTCAATTGTTGAATTTCATCTTAGGGCAAGCAAAAATAATGGCTATTTATTTTAGCAGGAAAAACAGAGTGGAACAAGAGGGTAGCGATGATGTAATCGTGTGTTTTTTAACTTTGGTCAAATCAAGAGTTTTGATTGATTTTCGGTTTTATAAAACTATGAGTGATCTTTCAACTTTTGAATTGATATGGTGCAGTCATGGTGCTTTATGTACAGTTTGTGAAGGTGATTTGGTCTTTTCTTTCTGATTTTTTCTTTCTAAAAGGTTTGAATATTGTGAAAAGATTTTGTTAATATTTATTGTGAAGAGTTATTGTTAAATTATAATTAAAGTTTTTTCAAAATTCAAATTCTCTCTCTCTCTCTCTCTCTGCTCGTAATGTGCCCTGTAAAGCGCAACATTCACTCTATTCTACATCACTCACTGATTAAAAAAAGGCTTTGGTGGGACCAAGACTTGCGATTTGATGGGTTTTATTAGATTAAATAGCCTACAACCTGAAACTACAAAACCGGCCTGGCCTCTATTTGAGGCCTTTATTTACCCAAACCTGCAGCCACACCAGGGGCCTATACCATGAAGCTGGTTTAGGTGGCTAGCCAGCTATGTTTCAGTTTAGTTTGTGCCAACCCTGGGTTTTAGGTACCATGAAAGTGGTTTGTCTTTTAGCAGTGTTCATCGCCATAGTAACTTACACTGCACAGCTAACCTGGTCCGGGACAGGATATGTTCCAGGTTCAGAGATTGCAAACCGAACTTGGACCAATCAGCTGTGAGCAAAGTGACATGTCTGACGCGATAAAGTCACTCCACCTGTTTCTACTCCAAATTAAAGGTCACTATATAGCAGATGATTTTAAAAGACAAAATCGTGGCTTTTAGTAAATACATTTTTATGATTTAGAAATTATTTCTGTAATTATTATACCTGTATTATACAATCTCACATGTACAATTTCAGTTCATGAATTATTATTACACATATTTGAAATGAATAAGTATATAAAGGTAATATAAATACGCTTTAGAATCAATACATGAAGCTATAAAATGACTACATGTGAGTTTAAATACTCAATTCTCTCTATACCTTTATCAACTGTATAAACTAACTTTACAACTTTTACTTGCACTGATATACAGTAATGTGACTTTCTTTTAGTTGTCCTATTTCATAGACAGCTATTTTATTCTTGCTGTGTAAATTTGTTTAAATTCTTAATATTTTAATACTTTTATTTAATAAGTGAATTGCGCTACTTCTCTCGCGAGAAACTAATTTCAATGAGTTTTGAATGAGTTTCACTCTTTCTCAGCATGTGATTGGCTGTTCGCTACTGATGTCACTCCTAAACTCCTAAACTCAAGATCAAAGCCTGAGTTGACAGAGAAAGTTGATGATCAGCATCATGGTACCAACAAAGCCTGGTTGGATTGGTTGGTTTTGTCAACTCGAAACTAATCCTGCAACCCTGAGTTTGTTCAACTACCATCATGGTACAGGCCCCAGGCGTGTAAAAGAGACAGCCGTCTATTTTGGACTCGGCCATTATTGAAGTTTTACGGCAAGCAAAACTACATAAAGTTGCTTTAAAGATGATAATAATAATAAATCGGTAACACTTTACAATAAGGTTCATTAGTTAACATTAGTTAACTAGTTAACATGTACAATATGTGAACAATACTTCTTCAGCATTTATTAATCTTAGTTAATATTAATTCCAACATTTACTAATACGTTATTAAAATCAAAGGTTGTCTTAGTTAACATTAGTTAATGGACTGTGAACTAACATGAACGCACAATGAACAGCTGTATTTAACTAACATCAATAAAGATTAATAAACACTGTAACTAATGCATTGCTCATCGTTAGTTCATGTTAGTTAATGCATTTACTAATGTTAACTAATGAACCTTATTGTAAAGTGTTACTAATAAATCATACAATATTACTAAAAGTTTCTTGCACCTTAAAACATTGTAATCTAATTTTAATGACCCCCCCACACACACACACACACACACTTTTTTACAAATCACTCATAGAAAATAATTAAATTAATCTTTTCTGTTTTGTTTTAAAGTAAGGTATGAACATGAACATTAAGTATAGAGAGTTTTGTACATAAACTTTTGATATGCTCGCTAGGATTGTGCAACCTCCCTTCAACGAGTGCAATGATGAAGGACATTAAAGCAAAAGAGAACAAAATGACATATAGGTTCTCCACACTTCACCTCACACATGACTATTTATGCAGTTATGTAGAAATGTAATTTAAGTGTATCTTGATGACTCTTAATCATACTGTCATGCAGGTATGTGGCCACCCAGAGACACACCATCCAGGTGGACTACATCCCCTACATGGATGAGTTGGCTAAACAAGTGGGTGTCAAAGAAGCAAATATTTCTTCCTTTTCCCTAGAGACGCATTCAGGATTCACTGAATTTGGTGAAGCATAGTGCTGACATTACATTATAAAGAATTTCTCCATAAAGATGAAAAAAAATCATAATTTTTGTTATTAATCAACTTTAAAGACTTCTCCAACGACTCCCATCTCTATTAAGAATAAATTACATGTATGCATTTATTTTTACACACATTTTTGACCACATATTCAAGCATTTCGCTTATGTGTGTGAAAGAACATAACCTCTTTTAGAGTAACTCATAATTAATGTTTCTTGGGCAAAAAGAAAAGAACAAACACAGTACAAAAACATCATGTGTTGTCAATGCCCATGAATTTTGATAAGGAATATTTTAAAAGTGTATCTCTTTAACTTTATTCACCAGACTAAATGTATATTGATTTAACCATGTCAGCGATCTGTGTATTCCAAAAATAATTCCCTCAATGAGAGATTTTATGATTGGATTGAAAAATGAATCTGATATTTTTATTATTACAGGAAAGAGAAAATAGTTTGATAATTTTTGAGTGGTTAGAAATGGTTAGAACTGTAAAAAGGGCGCCATCTGCTGTGTCTATGTTAAAGTTGCGTCTGCGGTCGCTGACGCTGCGCAGCGCCTGTACGCGGTGACGTCAGGCTCTCGTGGATTGGCGCTCTGCCATCTTTGATTGTGCGACAGGCCGCGGCGCGAGCGGGGCCCTCTCTCGAGCGCACGAGACACCGCCAACCGCCCGATACTGCTCACCTCACACCGGCCGCGCGACCAGACAGAGATAAACGCAACGAAAACGACAGAGAGAGGGATAAAAGGGCTTCTCTCTCTTTTGTGGAGGAGGTTTTGTTAGTCGCTAACCGCTCGGCTAGTTGGGACTAGCATAGCACGAGCTTTTGTAATCCACAGCCGGCCTCTCTCACACACACACACGCTCCAACACAATACAAAGGACCAGGACTCAGACCTTCTGGACGGAATAAACGATATTCCTGAAGAGAGTGACGGGACCGGCGGAGACAGGTATGTTAACGGTTAATATGTGTGCTGTTGCTGTAACGTTAAGGTTAGTGTATGAAGAGAAAAGAACAGTCTAGCTAATGGTAGCACTGCTATGCCAACGAAAAATCACGCAAACAAAACCCGTTTTTTGTTCTCTCACACAGGTTAGCATTAATATGAGCAGGTTTAGTGTAGAAATTGCGGAAAGATGATTGCCGGAGACAGAATTTGGGGAAGAATGGGGGTTTGGAGGCCACCTCACTGGGCCCACTTGACCAGTCCATTTCAATAAATGACTAATTTTGTCGTTAAAATTGGTGGAATTTGGGAAATGGTTTGACTTGTTCAATAATATGTTTGTTGCATCCTCACGACCTCAACTTGGTTGTTATAATGTTGCATTTTAAAGCTGAAAGGCAAGTTCTCAGTCATGAGGAAGACACTAGTTATCCAGTGTCCTATTCTTGGTTGTGCAGAGGTAGGTTAGCCAAAGGTGATGTCTCACATGATTATTACAGTAAGTTACATCAAACAAAACATTAAAATCAGGGCATGCAAAGCGAGGAGCCACAACTTCCACTTTACCACATGCAAGATACACGCATGCTTATTTCCCACCATGTTGATTTATCAAGCATATGCTTGTGATTTAACCCTTTAAGTACATTCTGTTATATTTGAAGCATGAAAGCTGCTAAATTATCAACAATGTCTTTTAACAATCTTCTAGATGCTGATTGATGATTCATATTTTGTAGCAAGTAAAAAGGCCTTTTAGTATAATTGTAAAAAATGTCTCCTCTTAGGTTGTGTATATTTGGCTGTGAAATATTGAATGAAGTAAACAACTTATGTTAGTAATATTTCAAGATGAGCATTTACTGGACTAAACTAGCTTAGGTTTGCTTGATTATCCATATTTAAATTTTTAGAAAACTTGTTAATGTATAATTATGAGGGTTTTTGGGGGAACATTTATCTTTACATCTTGCTATCAGCATTTGTTTTGTAAATGTTCTTACTGTTTCATATGTCAGGTTTTAAGGGTTAAACTTACAACTTGCCGTCAGCAGCTATCTTAAAGGATACTTCATTCTTTTGTGATCCACATCACAAATTACTCATTCCTTCTCTATGCATGATGTTTTGTGGGCCTTGAAACCATAGATCCATGAGATTTTATGAAAACTGTATTAAACTGAGCAAGTCAGAAGCTTTTGGGGCCAAAGCACAACAGCCTTTCAACAGAAGCAGATAGATACTTGAGCATCAGTGGAGGAAGACTTGATCATTTAATTCCCACTTAAAAAAAACTCTACATATCCTTAAGAGGAAATGCCACTAAGGACACCATTGGTTGAAACAAGACCAACCTTGATGGGTGTTTTTAACAAAGAAAGGAATGAAGCTGCAGGAACATCAGATCAAGTGAATGTTTTGAAGCTTCCTGGTAACTCTGGATCTGTTTTGAGCTGTGAGGTATCATATAAGCGTGCTTTCTTCATTGTTTTAAGAATGCCCCCTTCAATTTATTGAAAAGATATTGACTTAACTCATCCCTCAGGGGTTGCGGCTCAGTGCAGTGATTGCTTGGATGCTCATTTGGGAATATCAAAGGAAAGCAGCAATTGGGTAATGTATTTGGGAGGCAGATGGCCTGGTGATGGGGGTGTGATTGGATGTCGAAGGTTGGGGTGGAAGAATAAAGATGTTTTAATTGAAACCTTAAGTAATTTCACCATCTCAGACCAAGTTCTTCATTACTTAATACAACTAGGCCAATACCCTGCTGTATGTTAGTGTTCCTCTGTTTACAGCACTAGTAAAATGTGTCACAAGCCTGGATAGCCATAAACATTTTGGTCTTATCCAAAAATGACTCACAATCTTTAGGGGGTTTTATCCATTCATCTGTCTGTCTCTGGCTCCTGGCAGTATGGAATAAAGAGGCAATTGAGTGATATCCTAGACTTTGTGTGGTCCCTTCGTTGGGTTTAGCTACAGTGTACCTGTGAACTTTCTTCGCTCTACAAACCAGACAGCTATATTGATGATGTCTTTTGAGGTCTGGATTGAAGGGAATTAGGACTAGCTGGTGAACCTGCACACAATTTTTCCTCATTGTAGTGTTTGCTAACCTAAAGTTAAAGATGACTGGTTTCACTTTCATTTTACCTTGTCTTTCATTATTCCTGTCTTGTCATGTGACTTTTTCTTTTTGTTGAGCTGGTTTGCATTATATATTTAGTTTTATGCACTATTTTTACATATTAGGAGGTGTGCGATATGAACAAAATTTAATCTTGATGATAATACAATATTTTGCTGTTTGTGTTTTACCTTTTACCTGAAGTTTTGGATATTCTTCATATTCTGCGTGTTGGTTAGTTTGCAGCAATGACAAATTCTCTTTTACAATAAGTTTAAATTAAATTTTACCTTTATGGGCATTTTCACCATTACAAAATACTCAAATATTAATGTGTGTGTGTGTCATTTGTCTAAAGAGTTGTTACTTGTGAGAGAATGAGGTGTGTGTGAAATTCGCGTCTCTGTCCACAGCGACTGCTCTTAAAGGGCCAGCTACCAATAAAGCGTTCTGTCTGTAAAGTTAATGAAAGAACAAAGGGAACAGAGAAAATTACTCACTGCTCTTGACTAAAGCACTTGTGTAGCTTTAATAAGGAGTAGTCTATATATAATTTATGCAGCGCAGACTGTTTGATAACTTTATTCAATTTCTGTATATAGA
>JAQIUQ010004408.1:0-14950 GCA_030378365.1 Hybognathus amarus
TGCTGTTCTTTTGTTCTGCAGAAGCCAATGTCTGCGTCTGAAACTGCAGGCCTGATAGCTGCTGTTTCTTTTGTTCTGCAGAACCAATGTCTGGTCTGAAACTGCAGGCCTGATACTGCTGTTCTTTTGTTCTGCAGAACCAATGTCTGGTCTGAAACTGCAGGCCTGATACTGCTGTTCTTTTGTTCTGCAGAACCAATGTCTGGTCTGAAACTGCAGGCCTGATACTGCTGTTCTTTTGTTCTGCAGAACCAATGTCTGGTCTGAAACTGCAGGCCTGATACTGCTGTTCTTTTGTTCTGCAGAACCAATGTCTGGTCTGAAACTGCAGGCCTGATACTGCTGTTCTTTTAGTTCTGCAGAACCAATGTCTGGTCTGAAACTGCAGGCCTGATACTGCAGGCCTTTTGTTCTGCAGAACCAATGTCTGGTCTGAAACTGCAGGCCTGATACTGCTGTTCTTTTGTTCTGCAGAACCAATGTCTGGTCTGAAACTGCAGGCCTGATACTGCTGTTCTTTTGTTCTGCAGAACCAATGTCTGGTCTGAAACTGCAGGCCTGATACTGCTGTTCTTTTGTTCTGCAGAACCAATGTCTGGTCTGAAACTGCTTACGGCCTGATACTGCTGTTCTTTTGTTCTGCAGAACCAATGTCTGGTCTGAAACTGCAGGCCTGATACTGCTGTTCTTTTGTTCTGCAGAACCAATGTCTGGTCTGAAACTGCAGGCCTGATACTGCTGTTCTTTTGTTCTGCAGAACCAATGTCTGGTCTGAAACTGCAGGCCTGATACTGCTGTTCTTTTGTTCTGCAGAACCAATGTCTGGTCTGAAACTGCAGGCCTGATACTGCTGTTCTTTTGTTCTGCAGAACCAATGTCTGGTCTGAAACTGCAGGCCTGATACTGCTGGCCTGATATTGCTGTTCTTTTGTTCTGCAGAACCAATGTCTGGTCTGAAACTGCTGGCCTGATACTGCTGTTCTTTTGTTCTGCAGAACCAATGTCTGGTCTGAAACTGCAGGCCTGATACTGCTGTTCTTTTGTTCTGCAGAACCAATGTCTGGTCTGAAACTGCAGGCCTGATACTGCTGTTCTTTTGTTCTGCAGAACCAATGTCTGGTCTGAAACTGCAGGCCTGATACTGCTGCTGCTTCTTTTGTTCTGCAGAACCAATGTCTGGTCTGAAACTGCAGGCCTGATACTGCTGTTCTTTTGTTCTGCAGAACCAATGTCTGGTCTGAAACTGCAGGCCTGATACTGCTGTTCTTTTGTTCTGCAGAACCAATGTCTGGTCTGAAACTGCAGGCCTGATACTGCTGTTCTTTTGTTCTGCAGAACCAATGTCCGGTCTGAAACTGCAAGCCTGATACTGCTGTTCTTTGTTCTGCAGAACCAATGTCTGGCCTGATACTGCTTTTCTTTTGTTCTGCAGAACCAATGTCTGGTCTGAAACTGCAGGCCTGATACTGCAGGCCTGATACTGCTGTTCTTTTGTTCTGCAGAACCAATGTCTGGTCTGAAACTGCAGGCCTGATACTGCTGGCCTGATATTGCTGTTCTTTTGTTCTGCAGAACCAATGTCTGGTCTGAAACTGCTGGCCTGATATTGCTGTTCTTTTGTTCTGCAGAACCAATGTCTGGTCTGAAACTGCAGGCCTGATACTGCTGTTCTTTTGTTCTGCAGAACCAATGTCTGGTCTGAAACTGCAGGCCTGATACTGCTGTTCTTTTGTTCTGCAGAACCAATGTCTGGTCTGAAACTGCAGGCCTGATACTGCTGTTCTTTTGTTCTGCAGAACCAATGTCTGGTCTGAAACTGCAGGCCTGATACTGCTGTTCTTTTGTTCTGCAGAACCAATGTCTGGTCTGAAACTGCAGGCCTGATACTGCTGTTCTTTTGTTCTGCAGAACCAATGTCTGGTCTGAAACTGCAGGCCTGATACTGCTGGCCTGATATTGCTGTTCTTTTGTTCTGCAGAACCAATGTCTGGTCTGAAACTGCAGGCCTGATACTGCTGTTCTTTTGTTCTGCAGAACCAATGTCTGGTCTGAAACTGCAGGCCTGATACTGCTGTTCTTTTGTTCTGCAGAACCAATGTCTGGTCTGAAACTGCAGGCCTGATACTGCTGTTCTTTTGTTCTGCAGAACCAATGTCTGGTCTGAAACTGCAGGCCTGATACTGCTGTTCTTTTGTTCTGCAGAACCAATGTCTGGTCTGAAACTGCAGGCCTGATACTGCTGTTCTTTTGTTCTGCAGAACCAATGTCTGGTCTGAAACTGCAGGCCTGATACTGCTGTTCTTTTGTTCTGCAGAACCAATGTCTGGTCTGAAACTGCAGGCCTGATACTGCTGGCCTGATATTGCTGTTCTTTTGTTCTGCAGAACCAATGTCTGGTCTGAAACTGCTGGCCTGATATTGCTGTTCTTTTGTTCTGCAGAACCAATGTCTGGTCTGAAACTGCAGGCCTGATACTGCTGTTCTTTTGTTCTGCAGAACCAATGTCTGGTCTGAAACTGCAGGCCTGATACTGCTGTTCTTTTGTTCTGCAGAACCAATGTCTGGTCTGAAACTGCAGGCCTGATACTGCAGGCCTTTTGTTCTGCAGAACCAATGTCTGGTCTGAAACTGCAGGCCTGATACTGCTGTTCTTTTGTTCTGCAGAACCAATGTCTGGTCTGAAACTGCAGGCCTGATACTGCTGTTCTTTTGTTCTGCAGAACCAATGTCTGGTTTGAAACTGCAGGCCTGATACTGCTGTTCTTTTGTTCTGCAGAACCAATGTCTGGTCTGAAACTGCAGGCCTGATACTGCTGTTCTGTTCTTTGTTCTGCAGAACCAATGTCTGGTCTGAAACTGCAGGCCTGATACTGCAGGCCTGATACTGCTGTTCTTTTGTTCTGCAGAACCAATGTCTGGTCTGAAACTGCAGGCCTGATACTGCTGGCCTTTTGTTCTGCAGAACCAATGTCTGGTCTGAAACTGCAGGCCTGATACTGCTGTTCTTTTGTTCTGCAGAACCAATGTCTGGTCTGAAACTGCAGGCCTGATACTGCTGTTCTTTTGTTCTGCAGAACCAATGTCTGGTCTGAAACTGCAGGCCTGATACTGCTGTTCTTTTGTTCTGCAGAACCAATGTCTGGTCTGAAACTGCTGGCCTGATATTGCTGTTCTTTTGTTCTGCAGAACCAATGTCTGGTCTGAAACTGCAGGCCTGATACTGCTGTCCTGATACTGCTGTTCTTTTGTTCTGCAGAACCAATGTCTGGTCTGAAACTGCAGGCCTGATACTGCTGTTCTTTTGTTCTGCAGAACCAATGTCTGGTCTGAAACTGCAGGCCTGATACTGCTGTTCTCTTTGTTCTGCAGAACCAATGTCTGGTCTGAAACTGCAGGCCTGATACTGCTGTTCTTTTGTTCTGCAGAACCAATGTCTGGTCTGAAACTGCAGGCCTGATACTGCTGGCCTGATATTGCTGTTCTTTTGTTCTGCAGAACCAATGTCTGGTCTGAAACTGCAGGCCTGATACTGCTGGCCTTTTGTTCTGCAGAACCAATGTCTGGTCTGAAACTGCAGGCCTGATACTGCTGTTCTTTTGTTCTGCAGAACCAATGTCTGGTCTGAAACTGCAGGCCTGATACTGCTGTTCTTTTGTTCTGCAGAACCAATGTCTGGTCTGAAACTGCAGGCCTGATACTGCTGTTCTTTTGTTCTGCAGAACCAATGTCTGGTCCTGAAACTGCTGGCCTGATATTGCTGTTCTTTTGTTCTGCAGAACCAATGTCTGGTCTGAAACTGCAGGCCTGATACTGCAGGCCTGATACTGCTGTTCTTTTGTTCTGCAGAACCAATGTCTGGTCTGATACTGCAGGCCTGATACTGCTGGCCTTTTGTTCTGCAGAACCAATGTCTGGTCTGAAACTGCAGGCCTGATACTGCTGTTCTTTTGTTCTGCAGAACCAATGTCTGGTCTGAAACTGCAGGCCTGATACTGCTGTTCTATTGTTCTGCAGAACCAATGTCTGGTCTGAAACTGCAGGCCTGATACTGCTGTTCTATTGTTCTGCAGAACCAATGTCTGGTCTGAAACTGCTGGCCTGATATTGCTGTTCTTTTGTTCTGCAGAACCAATGTCTGGTCTGAAACTGCAGGCCTGATACTGCTGTCCTGATACTGCTGTTCTTTTGTTCTGCAGAACCAATGTCTGGTCTGAAACTGCAGGCCTAGATACTGCTGTTCTTTTGTTCTGCAGAACCAATGTCTGGTCTGAAACTGCTGGCCTGATATTGCTGTTCTTTTGTTCTGCAGAACCAATGTCTGGTCTGAAACTGCAGGCCTGATACTGCTGTCCTGATACTGCTGTTCTTTTGTTCTGCAGAATTAATGTCTGGTCTGAAACTGCAGGCCTGATACTGCTGTTCTTTTGTTCTGCAGAACCAATGTACAATGAACAAAAGAACAGCAGTATCAGGCCTGCAGTTCAGGCCAGACATTGGTTCTGCAGAAGCAGGAAGAACAGAGCATATAGGCCAGCAGCACTGGCCTGTTTATCAGGCCAGACATTGGTTCTGCAGAACAAAAGAACAGCAGTTTCAGACCTGCAGTTTGGCCCGAACATTGGTTCTGCAGAACGAAAGAACAACAGTATCAGGCCTGCAGTTTAGACCAGACATTGGTTCTGCAGAACATAAAAACAGCAGTATCAGGCCTGCAGTTTAGCAGACCAGACATTGGTTCTGCAGAACAAAAGAACAGCAGTATCAGGCCAGCAGTATCAGGCCTGCAGTTTCAGACCAGACATTGGTTCTGCAGAACAAAAGAACCGCAATATCAGGCCTGCAGTTTCAGACCAGACATTGGTTCTGCAGAACAAAAGAACAGCAGTATCAGGCCAGCAGTATCAGGCCAGCAGTTTCAGGTACACTTTAGGCCCTTTAGTGCCAATTGGGCATCGATATAAATGTCACGGCCTACCTGGGTATTGTTTCTGACCATGTCCATCCCTTTATGGGCACCATGTACCCATCCTCTGATGGCTACTTCCAGCAGGATAATGCACCACGTTACAAAGCTCGAATCATTTCAAATTGTTTTCTTGAACATGACAATGAGTTCACTGTACTAAAATGGCCCCCACAGTCACCAGATCTCAACCCAAAAGTGCATCTTTGGGATGTGGTGGAACACGGAAGCTTCGTGCCCTGGATGTGCATCCCACAAATCTCCGTCAACTGCAAGAAGCTATCCTAGCAATATGAGCCAACATTTCTAAAGAATGCTTTCAGCACCTTGTTGAATCAACGCCACATAGAATTAAGCCAGTTCTGAAGGCGAAAGGGGGTCAAGCACAGTATTAGTATGGTGTTCCTAATAATCATTTTGGTGAGTGTTCACACATAGTAGTGCACAAACACATCTTGTGGATGTGTTATATGCCCCCAGGAAGGACTATTGACTGAAACATTGCTAATAAAACACTTTTTGTGATTATACAAGTTTGTGCAGGATTATGGATTGATTTGCATTATCCTGTCAATTTAACCAATCATTGTAAATATGATCCCCACTTGGAAAGAGTTCATCTAAATAAAGTATCACATCAATGACTCTGAAGAAGATATCAGCAGCTGAGGATGTTTACGAGTGGAAACATTACAGTAAATCTATCAAATAGGCCTACTCGCTAACTGTGATTTAAAGAAAGATAGAGAAAAAGATCTGTTTAATCACTCAACTCTTAGACACGAACACTTTTCAAGCTCTCTCTCTCTCACACTTTTCTAGGTTTGGTAGCTTCCCGTTTGAGGGTGGAGTATGCATACTACAAGTGGAATCTCTACCAAAGTTTATGGACTTATGGGGAATAAATGAAGTATTATGTACATTGCATGATAATGATTTGGTTTTGAGGAAAGGGAAAAAAAAATGTACTTTGTATAAACAAAATGTAAATCTTGCAATAGTATTTTGTTGGTAACTATAAAGGTGAACTTAATCCTCTCTCTCTCACTCACTCACTTCCGGTGTGTCTAGGTGCGAGTTGACAGAGTGAAGCGTGACTGGAGAGCTTGTGAGTGAATTTGTCTTTTTCTTTTTCCCCTTGCTGGGTTTTCTGGACTTTTCTATTGTTTAAATTGTTGGGAAGCATGTCGGCCCCACGCGTGCAGGGTTTGAGTACACTCACGCGGCGTAATGCGGTTAAAGTAGCCGCCGCGGTGAGTGTGGAGGAATGTTGTCTTGCCATTGGTGAGGTTGTAGGGCACGGCAGCGAATTATCCGCCTCCAGGATGAATAGTGCTGTTGTGGTGTTTACTCAGTAGCGTAGATAAAGTCAATGAAGTAGTCGAACACGGAGTAGTCATTGGTGGTGATTTTGTCTCTGTTCTTCCTATTTCATCGCCCACCAAGAGAGTCACTTTGTCAAATGTTCCACCGTTCGTAAGCGATGAAATTTTGACACAGTCTTTATCTCGTTATGGAAAACTGGTATCTCCGATCAAGAAGATCCCAATTAATAGCGGTTCACCTTTGCTGAAACACATTGTTTCGTTCAGGCGTTTCGTTTATATGATTATTCAGGACGACACAGAGTTAGACATGACACTCAATTTTTGAATTGACAACTTTGATTATGTTATTTTTGTCACTACCGCGAAATCGAAGTGTTTTGGTTGCGGCAAATCTGGACATTTAATACGTAATTGTCCTGACAAAGTTGCAGAAAGGAAGTAAACGCAGTGAATGGGATTATTGAAGGTGATGGTGGCGCGGATGGTGTTGCTGACACTGTTGTAGTAGTTGGGGAGGCGGCGGCTGAGGGTGTTCCCGGAGTGT
The DNA here is from genome assembly GCA_030378365.1 of Hybognathus amarus. Classification (NCBI taxonomy): domain Eukaryota; kingdom Metazoa; phylum Chordata; class Actinopteri; order Cypriniformes; family Leuciscidae; genus Hybognathus; species Hybognathus amarus. Next base: position 6,836 of record JAQIUQ010004408.1, read on the forward strand.
CCACTGCGCTGTGAGTCCGCACGCGGAGTCGAGGTTTTCGTTTTCTGAAGATAAACATGTTGCGCAAATAAGAAGTGAGAGTAATTCAGTGATTTTGCTAAATGAATTATGTGCAAAGGAGCGTGTCGGAGAAAGACATTTTTTTAAGATGTCAAAAACCGTAATGGCAGAGAGTTGCTTTACTAATAAAGAAGTCTATCGACTTAAGAAAATTGTGAGGAATCTGAATAGGCCTACTGCTTTAATCAATGATGCCAGTTAAATGTAAAAATTAAATGGCTGATGTGCTGTGGCTTGTTGGGTGTTTTTTCGTTTCCTTATTAATACTTATGAGTGAAGTTCATGTAGCTTCTTTGAATGTTAACGTGGCAAGAGATTCTGGAAAAAGAGCTACAATATGAAGTAATTAAGCAGAAAAAATGTTGATGTTGTCTTTTACAAGAAACTCATAGCGATTTAAAAAAATGCTGTTGACTGGGCAAGGGAGTTTGATGGCATCCCTGTGTTAAGCCATAACACTTCATTAAGTGGGGAGTAGCCATTTTATTTGCAAAGAATTTTAGTCCCATATCTTATGATGTTGAAGAGATAATAAAAGGTAGGCTTTTAAAAGTTAGAGCTGTTATTGAAAGTTATGTGTTTATTTTTGTTTGTGTTTATGTTCCAACTGCACCTGTTGAAAGAATGACTTTTTTAGACATTTTATGTTCAACTCTACATAACTGTTGTTCGGAAGACTTCTTGTTCCTTGGTGGTGATTTCAATTGTACTGAGCATAATCTAGATCGGAATCACGTTGAGCCTCACTTGGCTTCAGCGTAAACCTTTAATTCATAGTATTAAAAAGTATGAATTATGTGATATTTGGAGATCTTTAAATGGTAGTGAGAGACAGTACACTTGGGTTCACACGCGTGATAAGGTTATGTCATTAGCTAGGCTGGACAGATTTTACAGTTTTAATCACCATCTTAGTATTTTTTTCAACAAATGTTATATAACACCAATAAGTTTTTCAGATCACAGTATGGTGCACTGTAAGCTTATTTTGAGCTCAACAAAACCAAAAAGTGCTTACTGGCATTTTAATACTAATTTGTTAAGTGACAATTTTTTTAAGGAATCATTCAAGTACTTCTGGGATGTTCACAGAACAAAGAAGTCTTCTTTTTACTCATTGCAACAGTGGTGGGATGTTGGTAAGATACAAATAAGGCAGTTTACACAACAGTATACTCACAACGTCACTAAGGAGTTGACTCGTTCATTAGAGCTTTTGGGGGAGAGATAATTGAATCTCAAAATCTGGCACAATCTACTGGCAAGACATATTATTTAGAAGCCTGTTCAAAGAAGAAAGCTCAGTTAGCTGATCTACTGGGGCATAAGATACAGGGGGCTTTGGTCGGTTCACGTTTCCAAAGCATTGATGACCCTTTCCATGTTTGATTATTCAACCCAATCTTGAAGAGGGTTTAGATTTATTGCTGAAATCAGGTGAATCTTTGTTTTTAGATTTTTTGTCTAGTGAAGGAAAAAAACTGTATAGAGCCTGTGTTTTGGTATTTAACAAGAAAAGTTTAGAAAAGAGAACTAATACACCATGGTGTTCTGTTTTTAAACTGAGGAATGATGTAAAACCTGAATGGAGATCTTTATATAAGCCACCATTGTCTAAAAGGTTTGGTGATATACAATGGAGAATTCTCCATGGTGCCATTGCTGTCAATTCTTTTATTTCAAAGTTGAATCCTGAAATTAATCCTGCTTGCCCTTTCTGTCCTCAAAAGGAGACTGTTTTTCATGCTTTTATGCATTGTTTTAGACTAGAACCTTTGTTTGCGAGATTAAGAGAATTGTTTCGTAGGTTTGGTGAAATCTTTTGTATTGAGACCTTCATTTTGGGTGTTAAGTACTTTCAGAAAAATCGTTTCACCTGTCAATTGTTGAATTTCATCTTAGGGCAAGCAAAAATAATGGCTATTTATTTTAGCAGGAAAAACAGAGTGGAACAAGAGGGTAGCGATGATGTAATCGTGTGTTTTTTAACTTTGGTCAAATCAAGAGTTTTGATTGATTTTCGGTTTTATAAAACTATGAGTGATCTTTCAACTTTTGAATTGATATGGTGCAGTCATGGTGCTTTATGTACAGTTTGTGAAGGTGATTTGGTCTTTTCTTTCTGATTTTTTCTTTCTAAAAGGTTTGAATATTGTGAAAAGATTTTGTTAATATTTATTGTGAAGAGTTATTGTTAAATTATAATTAAAGTTTTTTCAAAATTCAAATTCTCTCTTCTCTCTCTCTCTCTGCTCGTAATGTGCCCTGTAAAGCGCAACATTCACTCTATTCTACATCACTCACTGATTAAAAAAAGGCTTTGGTGGGACCAAGACTTGCGATTTGATGGGTTTTATTAGATTAAATAGCCTACAACCTGAAACTACAAAACCGGCCCGGCCTCTATTTGAGGCCTTTATTTACCCAAACCTGCAGCCACACCAGGGGCCTATACCATGAAGCTGGTTTAGGTGACTAGCCAGCTATGTTTCAGTTTAGTTTGTGCCAACCCTGGGTTTTAGGTACCATGAAAGTGGTTTGTCTTTTAGCAGTGTTCATCGCCATAGTAACTTACACTGCACAGCTAACCTGGTCCGGGACAGGATATGTTCCAGGTTAGAGATTGCAAACCGAACTTGGACCAATCAGCTGTGAGCAAAGTGACATGTCTGACGCGATAAAGTCACTCCACCTGTTTCTACTCCAAATTAAAGGTCACTATATAGCAGATGATTTTAAAAGACAAAATCGTGGCTTTTAGTAAATACATTTTTATGATTTAGAAATTATTTCTGTAATTATTATACCTGTATTATACAATCTCACATGTACAATTTCAGTTCATGAATTATTATTACACATATTTGAAATGAATAAGTATATAAAGGTAATATAAATACGCTTTAGAATCAATACATGAAGCTATAAAATGACTACATGTGAGTTTAAATACTCAATTCTCTCTATACCTTTATCAACTGTATAAACTAACTTTACAACTTTTACTTGCACTGATATACAGTAATGTGACTTTCTTTTAGTTGTCCTATTTCATAGACAGCTATTTTATTCTTGCTGTGTAAATTTGTTTAAATTCTTAATATTTTAATACTTTTATTTAATAAGTGAATTGCGCTACTTCTCTCGCGAGAAACTAATTTCAATGAGTTTTGAATGAGTTTCACTCTTTCTCAGCATGTGATTGGCTGTTCGCTACTGATGTCACTCCTAAACTCCTAAACTCAAGATCAAAGCCTGAGTTGACAGAGAAAGTTGATGATCAGCATCATGGTACCAACAAAGCCTGGTTGGATTGGTTGTTTGTCAACTCGAAACTAATCCTGCAACCCTGAGTTTGTTCAACTACCATCATGGTACAGGCCCCAGGCGTGTAAAAGAGACAGCCGTCTATTTTGGACTCGGCCATTATTGAAGTTTTACGGCAAGCAAAACTACATAAAGTTGCTTTAAAGATGATAATAATAATAAATCGGTAACACTTTACAATAAGGTTCATTAGTTAACATTAGTTAACTAGTTAACATGTACAATATGTGAACAATACTTCTTCAGCATTTATTAATCTTAGTTAATATTAATTCCAACATTTACTAATACGTTATTAAAATCAAAGGTTGTCTTAGTTAACATTAGTTAATGGACTGTGAACTAACATGAACGCACAATGAACAGCTGTATTTAACTAACATCAATAAAGATTAATAAACACTGTAACTAATGCATTGCTCATCGTTAGTTCATGTTAGTTAATGCATTTACTAATGTTAACTAATGAACCTTATTGTAAAGTGTTACTAATAAATCATACAATATTACTAAAAGTTTCTTGCACCTTAAAACATTGTAATCTAATTTTAATGACCCCCCCACACACACACACACACACACTTTTTTTACAAATCACTCATAGAAAATAATTAAATTAATCTTTTCTGTTTTGTTTTAAAGTAAGGTATGAACATGAACATTAAGTATAGAGAGTTTTGTACATAAACTTTTGATATGCTCGCTAGGATTGTGCAACCTCCCTTCAGACGAGTGCAATGATGAAGGACATTAAAGCAAAAGAGAACAAAATGACATATAGGTTCTCCACACTTCACCTCACACATGACTATTTATGCAGTTATGTAGAAATGTAATTTAAGTGTATCTTGATGACTCTTAATCATACTGTCATGCAGGTATGTGGCCGCCCAGAGACACACCATCCAGGTGGACTACATCCCCTACATGGATGAGTTGGCTAAACAAGTGGGTGTCAAAGAAGCAAATATTTCTTCCTTTTCCCTAGAGACGCATTCAGGATTCACTGAATTTGGTGAAGCATAGTGCTGACATTACATTATAAAGAATTTCTCCATAAAGATGAAAAAAAATCATAATTTTTGTTATTAATCAACTTTAAAGACTTCTCCAACGACTCCCATCTCTATTAAGAATAAATTACATGTATGCATTTATTTTTACACACATTTTTGACCACATATTCAAGCATTTCGCTTATGTGTGTGAAAGAACATAACCTCTTTTAGAGTAACTCATAATTAATGTTTCTTGGGCAAAAAGAAAAGAACAAACACAGTACAAAAACATCATGTGTTGTCAATGCCCATGAATTTTGATAAGGAATATTTTAAAAGTGTATCTCTTTAACTTTATTCACCAGACTAAATGTATATTGATTTAACCATGTCAGCGATCTGTGTATTCCAAAAATAATTCCCTCAATGAGAGATTTTATGATTGGATTGAAAAATGAATCTGATATTTTTATTATTACAGGAAAGAGAAAATAGTTTGATAATTTTTGAGTGGTTAGAAATGGTTAGAACTGTAAAAAGGGCGCCATCTGCTGTGTCTATGTTAAAGTTGCGTCTGCGGTCGCTGACGCTGCGCAGCGCCTGTACGCGGTGACGTCAGGCTCTCGTGGATTGGCGCTCTGCCATCTTTGATTGTGCGACAGGCCGCGGCGCGAGCGGGGCCCTCTCTCGAGCGCACGAGACACCGCCAACCGCCCGATACTGCTCACCTCACACCGGCCGCGCGACCAGACAGAGATAAACGCAACGAAAACGACAGAGAGAGGGATAAAAGGGCTTCTCTCTCTTTTGTGGAGGAGGTTTTGTTAGTCGCTAACCGCTCGGCTAGTTGGGACTAGCGTAGCACGAGCTTTTGTAATCCACAGCCGGCCTCTCTCACACACACACACGCTCCAACACAATACAAAGGACCAGGACTCAGACCTTCTGGACGGAATAAACGATATTCCTGAAGAGAGTGACGGGACCGGCGGAGACAGGTATGTTAACGGTTAATATGTGTGCTGTTGCTGTAACGTTAAGGTTAGTGTATGAAGAGAAAAGAACAGTCTAGCTAATGGTAGCACTGCTATGCCAACGAAAAATCACGCAAACAAAACCCGTTTTTTGTTCTCTCACACAGGTTAGCATTAATATGAGCAGGTTTAGTGTAGAAATTGCGGAAAGATGATTGCCGGAGACAGAATTTGGGGAAGAATGGGGGTTTGGAGGCCACCTCACTGGGCCCACTTGACCAGTCCATTTCAATAAATGACTAATTTTGTCGTTAAAATTGGTGGAATTTGGGAAATGGTTTGACTTGTTCAATAATATGTTTGTTGCATCCTCACGACCTCAACTTGGTTGTTATAATGTTGCATTTTAAAGCTGAAAGGCAAGTTCTCAGTCATGAGGAAGACACTAGTTATCCAGTGTCCTATTCTTGGTTGTGCAGAGGTAGGTTAGCCAAAGGTGATGTCTCACATGATTATTACAGTAAGTTACATCAAACAAAACATTAAAATCAGGGCATGCAAAGCGAGGAGCCACAACTTCCACTTTACCACATGCAAGATACACGCATGCTTATTTCCCACCATGTTGATTTATCAAGCATATGCTTGTGATTTAACCCTTTAAGTACATTCTGTTATATTTGAAGCATGAAAGCTGCTAAATTATCAACAATGTCTTTTAACAATCTTCTAGATGCTGATTGATGATTCATATTTTGTAGCAAGTAAAAAGGCCTTTTAGTATAATTGTAAAAAATGTCTCCTCTTAGGTTGTGTATATTTGGCTGTGAAATATTGAATGAAGTAAACAACTTATGTTAGTAATATTTCAAGATGAGCATTTACTGGACTAAACTAGCTTAGGTTTGCTTGATTATCCATATTTAAATTTTTAGAAAACTTGTTAATGTATAATTATGAGGGTTTTTTGGGGAACATTTATCTTTACATCTTGCTATCAGCATTTGTTTTGTAAATGTTCTTACTGTTTCATATGTCAGGTTTTAAGGGTTAAACTTACAACTTGCCGTCAGCAGCTATCTTAAAGGATACTTCATTCTTTTGTGATCCACATCACAAATTACTCATTCCTTCTCTATGCATGATGTTTTGTGGGCCTTGAAACCATAGATCCATGAGATTTTATGAAAACTGTATTAAACTGAGCAAGTCAGAAGCTTTTGGGGCCAAAGCACAACAGCCTTTCAACAGAAGCAGATAGATACTTGAGCATCAGTGGAGGAAGACTTGATCATTTAATTCCCACTTAAAAAAAACTCTACATATCCTTAAGAGGAAATGCCACTAAGGACACCATTGGTTGAAACAAGACCAACCTTGATGGGTGTTTTTAACAAAGAAAGGAATGAAGCTGCAGGAACATCAGATCAAGTGAATGTTTTGAAGCTTCCTGGTAACTCTGGATCTGTTTTGAGCTGTGAGGTCATCATATAAGCGTGCTTTCTTCATTGTTTTAAGAATGCCCCCTTCAATTTATTGAAAAGATATTGACTTAACTCATCCCTCAGGGGTTGCGGCTCAGTGCAGTGATTGCTTGGATGCTCATTTGGGAATATCAAAGGAAAGCAGCAATTGGGTAATGTATTTGGGAGGCAGATGGCCTGGTGATGGGGGTGTGATTGGATGTCGAAGGTTGGGGTGGAAGAATAAAGATGTTTTAATTGAAACCTTAAGTAATTTCACCATCTCAGACCAAGTTCTTCATTACTTAATACAACTAGGCCAATACCCTGCTGTATGTTAGTGTTCCTCTGTTTACAGCACTAGTAAAATGTGTCACAAGCCTGGATAGCCATAAACATTTTGGTCTTATCCAAAAATGACTCACAATCTTTAGGGGGTTTTATCCATTCATCTGTCTGTCTCTGGCTCCTGGCAGTATGGAATAAAGAGGCAATTGAGTGATATCCTAGACTTTGTGTGGTCCCTTCGTTGGGTTTAGCTACAGTGTACCTGTGAACTTTCTTCGCTCTACAAACCAGACAGCTATATTGATGATGTCTTTTGAGGTCTGGATTGAAGGGAATTAGGACTAGCTGGTGAACCTGCACACAATTTTTCCTCATTGTAGTGTTTGCTAACCTAAAGTTAAAGATGACTGGTTTCACTTTCATTTTACCTTGTCTTTCATTATTCCTGTCTTGTCATGTGACTTTTTCTTTTTGTTGAGCTGGTTTGCATTATATATTTAGTTTTATGCACTATTTTTACATATTAGGAGGTGTGCGATATGAACAAAATTTAATCTTGATGATAATACAATATTTTGCTGTTTGTGTTTTACCTTTTACCTGAAGTTTTGGATATTCTTCATATTCTGCGTGTTGGTTAGTTTGCAGCAATGACAAATTCTCTTTTACAATAAGTTTAAATTAAATTTTACCTTTATGGGCATTTTCACCATTACAAAATACTCAAATATTAATGTGTGTGTGTGTCATTTGTCTAAAGAGTTGTTACTTGTGAGAGAATGAGGTGTGTGTGAAATTCGCGTCTCTGTCCACAGCGACTGCTCTTAAAGGGCCAGCTACCAATAAAGCGTTCTGTCTGTAAAGTTAATGAAAGAACAAAGGGAACAGAGAAAATTACTCACTGCTCTTGACTAAAGCACTTGTGTAGCTTTAATAAGGAGTAGTCTATATATAATTTATGCAGCGCAGACTGTTTGATAACTTTATTCAATTTCTGTATATAGA
>JAQIUQ010004409.1:0-105000 GCA_030378365.1 Hybognathus amarus
CTTCGTTCAGTTACGTATTGCTAGATATTGAGATCTCACGTAGCATTTATGCCATTATAAATATCTCAATATCTCAGCTGTGTATGCCATTATAAATATCTCAATATCTCAGCTCTGGAAGGGTCTAGAGCCTCCATTTTTGCACTCAGGTCTAAGTCCCATGGCCTTCTATCAGAATCCAGAGTTTCAAGAAGATTGGAGAAACTTATTTTTTCGCACAAAAAAAAAAAACATAAGGGGTACCACTGTCGATTTTTTTTTTTTGTAGGTCAAAATTTTGATTTTCTTGAAACTCTGGATTCTGATAGAGGGCCATGGGACTTAGACCTGAGTGCAAAATAGAGGCTCTAGACCCTTCCAGAGCTGAGATATTGAGATCTCACGTAGCATTTATGTCATTGTAAATATCTCAATATCTCAGCTCTGTATGCCATTATAAATATCTAAATATCTCAGCTCTGGAAGGGTCTAGAGCCTCCATTTTTGCACTTAGGTCTAAGTCCCATGGCCCTCTATCAGAATCCAGAGTTTCAAGAAGATTGGAGAAACTTATTTTTCGCACAAAAAAAAAAAAAACATAAGGGGTACCACTGTCGTTTTTTTTTTCTGGTCAAAATTTTGATTTTCTTGAAACTCTGGATTCTGATAGAGGGCCATGGGACTTAGATCTGAGTGCAAAATGAAGGCTCTAGACCTTCCAGAGCTGAGATATTGAGATCTCACGTAGCATTTATGCCATTATAAATATCTCAATATCTCAGCTCTGTATGCCATTATAAATATCTAAATATCTCAGCTCTGGAAGGGTCTAGAGCCTCCATTTTTGCACTCAGGTCTAAGTTCCATGGCCCTCTATCAGAATCCAGAGTTTCAAGAAGATTGGAGAAACTTATCTTTTCACACAAAAAAAAAAAACATAAGGGGTACCACTGTCGTTTTTTTTTTTTTTTTTTGAGGTCAAAATTTTGATTTTCTTGAAACTCTGGATTCTGATAGAGGGCCATGGGACTTAGATCTAAGTGCAAAAATGAAGGCTCTAAACCCTTCCAGAGCTGAGATATTGAGATCTCAGTATCATTTATGCCATTACAAACATCTCAATATCTCAGCTCTGGAAGGGCCTAGAGACTCCATTTTGGCACTCAGGTCTAATTCTCATGGCCCTCTATCAGAATCCAGAGTTTTGAGAAGATTGGAGAAACTTAATTTTTCGCCCTAGAAAAAAAACAACAACAGGGGTACCCCTTTTAGTTTTTTCAGTCAAAATTTTGCGTTTTTTTTTATCTTCTTGAAACTCTGGATTCTGATAGAGGGCCATGGGACTTAGACCTGAGTGCTAAAATGAAGGATCTAGACCCTTCTAGAGCTGAGATATTGAGTCACCACATAGCATTTATGCCATTATAAAAATAGTGTATTATTGGACAAATAGTGGTTTTGTGGACACGTGGTGTGTAAGCTTAGCTTTAAAAATTTTGGGATGAAAACTATTTTACTGCACTCAGGAGTCAACTTGAGGCGTCCAAATAACACCTATCCCGTGCGAATCAAGTCCCGAACCGTTAAATAGAGGGTAGTCCTAAAAGGCCCTTTCCCCACCAAGTCCATAGTGGGCATCCCACAAACTCCTACGATCCCTCTGGGCCATTATGCGACCAATGGCAGCTTATTAATATGGGCTTTTGTCCAGGAACCCTCGGATTTGGACTAACTCTACAGGCATCAAAATGAAGCAACAGCAGAACAGAGATGGACAACACCAGAAAAAAAAAAAAGTTCCAATTATACCAATATCAGATCATCGCACAGCGGCCATGTTGTTTTTTTATTGGATTAAGTGAAATGTCAGGCAGCTAATTAGAGAAGTCGACCACGCTCTGCCCGGGTAGAGGAGGGGCGTCAGTATCCTCAACATTACATTCAAAAGGTTAATCTCCAAACCCTTTGAAAATATTGTAGCCTGAGTGTAAAGTGCATTGTCTGTCTGCCTGTCTCACTATGTGCTTTATTTAGAAAATGTCTTCCATTTAAAACATACCTGATGTCTCTGAGCTCTCTTTATGCTGTGCAACAAAAGCATGTACAACTAAATGGGAAAGTACATACTTTATTTATTTGGTAAGTATATGCTAAAAAGTACATCAGTTAATGATGTATGGATTCCACAGACTCATTTGTCTTGCACTGTTTTTATATTAGAATTAGTAAGTAGCTCAATCACCACAAAGTCAGCATGATCTGTTTTCTAAATGCATGTTATCAATCTCTCTGTGAACAATTCAACAATTCATAAAAGATGAAATTATGGTTTCCATGCAATCTGCCAAAAATCAACACTTTGAAAAACAGCAAAGAGTTTACCTTTATTGTAGCTTGTCAAACACTAAAATAGAAAATAAATGCAAACTTGTCAGAGTGTAAGAGTGGAAGTTTAATTGAAATTGAACGTTTGTCTTCTGAATCATCCAAAGTTTCATTTTTCAGAGTTTCAAAGTAAATCAATCTGTCAATGGATGTTTTTGGTTGCAAGTTTTTTTTTTTTTTGTTTTTGTTGTTTTTTTTTGCTGTATAAAAAAGCAATACATACCGTTATATTTATACTTGTAGTTGTAGTAGAGCTATTGCTATTTTGAGCTGATCAGAATCCTCAAACAAATAGAGCAATGATGGCACATCAGATCCCATGTCCAATTTTTTTTCTTTACCTGTTTTCAAAAAACGACAGTATTTGCTATGATTTGTGCGTCTAATTCTGTAGTCACATACAATTTAGGATGGTTAGAGCATGTGCATTTGGACACAATGTTCCTTTTAGACATCTTTCCATTGTCCATAAAATTATTTATCAACTAAATCATCTGCGCTTGCTTTAATGGGAAGGCAAAACTACTGAACCCGAGGGCTATAATGATTGCTGTCTCCACCCAGTCGCTCAACACACACAGCAGCGATCCGTGACAAATAGGGTGTGCTCCCCGTGCCACCCCGGGCTTCTATTTTTTATGCCTTTGTTTTACAGGCTATAAACGACAGCCAACACACACACACACATCTGCACAGGTAAAAGATGCTTTCTTTCTCTTGTAACAAAGCAGCAGTCAGAACATAATGAGTCCTGACAAGTCCATAGATGTGAAGGATCGCGTATGCCAGAGAAAATGAAAAGGTCAGTAAGCAGTGAGGAAACTTAATATGAAGTAGACATATGAATCCCATCCAAAGAATTATTGCCATTAGCAAAGACCAGCAACTCCCGACAGTGCCAAATCAATTCATAAATATATGCAGAGAGTTAGGCTGGGATTTGCTTCATGTGACCTGTACCTTTGAGTGCCGGCTTATTTAGGAAGCAGAACACTGATAAAATTGATTTTTGGGCAGCAAAATGAGAGCCTGTGAGAGTCTCAGGAATCAGAAGAGCAGTGCTGCTTTAAAGGGTAAGGTTAGCCAAAAATGAAAATTCTGTCATCATTACTCACCATCATCAAGACTTTCGTTCATCTTCGGAACACACATTGAAGATATTTTAATAAAACCTGAGACACTTTTACACTTTTTTTTTTGTCTCAATTTTAGCAATATTTTTTCTTTTTGAGTAGACTCTACCTCCCTTGCCTCCTGGAGAAGATTTCTTTTACAAAAAATAGCGTATTAGATAAAGCAGACGGACGGACGGACGGACGGACGGACGCAGCGCACGGCATGCGATGGAGGACGGACGGGCGGGCGGGCGGGCGGGACAGGCGGCGGGCGGCGAAAGGGGACGGGATCAGCAGGCAGCGCGGACGGAGCTGGACGGAGCAGGCAGCACGGCAGGCGGAAGACTGGCAGGACTGGACACGGGCAGGCGTGATGACAGCAGGACAGACGGACGGCGAACAGACAGACAGACAGACAGACAGACAGACAAACGAACAAGAACAGACAGACAGACAGACAGACAGACAGACAGACAGACAGACAGACAGACAGACAGACAGACAGACAGATAGATAGATAGATAGATAGATAGATAGATAGATAGATAGATAGATAGATAGATAGATAGTATAGATAGATAGATAGATAGATAGATAATAGATAGATAGATAGATAGATAGATAGATAGATCTGCATTTTCCTCATTTGTGTAATTAGGGACCCAATTTCAGAGTTAAAAGTGTCAAAGAAAGTCCTGGCAGAACATACACCGTCTCTGTCAAGTACTTTATCACGAGTGGATCATTTTGGGCATTGTTCGTCCTGTGCGTCCGACATGTACTGGGTGCTGCATGCTGATGTGCCCTATCTTCCTAATTACCAGAGACATCCCGCTGTCAGCAGTGTCGTGCCAGGCTAGAATCTCCTCCGAGGGGTGACAGCTACCATGTCAGGCCTGTTTGCCGGAGACGTTAACGCTCAGCGTCCTCAGATAAAGAGAATTAAAATCCCGTCAAGGCCTCATAGCAGGTCACTTGGGCCAAAAACAAAAGAGTGGTGATGGGGGGCTTTAATTACCTTGTGTTGTTGTTTGCCTTAGCGTTCCATAACAAAGCAAACTTAATTAGATGTCTCAGGATGTGGTCTCTGGGAGAGCAACACAAGTGTCAACACAAAGTTTAAATGGGAAAAAAGGGGGGCAGAATGCAGTAAGTATTAATTTAAATGTGATTATGCATCTTCAATTTGCATTCCAGATATTGGTGCCTGAAGGGAAATTAGAAAGAGTGTGTATGCATGTTCAAGGTGGGTGAATTACTGCCAGGTTACCATACTTGTATCATTGATGGAAAACGACTGCACTATTGGACAATGTTTTAACAATGACAGCTACAGTAGATTTAGGGGCCCAGACAGAAAAATAGTGGAAATCTCGTTTTCAGGTCTGGTTTGTTAAATATGTTTAATATCAATATTTAAGAACTAATAGCATTTAGCATGCAGTAATATCAAAGCTAGTAGAGAATTTTTGAAATATGAACAAGGACAGTGTAAGATCACTAAAAAACTTGCATTTTGGTTTGTTCCTCACACAAAGATATCGTAATGGCTTCAGAAGACTTAAAGACCAAGGAATATGCGAGTGTAGGAATGTCCTCATATTGGCTGGTGCCCCAAACAAAGCTAAAAAAATTAAAGGAATATGCATAATGGTTAACCCCCTGGGGACCAAGGTGTATACCGGGGTCCTTGGGATGTTTTGACATGCACTGACATCCTTGTCTGTCTGTTCTGTCTATCTACTATCTGCTTTATTTAATACGCTATTTTTTTGTAAAAAGAAATCAGAGGAGGCAAGGGAGGTAGAGTCTACTCAAAAAGAAAAATATTGCAAAATTGAGAACATTAAAAAGTGTAAAAGTGTCTCAGGTTACAGCACAAGTAATGACTCTGAGGCCATTGAGTCCCTAATGCGTGCTGTGGGATTGGTGGGGGAAAGTCATGTGAGAGGAGGCAATGCCTACCATCGGCTCAATGATTGGATATGATCGGTTATCATTGGTTTGTGCAATATATCCGTCTCTTGTTTTCGTGTGCACTCTCTAATCGGACTGTATGAAGATAATGATGTTGGTTAATGGGAAGACTGATTAAATGTAAGTAAACAACTCAGCCTCTTAGTTATCACCGCTTTATGTCACATCAAAATCAAAACTGTGGGAGGGTTTAGTGAGCAATCAGCTTGGGGAAATTAAAGGTACATGTGTGTCTGTGACCAGTGTGTACAAGGTTGATGACTATTAAAAAGAAAAAAATCTATTACTATGACTATTAAAAAGAAAAGCTGAGCATTAGTTCACAAATGATATATATACTTATATATATATATATATATATATATATATATATATATATATATCCATAAAACCATAATTTACATTATAATTTTACGCAGCATTTTGGAGAAATGTCACATTATTCGACTTCAGATGCCCATTAATTTTTATTAAGTAGAAAAAACGAATGGTCAGTTCTTATAGCTACGGGACCTCCCAGTTGTGACGGTTTCAGTGAGTAACTCGTCATTTCTGAGTTGCATGTGATTTGGCTGAAGGGCGTGGTCATACACCTGAATGTCATCATGTTGCTCAATAAAAGACTGGTAAACCTCTCAGACGAGTGACAGGAGCCCGAAAGTCATGTTCCAGCTTGAACTATATTGCTCAGCTGCAACCATACTCTCTGATGTCAGTCCCAGTCTTTGAGTGATTAGGAGGACTGCTGACAGGTTTAGAGATGGGAGATAACCACCGTCGCTGGAGCCACCTCATGTGGGATATCTGTTGTCGCTGAACGTTTCATGGACTAAGATGGGCTGGACTGCTGTCTTTCATAACAGTACACCTATACACATCTGCTGACACCCTGATTATCATTTATAGCCTACTGATCATTAATGTTGTTCTGTCTTACACGGATAAATAAACTGAGTCGAATGAATTATGACAGTGTTGTGTGTGGTGACTCCCTTACTTTGTTGCGATTCAGAAGAGATCAGTAACAAATGGGGACTTGTCCTGAATTTGTATCATACATTGTAATGTGATTGATTAGCTTAACATTTGGAATTCGTTGATATCGATTCGATTGAAGTAAAATATGTAGGCCTATATTAAGTTTCCCATATGCACGTTGTTTTGAGGAACGTAAATAGCCTAGTTATTTTGTTTAAATCGACTCACTAGTTTGAGAGTAGGCTAGTTCGTAAGGGAAGTGCATTTTTCTCTTTTACAGGGGACACATGGTTCATTTTCTCCCTGGTAGGAATTAGCGTGATTTGTTATTTTGCCTTTTTGTGCAGGCTTTTGGGTTAAGGATGGGCTACCGCCGTGGTTTTGGGTTGAGCTGTTTGTTCAGTTTTTAAGCCATCGGTAGGCTTATATTTGGTGTTTAAAAGTCGCTTGATTCTTGAAAGCTGCACGAAGACTAGGCATAAGTTAGTTTAGTGGTTTGTAGGTAGTTTAGAAGGGGAGAGTGAATTATGTTTCACCTGTTGTTGTTTTTTTTGTGTTTTTAGTTTTTTTTTTTTTTTTTTTGTTCCGAAGGCTATTGTAGTCAAAACATAATGTTGGCTAGAAGAATTTATTAAAGATCCTTCGGAGGAGATGTTAAATTCTTTTGTAAAACAACAATTATGGGAACTTGTAGATCATTTTAAAATCAGTGAGGTAGGTTAGACAAGAAAACACGGAAAAGGAATTACGTGCAGGTTGTGAAGAATTGGTTATGTGAAAATGATTTTATGGTTGCTTCTCCCACAGAAAAAGTGCGACATTGAGGCAAAGGGTTCGTTGGATATTTTCTCCGGGTTATCTTTTGAGGAAAGAAAATAGATTTTGCACATGAAGCTGCTTCACG
Source organism: Hybognathus amarus (assembly GCA_030378365.1). Taxonomy (NCBI): domain Eukaryota; kingdom Metazoa; phylum Chordata; class Actinopteri; order Cypriniformes; family Leuciscidae; genus Hybognathus; species Hybognathus amarus. The sequence goes on from JAQIUQ010004409.1 coordinate 7,339, forward strand.
ATAAAGAGTTGATGAAAGAAACAAATTGTTATGAATTGAGATTGAAACAATAAGAAATGAGAATGTGCTCCGACAACGTGAGATTGACTTGGGGGGGAATAGATGCTGCAGAAGTCCGCACGAGATCATGAGCTGCAGGTGGAGCAATTGAGATTAGACAGGGAAGGGAGATGTAGGGGAGATAGGTTTGGGTTATCCGGAGGGTTTGACTTTGTCAGTAATCTGAGGTTGCTTCCTAAATTTAATGAATATGACCCTGATGTTTTTTTTTTTCCCTAGTTTGAAACTGTCCGAAGAAAGGAATTGGCCGAGGTCTATCCGAGTTGTCATGCTTCAACAGGGGATCACAGGCAAGGCTCAGGAGGCATATGCATCGCTCACAATGGAGGACCGTAAGGATTATGGCAAGGTAAAAGTAGCTGTATGAGGATATATGCACAGATATGAAACCTATATGCAGTTTATATGCACATATATGCTGCATTTAAACAGCATATATGCACATGTATGATATGCTGCATGTGTATGCCACATATAGGATTTGAGGTGCATATACAGGCCATATAGGTCTCTTGTGTTGCTTCTTTATATCCACATAAATGTGTTATATGTGCATACACAAGTCTCCTATAGCTCATGGCAGGATCTGGTCATTTGTAGCTCATACACTCTAAACAATGCCAGGTTGTTTGAACCAAATTTTGGGTTAAATATGGACAAACCCAAATGTTGGGTTAAAAATTTAATTTTAACCCAAATTCAACTTTCACTTTCACCTGTGTATTTTTAAATTATTTTTAACCCAACATTTGGGTTTGTCCATGTTTGACCCAAAGCATTTTTAAGAGTGTAGGCCTATATTGCTAAAATAAATAAATACATTTAAAATGACTTTTTTATGTTAATATATATTAAAATGTAAGTTATTCCTCCTGGAAAAAAGCTGAATTTTCAGCATCATTACTCCAGTCTTCAGTGTCACATGATCCTTCACAAATCACTCTAATATGATGATTTTATGCTGTATACCAAAAACATGTATGATTATTATCCATGTTGAAAACAGTTTTTTACATTTTTATTTCAGGATTCTTTGATGAATAGACAGTTCAAAAGAACAGCATTTATTTAATAAGAATCTTTTCTAACAGTATAAATGTCTTTACTGTAACTTTTGATCAATGTAACTCATCCTTGATGAATAGAAGTATTGATTTCTTATTTAATTCCCCCAAAATAAAATACAAATTCTTACTGACCCCAAACTTTTTAAAGGGTAGTGTTTAATGTAACAAAAGCTTTCCATTTCAGATAAAAGCTGTTCTTTTGAACTTTCTATTCATCAAAGAATCCTGAAATAAAAATGTAAAAAAAAAAACTGTTTTCAACATGGATAATAAGCATACATGTTTTTGGAGCATAAAATCATCATATTAGAGTGATTTGTGAAGGATCATGTGACACTGAAGACTGGAGTAATGATGCTGAAAATTCTGCTTTTTTTTCAGAGGAATAAATGACATTTTAATATATATTAACATAAAGTCATTTTAAATTGTCATAATATTTCACAATATTACTGTTTTTTTTTGTGTATTTTTTATCAAAAAATTGCACCCTTGGTGAGCAGAAGAGACTTCTTTTAAAAACATAAAAGATCTTACCGACCCTAAACTTAAACCGACCCTAAACTGGTAGAGTTTATCAGAGTGATATATCATTTCAACTGTACTGTTATGCAGTTTTTTCTTTGTGACAGTTGCCAAAGTGATCTCACTTTGGCAACTGTCATTTCTGATGCCTAGCTCATATTTTCTATTATGAAGGCAATAACTAACTACTAAAAAAATTAATTATGCAAGAAGTTGTGTGTGCGAACACGTGAAATTGTTATCACATGTAATTGGCATGTTATGGAATTTAACTATGGCTTTTAAATTGAGAGGAAATGGAAAGCTATATGATGTATGATTACAAGGTCAATTCTTTCTTGTATGAATTAGTGGAAAAGAAGGAAATGTATAACAAAAGGTTTTTTTTTTTTCCAAAAAAGCCCTTTTTCCAATTTCAAGTCACTTTCCCATACACATCCACACATTCACCGTTACATCCACCAAATGCAATGCAAATTGCAATGTTTTCTGTATTGTCTTAATGCAGTTTCTAGATGAATTATTATAGTAAGATAATAATTATATAATAATTATAATAAATTATAATTAATAATTTAGCGGAAAAAAAGGGTTCATGGAACGTACATTCAAATAATCATCATCCCACATCTATCTGAGCACTATCTGAACTATCAGTGGTTAATAAATTTGAAGACAATCATTACTGCTGCTAGTTGACTACATCACCCGCCTGACGCTATCCGATTAAGTTTTAATTTATTAGCAGGGTTTTTTTTTTTTTTTCTGGAGATGGATATTGCGGTGGCAGAGAAGTATAAGCGTAGCATTTATTTTGCCAAACACCTGTTTCAGCCCATACACTTTCTATGTTGTTAGCTGGTGAGGTAACGTTAGTGTGGGTATTAATTATAACTTAGCCGTTGATAAGTTTCAAATTAGAATTGACATGCATTTATTGATCGCTGGTGTGTTGCGTCCGCTGTTGATAATTTTGAAAAGCTGTGTGATCTGGTCATTTTAGAACAATTTAAAAATATTGTGCCCAATGATATTGCTATGTACATAAATAAATGAGAAGAAGCCAAAGGACGCAATGGAGGCGGCGTGTGTTTAGTAGCCATGAAACACTTTGTACCATTTATTACGGAAGGTTGTGTGTCTTTGCCAAACTTTGAGAGTAAAATACCAGTGAAAATTTTGATATATAGGCTCATCAGAATCTTTTAATCTTGAATCTGTTCTACCCTTTTCTGAGGTATCGAGTGAAAGGAGAACTGTTCTGATTTAGAGGAATTGGATTAAACATTCTTTTCTGTCCCTCTGCATAGAGTACACTTGACATCCGATCTCATTTGTGGAGGAGTATCTTTGGGAGTTCCTCAGTCTTTGCCAGTGGATGGGGTTACTGTCATCTTTGGTAACAATTTGGCTGGAGGAGTCTGGAGGGAGGTGATTCCACCTCCTGAGTTAGTGCCTATTCCAGTCACTGAAAGCACCATCAATTTGCATCGAAACTTTCCAAATATGTTGTTCCTGGTTTATCCACCCTTTCTCCTATTTCTTATAGGGAGTTGGTAGCATGCGCAGCGGGAAGAGCCCGGAGTTACAGAAGTTGTTTGATGTTTGTGATTTTGCCCGAAGAGGTGAGAAGTACTGTATTGTCGTGGATGTTTTGTCCAAGATGAAGTTCTTCTAAGGAAGTACCGGGTATGTTCCTTGTAAGAAGGTTTTGCTAGAGCAGTGTATAATTCGAATTGGATGGTGCCTAAACTATTTCGATTCTAGGAGTAAAGAAGACCTATGACCGAATTCTGCGACAATTTTATTGGCCTCGTGTGAAAAAGGATATTGCATCTTTCATTAGAACATGATGCCAAACCAGTTGTTAAAACCAGTACCTTTGAATCCCATTGAGGTTACAAGTAAACCGTTTGAGCATTTTATATTAATTGATTGCGTCGGACATGGGCTACATGTTTTATAATTTTTTGTGTGTTTTGTTACCTTGACTAAAGAATTCAGAGACGCTTCAGAATTTAGGTGCTCTGTTTTCACATTTGACAGAGGCTCAAAAAATAAAGTTCAACACAGTTGTTAGGGGAGTTTACTCAGGGCTGGGTATCAATTCACATGTTCAATTTCGATTCAATTTTGATTCTTGATTCTGGATTTGATATTTCTAAAAAAAGAACAGTGGTTCTAAGTTTACTAGTGGTTAATTAATACAAAGAAATTAAGAGCCACAAACCTGTATTTAAAACTATTTTTATTTTAGGTACACTATACATTAAATGCAGTACAATGAGATAGACAAGATTTTGATGCAAGATGCAAAATTGATGCTGAAATTTGGACAAGTCAGAACAGTCGCACAGCTTGATAAAACAGGATCAGGTTATTTTATGTTTGGGATAGATATAGATAAATCAATATGTAAATATGTAGAAATGTTTTTATTACATTGATTACGAACTTGATTTCAATCTTTGAATTAAATTGAAAAAAGTAGCACAAAAAATAGAATAGAATAAAGACACAAATATAAGAGACATTTTGGGTATGTCAGAAGTACTACAGAAACTGACTAAAGTAATCAAGTGTAAACTAACACTGGATAGTCTTTTTAGTCCAGTACTGAATTAAATACATAAGCTATTCATTACTGATTTAGGCTGTAGGCCTACTGTATGTGCACGCAGTGAAAAACCACCCTGTGCTCACGCACTCTCAGAGATGTTTAACATTGCTTGAATGTGTAAACTTGTAAAACTTAAAAAGACGTGAAAATGATAAACGTTCAGTTACGAATCATGGGTTACGAATGTAATGCTGGCCCGATTGTGCAAGTGAATATTCCGCCATGTCCCGACTCCTAAATGCGAGTGTCGACGCCTGCCTAGATATAGAGAGAGAGGACACAGCACCGCTAATATGCAAAAAAAAAAAAACGATTCATGGCCGTTGAGAATTGATTTTGAATCGACCACATTTTAAAAAACGATTAATTGAAAAATCAATTGTTTTGCCCAGCCCTAGAGTTTTACTGGTTTGTTCTCTGATATACCCAGTCGTACTCATTTGATACAGCATGATGTTGATGTGTGAGAGGCGCAACCGATTCGTCAGTGTTTTTATAGGGCTCCCGTCAGCAAGAAGAGAAGTATTGGAATCTGAAGTTTCGATATATGCTTGAGAACAGAATAGCCGCTCCATCGTGCTCAAGTTGGGCTTCACCTTGCTTGTTGTACGGAAAGCAGATTTAACATTTAAGATTTGTAATGACTGTTGCAAGTTAAACGCCATCACTAAGCCTGATGTTTTTCCACTTCCTCGAATGGAGGATTGTGTAGATCAGGTGGGTCCAGCTGATTTTGTGAGCAAGTTAGACTGTAAGATATTTAGGGAAAGAGGTAGGCCAAGGTAAAGTGTGTCCACTTCAGGCCAAAGTTCTTGGCATTCAGCAGTTTCCTTCTTCGTCTACCAAGAAAGAACTTGTGCGTTATTTGGGGATGGTCGGTTATTACTGGGGTTTTCTGTCCAAATTTTTCAACCGTGGTTTTTCCACTGACTGACTTAAAAACTGAGTAAAGTTTGACTGGAGTGAAAATTGTCAAGAGAGCTTTTGAAAGCATTAAATTGTTATTGACTTCTTCTCTGTTCTAGCTGCCCAAGGCTGGATATGCCATTTAAGTTACAGGTGGATGCCAGCCAGGGTTGAGTTTCCCGAAAGCATCGTTAGCCAACAGACTTCAATGGAAATTGTGACCAACTTGTGACTATTGTTTGCTACCAATGCTTTTGGGAAAGTCACCCCAGGTTGGTGCTGGAGTTTTCGTCAGTTTGTTTTCTCTAAAGTTTAACACCTATCAGAAAAATTACTCTGTAATTGAGCAAGAGGCTTTATCCTTAATTTGGGCACTTGAGTTTTTTGATGTGTATGTGGGGGAGGAATGCCTGTGGAAGTGTTTTCTGATCATAATCCATTAACATTCTTGCATTTTTTTACAGTTGCTGAGTCAGTGCTTAATGTGTTGGATACTCTTTTTACAACCCTACAGTTTGATTGGTAGACATATTAAAGGATCCGATAACACAGTGGCAGATGTGTTATCTCAGTGTTCCTGATTCTGATCAATTAAGTGCGATGGTTGTTTCTGTGCTCTCTTGTTGTCTTAATTGGCTTTATGCACAGCTGCACTTCTTCCTGTCATTATTGGCCAAATTGATTAATTCAGGTGTGGCTGACCTCAGTAGTCATGGCAACAATAATCAGGCACACCTGAATTAATCAATTTGGCCAATAATGGCAGACAGGAAACAAGGAGCTGGCTGAAGTTCAGGAAGTAGTGCAGCTGTGCATAAAGCCCATTGGCTTTCAGGATCCAGATTGCAGGTGGGGCTGAATGGAAAATTTGTGGTGTAGTGTGATCCCTACTCACATGCTCTGCAGCTGAGTTCAGAATGTTGCTGCATGGGTTTTGACTGGAACCTGGAAGAGAGAACACATCACTCCTGTCCTTGCTTCGCTTCACTGGCAACTCTTAACTTCTTAACTTCTTAACTCTTAACTCTTAACTTCTTAACGCTTAACTTCTTAACTCTTAACTTCTTAACGCTTAACTTCTTAACGCTTACTTCTTAACGCTTAACTCCTAACGCTTAACTCCTTAACTTCTTAACTCCTTAACTCTTAACTTCTTAACTCTTAACGCTTAACTTTTAACCTTAACTTTTTAACTGCTTAACTTCTTAACGCTCTAACTCTTAACGCTTACCTTAACGCTTAACTTCTTAACGCTTAACTTCTTAACGCTTAACTTCTTAACTTATTAACTCTTAACTTCTTAACTCCTTAACTTCTTAACTCTCAACTTCTTAACTATTAACTTCTAACTTCTAACTCTTAACTTTTTAACTTCTTAACTTTTAACTTCTAACTCTTAATTTCTTAACTCTTAACTTCTTAACTCTTAACTTCTTAACTCTTAACTCTTAACCTCTAACTTCTTAACTCTTAACTTCTTAACTCTTAACTTCTAACTCTTAACTTCTCTAACTTTAACTTCTTAACTCTTAACTTCTTAACTCTTAACTTCTTTAACTTCTAACCTCTAACTTCTTAACTCTTAACTTCTTAACTCTTAACTTCTAACTCTTAACTCTTAACTCTTAACTCTTAATCTTTAACTTCTTAACTCTTAACTTTCTTTAACTCTTTTAACTTCTTAACTCTCTAACTTCTTAACTCTTAACTTCTTAACTCTTAACTTCTTAACTCTTAACTTCTTAACTCTTAACTTCTTAACTCTTAACTTCTTAACTCCTTAACTCTTAACTTCTAACGCTTAACTTCTTAACGCTTAACTTCTTAACGCTTAACTTCTTAACGCTTAACTTCTTAACGCTTAACTCTTAACTCCTTAACTCCTTAACTCCTTAACTCTTAACTCCTTAACGCTTAACTCTACTCCTAACGCTTAACTCCTTAACGCTTAACTCCTTAACGCTTAACTCCTTAACTCTTAACTTCTTAACTCTTAACGCTCAACTTTTTAACTCTTTAACTTCTTAACTGCTTAACTTCTTAACTTCTAACTTCTTAACGCTTAACTTCTTAACGCTTAACTTCTTAATTTCTTAACGCTTAACTTCTTAACTCCTTAACTTCTTAACTTCTTAACTCTCAACTCTTAACTCCTAAACTTCTAACTTCTCAACCATTAACTTCTTAACTTCTTAACTCTTAACTTCTTAATTCTTAACTCTTAACTTCTTAACTCTCAACTTCTTAACTCTTAACTTCTTAACTCTTAACTCCTTAACGCTTAACGCTTAACTCTTAAATCTTAACTTCTTAACTCTTAACTTCTTAATTCCCTTAACTCTCAACTTCTTAATTCCTCTTAACTCTCAACTTCTTAACTCTTAACTTCTTAACGCTTAACTTACTCTAACGCTTAATCTTAACTCTCAATTTCTAACTCTTAACTTACTTAACGCTTAACTTCTTAACTCTCTAACTTCTTAACTCTTAACTTCTTAACTCTCTAACTCTTCTTAACTCTTAACTCACTCTAACGCTTAACGCTTAACTCTTAAATTCTTCTAACTTCTTAACTCTCAACTTCTTAATTCTCTTAACTCTTAACTTCTTAATTCCTTAACTCTTCAACTTCTTAACTCTTAACTTCTTAACGCTTAACTTCTTAACGCTTAACTTAACTCTTAACTTCTTAACTCTTAACTTCTTAACTTCTTAACTCTTAACGCTTAACTTCTTAACGCTTAACTTCTTAACGCTTAACTTCTTAACGCTTAACTTCTTAACGCTTAACTTCTTAACGCTTAACTTCTTAACGCTTAACTTCTTAACGCTTAACTTCTTAACGCTTAACTTCTTAACGCTTAACTTCTTAACGCTTAACTCCCTAACGCTTAACGCTTAACTTCTAACTTCTTAACTCCTTAACACTTAACTCTTAACTTCTTAACTCTTAACTTCTAACTCCTAACTCCTATCTCCTTAACTCTTAACTCCTTAACTCTTAACTCCTTAACGCCTTAACGCTTAACTTTTTAACTCTTTACTTCTTAACTGCTTAACTTCTAACTTCTTAACTCCTTAACTCTTAGGACTCAAAAAAAACACTACATTTTAAACAGAACTTTATTTGTTACACTTTTTTACTTCATTTTTACAAAGACAACCTTTCAGCACTCACACATCTTCCTGACACTCTGAACCACAGCACTGATGCTACAGAGATCCTACTTGAGCAGAAACCATCAGAACACTTCCCTCCACAGGAACAGCCATAGCTGGAGACAATTGCAGACACCTGAAACATAGAAAAATAACACCTCATACAGTACCTGGTTCTGGAAACACAAATCAGTGTCAAACAGTGTCAGTTCATTAAACAATGGGTTGTTGGGAGAAACAGGTAGAAGAAGCTGAACAACCCTTGTATCTGTAATGAAGTATGGCAATTTATAACCATAAAACCTCTGGATTAGCACTTGCCTGGGAAAGATTAAACTTAATCCGTTTCATGTTAGAGAAAGTCTTACCACCATGTTTAGGGAGAACACAGCCCATCCATTCTTGTTTGTGGTTAGACTCAACAGCAGTTTGTTGGGCCAGTTGCTCCCCCTCCAAGAGATACACAGCTTTGTTGAGTCACATATCTGTCAGGAATGATCAAGGTTAGGAAAGGGAACCAATTTGAAGGCTTCTGCAATAAGGGATGACATTTTGCTTGCCTTTCCATGAAAGCATTGATCCAGGTTCAAAATAAGGAACCAGGAGGTCCCCAAATGTGACTTTGCAGACTACAAACGTAAAGGAAAAAGTAGCAGATTTTGACACCATTAAATCTGCGAGACAAAATCCAAACAAACAGTCGAGAACAGCAACTTTGTGGCTTAAAGTGGATGCCTTGTAAAGATGATAAAGACTATATAATTCAGATCAGCCAATAGCACACCTGTTCCCGTATCAACAGTAAGAGAGGCACAGCCCGTGGCATTCATCTGGTAGAACAAAGACAGACAATTAAGTCAAGCACAGGCATAAGGCAGGACTCACACACCTTTGCAGTTTGAGTCAAGCACTGTCTGGTCAAATTATGAAGCAGAATGTATGGAAATGGATCACAGCACACTTCCACTAAGGCTTAACCAGGTACAGGTTGGTCACATGTATATCTGGGAAACATCAGAACAAGATAAAGAACGGACCAAACACAACAAAATAAAATAAAGCATCACTCACTTGCCGCAAGACTCCACTTTCAGTCCCATAACTGTGGTTTTCAATCCTGGTCCTGGGGACCCACAGCTCTGCACAGTTTGTATTTCTCCTCTTTTAACTCACCTGATTAAGATCATCAGCTCATTAAGAAAGAGTTCTATGAACTGAACTGGGTGTGTCAGATAAAGGAGACAAACAAAATATGCAGAGCTGTGGGTCCCCAGGATCAGGTTTGAAAACCACTGGTTTACAGTCACGTCAAACTTGGGCACACTAAACCAGAAACAAAGTGCTTCAAGTTAGGGCCTCAGATCCATCATTGAAATGCCCTTACACAACAACTTACCATATTTTTTCACCTCAAAAACTTGGGAGACTTCTCAATCAGCAGTAAAAGCCTTTAGTGCAGGGATTCTCAACTCCAGTCCTTCGCGACCCACTGCTCTGCATATTATGCGTGTGTCTCCCTTATTTAACACACCTGATTCAGATCCTCAGCTCATTAGGATAAGACAGTCTTATTCTAACGAGCTGAGGATCGTGAATCAGGTGTGTTAAATAAGGGAGACACACACAATATGCAGAGCAAAAAGCTGCATTTGGCTCCATTCAAAGTCTTGCACCAAAGCAAACTCACCTCCAGCACGACCACATTGTACTGCAAGACAGACAGAAATAATAAACATTTAAAAGCGGTCATTGAAGTTGAAATTTCTGCATTTTAAAAGAACCTGCATTTAATTTGCTTTTCATTTATGGTCAGAACACTCAAAATGGTGAAACATCTGGTCTTACCATTTGATAAAAGGCACAAATTTGGGATCCACGGAGACAACGCCAAAATTAACTGCAAAGACCCCAACAAACTCACATTGCATAATGCATTTCAAGATGATAGCTTCAACCAAGGGTCATTCACAGCTCACCAGTTTGTTCTGGATTGTAAAAAGGTAGGGAACGTCTGAACATGATTTTACTCTCTTCAGTCACTCTGGAAACCTTCCCTTGAACTTCAACCTTCAGCTTCTGCACTGAATCTCCATCTACCAGAGATCCAGACTCAATCACCCACTGCAAGGAAATTCACCATGAATAACCTGTGGGGAAAAAAAAAGACAAACAAAGGAAAGCTTCAATGGTTCACAAAAACTTATTTTCACCATCTATAAAGTTTAGTAAACAACTCCAACATAAAAACAGAATGCTTCCGTTCACTTCAAAGCCTAATGGTACTTACAGCCCTGGTTCTTTAAATCCATCAGCAGCAAAGAGAAAAAAGGCTAAAATGAGCCCTTTCCAAACACAAACCATCCAAAACTAACCCTTATCAAGCCACTCTTCCAGACACCTCAAAGCTTCTCTTAAGATATAGAGAACTTCTTCTCTTTCACTGTTTACTTAAGCATTGCTGAATCATCTGCACTTAAGACAGCCATATATCTCTTTATATATCAGGAACTTAATTCAATTAATTAACCACCAGCTGGCACTAATTAATGTTATTGTCACCGGGTGAACCAAAAAATGGCTTTGAGTAAACACGTACACGTCACACGTTGCTGACTATAATGAGCACCAGCTGAAGCCAATAGCACTTCATTGAACCACATGCCCAGGGAAAAAGGGAATATAAAGAGAGAGGCTTGCAGCATGGAGAGAATGATGTGGGAAAATTCCACGCGAGTGCTTGAGCAGAGTATGGCTGTGATGGTGAGCAGCAGTAGTGGGGAAAGTTGAGGTCTGAGGCTTGATTGGTGTTCCACGTGGCTCTCCAGAGGCATGCTCATTAAGTGAACCTTTTAAAGAAAACCACAAACAGCAATGCACAAAAAAGTGAGCAAAGAAAATTCTCTTAAAACTGCACCCCTTTAAGTTACTTCTGGAGAAAACCACTTGTAAAGATTTGCCATCACCAGTATGACTAACCTGTGTTCTGGGTAGTGTGTGTCTTCCTGTTGACAGAGTGAAGAACAGTGATTTTGACGGTTTGGGGAGATCGCTGAATCCATGTTCGTTTTCTGAGCTCATTAGTCCTTGGATCATCCATCCTATGAAGAGAAGAGAGATGAGTTGATTAATTGCTGTGATGGAGTGAGCTGCAGTGTCTGAAAGAATGAAACAAACATGTGTGAAGATTTACAAGAGTGATTTATGCACAAGTGTGGTGAAATCAAACAACTGTGTTCTCTTTGAGTCTCTGATGGATGAGATTGACCCAAAACTTTGAAGATTCTTTCAAATTGATCGGTCCTCCCACCTGTGCTGAAGTATATCAGAGCTGCTGAACTATTTCCTCCTGCTGTTATCCAGTCCTGTGAGTACTAAATACAGAGTGAATGTTGACTTCTTCATCTGTCCCCTCAGCTGTGTCCAGGTTTCTGAGATTGTGTGCATGGTGCGGAGGGAAAAGCTCACAACGAGTCCACCCAGAGAGGGATATACTTGCCCTGAAGACCGGAAAAATACCCACCAGTATTCCCCTCTCTTTATCTCCGACAGAGCCACGAATGTCCCTGCCCCTGTTTTTATCCCTTTTAAACTTAATAAAAATGTACTTTTTTAATTCCACTTCTGTTGTCTGCCTCTTGGTGTCCTGGTGTCTGCTCCTCCGGAGTGTGGTAGACAAATCCTTGGCCTTAAACTTGACATTATCATTTGATTAGGAGTTCCAAATGGCATTGATTGGAAACATGACACATTATGGAGGTTAGCGGGATGATTTTTTAAGTTTCCATATCACTATAGAATTATAAAAATATATAGCCCATATATTGAAGATATTACTGATCATTTAACCATAACAAAAGTAAGTTTCTTGTGTTAATTTTTAGACAAGTCTGATATTATTTTATCTTTAGATCTGTTAATTAACAGTTGAGCTAGTTCTTGAATGCTGGTCTGACAGCAGAAGACAGACTAGCCAAGTTTAAATCTTATATTTAAGAGAACTTTGTCCCAGTTGTGCAGGCGGGACATGTTATCACACTGCGTTGCAATGAGCAAATGATTACAATTATTGCTTTTGTACTCTATACTTGTATGAATTCTATTGAGAAACCATGAGAAAAGGCTCCAAGAGTTTAGCTCCAACCCTGATCAAACACACTTATTAGGCTACCTGTGAGTTTCTAGTGATCCTGAAGACCTCGATTAGCTTGGTGTGTTTGATCAGGGTTGGCGCTAAACTCTGCAGGACAGCGGCTCTCCAGGACCGAGTTTGAAAAACCCTGTATGAGAGTTATTTGAGCATAAAGAGAACCTTCCCGAAACTCTTCTCCTAAATTCACAAATACTTCGTAAACATCAGATGTGATAGTGAAATGTGTGTGTTAATGAATTCCAACCTGTCGTAAATGGGATGCACGTGCATGCTCATTCTCAATTACCATAAATCAAGTTCATCATATCCGACTGACATCTATAGGCATATAGATCCATGAATGTGAATTTGATTTGATTAACTTTATTGTCTGTTCAGATGTACTGGACAGAAATTCAGTCTTTGACACTGGCACAACAACCTTGTTACAAACCATATAAAAAACATGTAAGAAATAAATAATGCATACATAAGTTAAATTAATTATGTGCAAAATCACACACCTATAAAAAATCACATACGTAGCCTGCGCCCCGAAGGAAGGATCTCAAAGCAGGAATGGAGGGGATGAGTCTGGTCTGAATATATTGATAATCCCAAAAAAACTTGGAATAGCTTTTGTAATGTGCTCTGTTTTTGGCCGATGATCTTATTTGCTTCGTTGATTACTTGTGTTAGTTTATTCTTCTGTTTCACTGTAAGATTGCCAAACCATGAAACAATGTTATAAGTTAAAACGCTTTCAATCATTGATCTATAGTATAAACAAGGGTTAATATCCTCCTTTCAATGTCAAAATTTCTTAACTTCCTAAGTAGACTTAAACGCTGTCTAGTTTTCTTATGTATAAAATCAACATTGTCTTGGAAGGAAATTTAAAATTTCAGACTTGCTCTGTTTACACCTTTTAACATTATTACAATATATTCCTATTTAACACAGATGTTATTTGCTAATTACAAACTATAAGCTCAATTCGTAAGTATAAATATATATTTAGAACATTTATAATTATATATATTTGTATGGTCCTCAATATTTCACCATCATCAGCCTTTTCACCGTTTGAATCACTACGCTTGTCTGTGTTTGCCCAACTTGCATTATTAAGCCAGCAGGTGGCTAATATATATATATATATATATATATATATATATATATGTGTGTATATATATATATATATATATATATATATATATATATATATATATATATATATTGCATTAAAGATTGGTTTCAGCAACTAGTTTTTTTCTAAGGTTAGCTAATTAATATTTTTGGCACTAATCTGTTATAAGTAATTGACTTGTTAATGCAAATTTACATATATATATATATATATATATATATATATATATATATATATATATATATATATATATATATGCTCCTTTTTCTCTGGACCCAAAATATTGCACAGGTGTTTGATTGAAATAACATCTATGTAAAATGAATGAAGATTAGTGCACTTTTGAAAAAAATTTTGCTAATAATTTACTCATCTCCATGTCATCCAAGATATCCATTTTTATATCTTAGATAGTCATTCTTTCTTCAGTCGAAAATAAATTAAGATTTTTGATGAAAACATTCCAGCATTTTTCTCCATATAATGTAGCCTGACTACGTCAGACTTCCTACTTCCGCTAATTTCATTTCGCTCCTGTAGTCAGTCTGAGATAGCAGCCTATCTTTCAGTTTTCCACCAGTCTGAAAACAGCCGGCCAATCAACGAACAGAGGGCGGGCTGAGAGCCGTGACGTAGACGCTAAACGCTGAGTTTTACATTGTGGTTTAGAGAAATCGAAAACCGAAACGACCGCAGAAATGGGAAATAAGACACGGGATGCAATTCGCAATTAACTCGTTAATTCAGAAAAACAGAGCAAAAATGTTTTTCCATGAAAAATTAACTCGTTAATTCAGAAAAACAGAGCAAAAACTTTTTCCATGAAAAATGATCTCGTAATTCTGAGATAATTAACTTGTTAATTCAGAAAAACAGAGTAGATTTTTTTTCTTCAAGTGAATGCAATACGCTTCCGTACATCTTGGATGACATGGGGTTGAGTAAATTATCAGCAAATGTTTTTTTTTTTTTTTTTTTTTTAAAGTGAACTACTCCTTTAAGGCTATTCCTATTTGGAATATGTGATTGTGTAGTCAACAATAAGCAGAAACATTCTGCATTTGCATCCAAGCGTGGATCATTCATTTCAACATCCTCATTCTCATATTTAAGAATCTGTAATATTTTATGCTACTGCCGTGCCCACTGACATGCTTTTAAAGCTATTGTTATACCATTTTTATGATCTTCAGACACCTTAAAATACACAAATGTAGGTCTGAGAAATCCAAATTTTCTCAGGGGATGCCCCCGAACTACCTCACCTTTGCATGTGTGTGACTGTGTGGTAATGTGGGCTGGTGTGGTTATAGTGCCAGGTGTTTTTTCTTAACCAGTCTGCCCCCTCATATAGGCCTGCAACATTATTCTCTGTATCGAATCATACAACTGCCGCTTTACCTGATAACCTCATCTACCGACGTTTAAGGGGGCCCTGAAAGGCGGATATTGACGTATGGTCAAAAGACGTCCCAAAACATCAGTTATATGACGTCTTGGGATGAGACTGTGCTGGTTATCTTATTAACCACCCCAGCCCCTGATGTTTCGGCTTCAGCCCCTAATGTTTTTAAAACCTAGAAACACCCCTGCACTGACACCAAAACTTTTCTCACATAGTAATTTTTATACGCTATACACAATATATTTTCACTATCCACGATACATGATGTTGCAATTTTGTACTGCGATTTACCTCTTTACCTATTTTAAAACACCACTGCACACCAGCTATTATGTGGCTCAAGATGTTATGAAATGTACCTCTTTCAGCAGAAGTATAAAACAAAGGTAAAGTGAAAATTGCAGTTAATTGGCATGTAAGATTAATGCATTGGCTAAAGTGCAAATTATTAATTTGACATAATTCTTTAGAGCTACTTATGCGATGGAAAACAAATCAACTCTCATAGTGGCATTAAAGTGTCGGAGTCACCATCCTGGCATATGGGATATATCTGTGATTTTCCCTCTGTCCTCACAACATAATACTAATAAACTTTCTGCCTATCTGAGGCCTGTGACAGAAATGCTAACAAAGCTGATTAAGCTCGCCACAATGTCTCTGGTCTTATTGGTGGGCCGCCTCTCTTGAAAGCTCCCGCGATGACAATGAAAAGCAAAACAAATTGATGAGACAGGCCAGCCTGAGCCACAGTGGACCCACTATCAAAGCAAATCAGCAGGAGACAAACACAGAGATAAAATGATGCTAAGCTAATGGTCCAGGAATGCAGACAGACCTACCAGTGAAAACAGCAGCTTGGAGCGGATGTTTCTAGTGTAAATGAATGAATGGTAAGCCAGTGTAACCATTAGCTCCTATCCCTCAATGATTCATTTTTCCTCTCCAGTCAATACAGAAGTGAAAACAGGACGCTAATTAGCTCTGGAAAGCTAATTGCATTCCAACACCAAAAAATTAAAGAAACAGTTCACCCTTAAATAATGAAATCATTTTATTTAATCATTTGTCGAGCACCATAAGGCACTACAAAATCACTATTAAAGAAATCCATGCACTATATTCCAAGTTTTCTGAAGCCAGGCAAAAGCTTTGCATTGCAAATGAAATGCTGTACCAGGTGAGCTTATGTACCGAACAAGTTTACTGAACAGAAAAGTTGTACATATGTAGCTAGCTATGTAATGCAAGCAGGGCTTGACATTAATACCCGCCAACCCCGCCAAATGCGGGTGGATTTCACATTTCACAACTATCTTTACAGAGTTAATTCTATGTTTTAATAAAATTAATCATGCCATGAAAGAAAGCAGGAGATGCATTTGTGGGAATAATCTGGGAAATAAAGACCTGTAGGCCTATACTTCTTTCAGGTGGTGGACATATCTCCAGCTACTCAGAGCTACAAGATGATCATTATTAAGATCAGATTTCTGAGGAAATGCTGATGCAAAACAAACAATCCAAAGTCCCAAAACTATGTAGGCCTATATAAAGATGTAATCCTGTTGCCATAATTGTGGATTTTTTCTTAGAAAAAATCATGTATTATTTGCTCATTGTTGCAGATCATTGTTCTACTCTGTATTACAGTATTTACTGCTGTAAAAAAAGATGCAGCACTTTTATTATATACAATAAGAAGCTATTGTAGGCTATGTGTGTATCTAATAGACAACATGTTTTCAAAAAATGAGCTTTAAAACCTTATCAGAGCTAATGATAATATTGTTAAATTTTAGCACGTTTTAAGCCCCATTTAAAATGTGGCTAGTAAAAGTGCTGTGTGGCTAGTAATTTTGGAAAACCACTAACCACATTGGCTAGTGAGCAAAAAAGTTAATGTCAAGCGCTGAATGCTTGTAAAAATGTATATAATAAATGTACTAAAAACATTTTGAGGTCATCGGGACATAGTATTTGTGCAAGGAACCCCTCAAAAATAATCAATAGTCTGTTCCTGTAATCACACAATGCTATCTTATGACCAATTCATACGTATTTTACAAGGTGGCTATTTTCGTACGACCTCACTCGTACGAATTCGTATGATTTTTCTAAACCCTAGTGATGGGTAGGTTTAGGGGTGGGGTCAGGGGAAGGTAATTTGTATGAATTCATGCAAATTGGGCAACTCATAATGGTGCGTTCACACCGGGACGTGAATAGCGCGTCAGGCGCGAATGATTAATGTTAAGTCAAAGCAAAGGCACGTTACACTCGTAAAAAATTCGTCAACTCGCGTCTGCCGCCCAAGTTGAAAAATCTGAACTTTGAATTAAGCGTGAATTTGAGCGCCAATTCGTGCCGTGTTAACCAATCAGGAGCCCGCTGCTTGCTCACGTAGTGAAGGATCTGGATGCTTCAATAAACTATTTTGTAATGTGACTAAATGCCTGGTGTGGTTCTAATGCACAACAAAGCAAATATTTTATCACTTAAAATTTCAATATACGAGACATGTTAATTTTGCATTGAATGTTATTTATTCTATATCTAGATTATAAAGAAATATTATGATAATGTAAGACAACCATGTGCATAATGTTCGTGTCTGTACGTGTGAGAGAAAAAAAAAATCACAGGACAGGTTAATAACTTTTGAAGGCTGGCTCTATTTATCATCAAAACAAATGACAGATTAGATGGATGAGGGCAAGGGTGATCCTCGCTCCGATTCAGGACAACAGGTCATCAAACTGGGCGCAGGACGGAAGTACAGGCGGAAGTACCGCTGACAACGGCCGTCATCCAGGCGCAGCTCCTGGAGCAAGCCATTGAAAAATGGTGAAACTCGCTAAACGGTTCGCAACAAAAACGGCGACGATGATCCCCACGCCGCTGTTCTGCTCTCCTCAGCAAATACAGAGCGGTGACTCTCTCGTTGAATGCTCAATCAACATAAAAAAGATGGCCACCAACGGGTTTCAATTCTGACGCACGTAAATTTCACTTCAAACTTTTGTTTTTACGCATGTCAGTTTCATCTTGACGTGCAAATTAACACAAAGTGGTCAAGCGTCAAACTAGATGCGGTAGACACGAATTTGACACGCTATTCGTGTCCGGTGTGAACGCACAGTAAGATATGTACAATTAAGCAAAAAATCATACGAGTGAGGTCGTTCGAATTTGTACGAAATAGCCACCTCGTAAAATATGTAAGAATTGCATTGACATCAGGTTATAATCGTAATATGTCTGAGAAGGAATAAAAGTTGTTGGCATTTTACTGCCTCTGGTGTTCATTTCAGCTGGAAACTGCAATGAATTTTTTTTTGTATATGAAACGTTTCCAAGAGTTTTGCAAATATTTAGGTGGGGTACATTTATCCACTGAGCCAAGGTTGATACTAACAGACAACTTCTGACAGTTTATAGGAAGATAAAAAGGGGCTTTGAAGTTGGAGAACCTGGATCATGTTCCTGTTGGTGCTAAGCTATGTTTTGTGGTCAACACTGCTCTGACTGACAGCTGAAAAGAAGAACTTCGATGATAGCCAGCAAAACAAAATGTGTCTCTGAGGCTAGTGCTGATCGGGTTACACATGGCACATCTTTCTCACTTCCTCCCTCCCCCTCTCCTGTTGATGCTCCCGGAAAAACTCGGGCCATTTAATCCACAAGCTCTATCGCCTCAGACAGACAGCGCTGTTGTTTGGCGAATAAATCTGATATGAAACTCAATCATCAGGCATCTGATAACTCGGAGCGGCGGTCATGCGATCACCTCAATGCTGCTGGAACGATTTTAGTGCTCTTTCATTCATCACGGAGAAATGTATAATGCATCTTGCCGAAAAGAATAGCGTTCATGGAAGCAAATTAACTTGAGTGATCTTCAAGGATCTTCGATTGTATGATCTGGAACTCCCTCATTAGTTCCAGAACTTCAATCCCCATAGCATAAAAGAGCTCTCTTCTTCATTACCATCCATGTGGATATCAAACGCCCTCCCCTGGTGTGCGGGAGGCAGGCCCATGTCTGATCTTGAAGATCAGTTTTTTGATAATGATTTCATCCATTTTGGAGTCCTGGGGTTTCGTTAATTCAGTCGAAATATATAAACACCTCCCAAACCAGATGGTAGACCATTCTGCTTTTGAACCGTTCAATTTGCGGGGGTTTTGTCGTGCCATGGGTAGGAGGGCTGCAGCTGGTGTGGAGCAAAGAAGAGAGGAAGTACGTATGTGTAACAGACAGAGAGAGTCAAAAGGGAAGTGATGGATTCCGATGTGTGTGTGTGTGATTTCTAGACCACGTCAGAGCCTGATGGCCCTATGCAGAGATATTGGAGCAGAAAATTATCTCATAGGCCGCATCGCTACCATGGAGGTCTGTTCTGTTCCTTTGAAAGAAAAACAACAGCGGCAAAGACCGCAATAATAAAATATGTAACATTTGATGATGAAAGACTCCATCTGTCCATCTTGTTTTCATTATTTAAAACAGCTTCACAAAGAATTTGCAATGAAACAAAAAAACACAATGGAAAAAAACGATCCGGTTTTAAAATATGTTCTATTTATATTGAACAATTATGATTTACAATTAATCAGAAAAATATATGCATTTCAGCTAACATCCTTTCTGTATGTAAATATTTTTCCCCTCAAAGTAAAAAAAAATACAGTTGCAATTGATATAATGTCATAATTAATAGAAATAATGTAAAATTACCCTTTTCATTAATTAATTAATTCAGACTTCCTCTACTGTAGCCTGTTTCACCTCAGAGTAAAAAAAAAAAATAAAGCGTAATTGTAAACTACATTTTAGAATAAGAAGTCGGAATTCTGAAATATAAAGTCATGAGAGTGATATATAAGCACAATTACAAGAAATAATGTTTTACCTATTCATTCGCTGATGTCCTGTCTCTATGGAAGCCAGAGTAAAAATAAAAAATAAAAATAAATAAAAAATTGGAAATATGAAAAAAGAAGTCAATTGCAAGATCAAATGCCATATTCTCATATAAGATAAGATAAGATTTATTTATGACGTAAGTTATGCGCCGACACGGCCGCATCGACCCACAGACATCATGCATCGAACTCAAATCTATGATCGAACTTCCACTGTAAACACTTGATGATGTGAGCAAAATACCAGAGTATACATGGCTGTAAATGACTTTTGCCGATTATGCGAAGTTAATCTACGCATCCACGGTACAACCACGGCCTCTAAACTTATTTTTGCCAGACTGAAACAGGAAAATATTTGTAGCCAACTCTCAAATTTAGGATTAGATCTTTTAAACACAGCTCTTTGTTCCTCTAGCCTGGTAATACCAGCTCTGCTGCTTCACTCTGCTTCGTAGACAGACGTAACTAACGGTAACAATTGATAAATTAAAATTTTTCCAAAACCAGTCGGGAGTAGGGCCACAACATCACCTCCATTTAAAAGGTTTATCAAACACTCTTCTTGTTCCAGTTTCAGTTTGAAAAACCCCAGAATGTTCTCCATAACAGAGCAAATTGCATCCCTTGTCTCCTTCTTTCTCTAACCTACAATGTAAACTCAGCGCTAAGCGCACTAGCCGACCGTCCCGGAGGCCGCTGAAAATCTGAAAGATAGGCTGCTATCACAGACTGACTACAGGAGCGAAATTAAATTAGCGGAAGTTGGAAGTCTGCATAGTCAGGCTACCCATTTTACACATCCCAAATGGCATACATATTGCACATCCCCGATGGAATACATATTGTACAATGAGTTAATGCACAACCCCCTACCCTACAAAATTCACAACTGACATATTGCACAAACCCAATAAAATAAATACATTTTGCACAGATGACCAAATGTACAGCTACCCAAATGGCCGAACAGATTGCACAACTGACATAGTGCACACCCCAATAGCCTACAAATTGCACAGATGAAACATTCCACTTACCCTAAACATTAATGACATAATGAACAATCCAACAGCCCATGCATTCACCCTAACCTATTACCTCACCCTAATAACCTATTGCATGATGACATAGCCAGTGTATTAAAGGATAACTAAACCTCTGGTCAGAGCCTGACTCCACCCACTGGCAATATTTGAAAAATGCTGAAAAAGTGGGCAGACCCAGCGGAGATAGAGAGGACGAATTAGATGCTAAAACACTCTATCCTGATCGTTTTCAATACTCTCAATTCCAACTCCTGACTCGCTACAGTGGTTTTGACGAAACAAGCTGGTTGTTATACTGCCGCTCATACTAAGAGCGTGGTGAGCTGTGTGCGGAACATCCAGTACGGAAAATTCAACTGCAGTAGCCACCGTCTCAACCTGAAGAGGGCAGCACTAAGACATTTTTACAAAATATATTGTAGAAATAAAACACTTTATACACAAATGTCAAAAAGTTACTCGAATCAATGACTGGTATTAATAAAGATCCATTCTTACAGATCATTAAAGCTACACTGTGTAACTCTTTTAGTTTATTCTTAGCTAAAAACACTTAGTTCTTTCAAAAATAAATGTGCTCATTAATGTATACTTCGTTCAAGTAATAAAGTATTCTCATGAGTGTATAATATGCCATTGAAAATACAAGGGGTAAGGGGTTCTAATGTCGGTCGCCATGTTGCCCCTGCATCTTGAAAGTACATTAGCCAAAGAGGGACATACCAGTTAATTCAAGCTTTGCCTTTCGCGTTTACGTTTGAGTTAATGCTTCATGGGACGAGGTCGAACTGGAAGCCATGTTAATCTTGGACTACATTGGCCACCGCAGGAATTAAATTGAATATTCACTGGATGGTACCATATACCTTTTCACCAATAGATGGGGGTAAAAATCACACAGTGTAGCTTTAACAAAAAAAAGGGTTTAGTTACTCTTTAATATTGAGAAGTTTAATGGACATTGGCAAAAAAATAAAAAAATAAAATAAAATATCGGTTTAGCCTGCAACTCTGAATCTTCTGCCAGAAGGTAAAGCTTGCATTCTGGGTGAAGTATGTGGGTTGGATCGAAAACTATTTATGAAGTTGCAATTGTGATAAAGTCACAATTACAATCAATAATGTGAAATTATTCATTCATTCATTCATTCAGGTTGAGATGTGTCCATGGTCTCTTGCACATACATATTTTATAAAGTAGGCCCATGCCTGAATAACAGAATCTTTCAAAAATGTTGTTAGATGTGCTTGGATTTTCACACTTAATAACAAGTCGATGTTCAGCTATTAATATATTGTTGCCATGTAAACCACTCACTTTGTTAAAAAAAAAAAAAAGAAATAAAGCAATTTCAATACTTATGAACTTACTTTCAAGGAGGTGCATCAGACCCTTTCTGCACCCTGGGGTTTGATATTGAATTCAGGATCTCGGCTGAACTCGGTGCTCTCTGTGTGCTGGTGGCAGAAGGGCTTGTGTTGGAATTTGTGATGAAGAAGGGAACGCTGGGATGTGCTTGGCCCACTAAGCTCCACATTATGGATGTGTCCATGGCTGTGAGGCTGCATGTCTCTGTGACGGCTCTCTCTCTGTCCGTCTGGAGGACGCCGTGTTAGATTAGAAAGCCTGTCTGCTTTCTGCTCCAGGACGGCCAATGCATTATGAACACCATGGATCTAACAGAAGAGAAGAGAAGGGTGTTTGTCATATGTGGGGCTGGTTATTCCTTTGCAAGTATAAAGAAGAGCACTCTGCTGTGAGCTCTAAAACACAGCGCCGTTGTAAATACTGCAGACAGAGGGTTTGTCATTCCGGAGTGCCGGAGTCACATTGCTTGAGACTTGGCAATATGCCTCTTGGCTCGGCGGTGACAGCGCCATATATTGTGATGTATTGTTGTAAATGTTTAAATGCATTCGCGTCTAAGCTGGCAGAATTGCGCTGTAATGTAATTCCTTACAAGCTATAGGGAGGAAATAGTTCTGGTGTGAGCGCGCGGTGACGTTTTTGTGAATGTGATCGATTGTATTTCGCTTACAGGTGATTGATGTGCGTGAGCGGGGCCCTGTGTATTACCGTGCATAATTTAGGCTTTTGCTCTGTTGATAGAGTAAGCTTTCAGCCGAGCCGCGTCTCACAGGAGATGGACGTTATCTGGGCGCCAAGTTTCCGTGGCCGTTTGAAGTCGCCTGATTATGTACAAACAGGTGAGTCACAGTTAAAGAACCTGGGCTAAAGCTAACAAGCTTACCGCGACGTGTCACAAAGTGTGAATCTGAATAACTCCTCTAAGTTTCGAAGCGAATGGTACGGGTGCCAGGACTCAGCGTTCGATGACACTTGTTTACATGATTAGTTCAAATCTTACGGAGAGCCACCATGCTTATTTGAATGAAAAAAAAAGAAATTGTGCACCCCCTCCCCGAAATAATCCATTTGCATAAAAGCTTTCATTTAGCACAGATGAACTTGGGAGGCGAGCGCAGAGCTTGCTGGAGATTAGAGCAGTTCATTTGTCACATTAAGAAGAATTACGTGTGTTTGTGTCACTGAGCAGAAGGAAAGAGAGTTTAGTGTGAATTAAAGAAATGACAGAGAATGAACACCGTTTGAACGCACTGGCAAACAAATAAAATAATAAATGAGTAAACCAAAAACAAACAAATAAATACATTTGAGCCCGCAACAACTAAATGACAAGAGTAACAATATTAGGGGGAATTTCAAGGACTAATAAATTAGGGTGCTTAATGGTGGCTAAAGAGAAAACAAATCTAAATGGAGCTTGACTTATGTGGAGGGAAAGAGTAAATTAACTCACTTTAAAAAAATTAAAAACACTGACTGCAATCACTTTGTTGTGGTCTGATAGGGATGGATAAAATGTAGCAGATATCACAATTAAACAAACATTTGTTTTTTTAACAAAACACAAGAGCCGGGAGAGAATGGCTCGAGGCCAGTCTCGTATCTCTCACAGAGGCGCTTCAAAAGCATAAATGGAGGAGCGATGACAGTGAAGGATGAGAGAGGACCAGGCCTGGACTATTTTACGTTTTGTTTTGTTTATGTGTGTCCGGCAGTCTTCCATGAGGGACTGCAGCTTTTACTTTTGAGTTTGTTTGATTATGATTATTAAAGTGTGAAATGATCGTCGGTTCCCGCCTCCTTCTTCCCTAAATTATGAATCTATATGGTGGGGAATTTTAACTGACTTCTATTGTTTTATACCAAACTAAGTGAGGATAGAAGCAGGCTCCAATTAATGTATACACTAAGAGACGTTAAGAGTCCTGACCTGGATGATTATAATACAAAAAAATAGGAGAGAGGCCGTACTATGCATATGTTCTTTTAATTTAAATTTTTATTTGCACTGAGGTGTTTCGGCCACATCAATATTTATATTAATTAAAATTGTAATATTAACATTGCCATTTATTAAAACTGTCAATCTATTCTATTAACATTAATAAAAAGAATAAATAAGTATTATAATGTATTAATACACTTCATTAGCATTAATATTATTTTAAATAATTATATCAACCATCCTTAACCCTATTATTGTTTTAACATTAGTGTTAGTATACATTTAAATATACATATTAATATTACAGTACATGTCTATTCTTTAATCTCCAGAACTTCAAAACACAATCAAAAAAGGAGGCATAAAAGGAGGAGCGATGACAGTGAAGGATGAGAGAGGACCAGGCCTGGACTATTTTACGTTATGTTTTGTTTATGTGTGTGCAGAGAGCTAGATGTGCTAGATACTTTGCGGCATTGACGACGACCAACCAACACTGAAGGAAAACACAGGGCTTAAAAGAACTGGGACTAATGGGAAGATTAACTGAACACAGGTGAAGGGAATTGCTAATTAAACAGACTGGGAAACACTAACAGGACTAAACCAAAATCACAAAGACAGGGAGAAACACTAAACATACTGAAAACGTGACACACATACAAATACAGTATATATATATATATATATATATATATATATATATATATATATATATATATATATATATATATATATATATATATATATATATATATATATATATATATTATTACTATTATTATTATAAAATAAATGTTTTTCTCCAAAACGCATTGGGAACATTTATTTGCCCCTTTTTGTTGAATACTTTTTGCAACCTCCTTTTCTAAGATAACAGCTGAGTCTTCTCCTATAATGCCTGATGAGTTTGGATAACACCTGACAAGAGACCAAAGACCATTCCTCCATACACAATCTCTCCAGATCGGTGAGATTGGTGGCACTTCAGTTCAGCCCACTCATTTTCTATAGAGTTCAGGTCAGGGACTGGGATGGCCATTACAGATGCTTGGTTTTGTGCTCAGTGACCCATTTAAAAAAAAAGAGCACAAAACCAGGCATTTGCAATGGCCATCCCAGTCCCTGATCCCTCAAACTTAACAAGGGGGAAACTAATTCTGACCAGCACTGTATACTGTATATATTTATGAATTTATGTATATTACAGCTCAGTAAACACACACATTACTTTACTAATTCTCCTTATAAATGCAATACAACTTTAACTAAAAACACTACATATTTTTTCTATCGGTTGTGTGCTCTGCATATGTGTGTATGTGTGTTCTGATTAAAATGATTAATGAACAAACACACAACCCTGGCGTCCTGCAGAACGGCAGACGTTTGAACAGATGATTGCTCTGACATTGACGGATGGAAAACAAACGTGTTTAATGTTCCAGGTTCAGACAAATCTAGAATGCCCTTATTACAGACTCCAAAGACAGCGCTTGTCTTTTGCAGTGGGCTGTTTATTGAATAGAAAGCACAAATGAGATCGAGAAATCCTCTGTTCGGGCCTCTTGTGTTGGTCAAAAAAAAGCTTTGCACAAGATAGTTCAATCACCTCCCCTTCAGCTCTCTGCCCTGTAGTGGGTGGAAAAAATAAACTTTTGTGCACCTGGTTGGCATTTTCCCTCTTTTCTCCAGCATGGATGAAGGTCAAATGAATAAGACCGCTGTGCAGGGGTAGCTTGACATGGCTTGCAGGAGTGTGTACTTCATTTAAGCCGCTCTTGTTGGATAAGGCCTTTGTTGCTGTATTTCTGGAACTCTCGCCGCTAAACACAGGGGAGGGACAGCTCATGACAGGAGCAGGGCCTTTGTGATTCTGTAGGCAGAATGACCCACACTTTAACGAGCAATGACTTTCTTTTATAGGCCTGGAATCCACAGCACTGTATCAGATGGTCACTCAAGCAATTTGAGGCCGCCTTTTAAGCAAACACGCACAGATAAATGGATCTCCGCTCCATTGAAACTGTTTCAATCACATTTTGAAGGACCACCTTGGTTATCTTTGGATGTCTGCATGTGCTCAAATAATGCTTTGAATGTCAAAATGTTTTTCCATAGTGCTAGATAAAAAATGTCATTTTTGTGCTAATATTGTATAGCAGATACAAAGGTGGGGCGCCACTTTGCTTTACCGATGTGAATTTATAAGTGTGTGAATTGCTGTTTCTCCATTCTGATGTATGAAAGTGAAATAATGAGATTGTCTCACCTCTTTTAATGTCCAGATTGCTGAAAAGGCCTTCAGTGGGTGCCAAGATTGCATTGATCCACCTAAACAAATGATAATAATAATTTTTATTACAACATCATCTCACACTGCATATTTTGTATTACCTTCTGTTTGGCCGTGGTTAATGACAGACCGATTTCTTGACACCTTTTCTGACCCCGTGTGTCATCTTCCTGTCCAAGGGCGTCTCTGCGTGTGTCGGAACTGTGCGAGAGTGAACGGATTTTGCGTGTGTGCCAGCAGTGTTAGCTGGAACAGCTGGAGGTGTTTGAGAGAGAAGCGTTTTGGCTCGTCCTTGGTTGAGCAGCATATGGCAGCTGGCCCGCACCTGTAAGCCTTGACCTCCGCATTCAGACCCGGTGGACAAACACTTACCAAGAAATACAGCACATTAGAGCACTGTGGATTCCAGGCTGGGAACCAAGAGGTTTTAGAGTTCAAACCACAGAAAAAGTGATCCAAGAACTGGACAAATGCTGGGTTCCCCTTACACCATTGTGACCTTGAGCGAAAGGGGTTATCGTATTTACTCTATGAGCCTTGTAGCTACCGTAATGTAAGTTTCAACTGCTATATACTCTCTGGAATACTTGATTCTGATTGGTCAGCCGGCTTTAGTTTTATTGTTACTGTAATATTGCTGCAGTGTTCATCTTACAAGGTTGTTTTATATGACGTAAGAGACCATTTTGTTCTTAGTGGAAACTCTATGATAATATATTTCGATGAAAAACATTCAACTAAATTCTCACGAATGTATTTATTTAGCAGTGTATGCATACACAGTACATGTAAAATAATCAGAACTTTTTGAAAAGAGGGCATATGATTTCCAGAGGGAAATCAGATGCACTGAGATTAATTTGTGTCTGTAAAACTCTTTAATACAAGTGAAGTCATATTTTAAGCTGACATGTTCCACAGTGTTTTCGGGAACTGGATTTGAATCCATTTGTCAGACTTAGCCTAAATTTAAGATTTACGTATTTGAATTGCATATACATGTCTCATACCTTATACTTTTGGATTACATAAACAAATAAACTTAATGTGAGTCTTATACATAAATGAAACTGAGAGGAAACAAGTAAGATTTCTTTAATATACTTATAAACTGAATGTTTTTTTTTAATACATAATAACCATTTAGGTTTATTATCAATGAATCATTTGTTTCTAAATAAATCTTTTTTTAATAAATGAAAACTGCTTGTTCCACAGCTGGTCAAAAATGTAATGGTTTTCACAATTAACAGATTTAAAGCTATTCTAAGATTCTAAGCAATTTGAATAATTAATTTAGAAAATATGATGATTTAAATAAAATCAAATATATTCACATAGTTACAAATAAACTATCTTGTTTTATTTATTTATTTATTTTGAGTGCAGAAATTGTCCACGCTTCATTTAGGTATGACTGGGTTTGTTTATGTCAAAATCTGAAATCTTATATGCAATTTAAATAAATAAATCTGAAATGTGCTTAAATATTTGCTAAGACTAAATTTAGTTTCAGTGCCAAAGTAATACACAAATAATTATGACTCATAGAGGATAAAAAATATATATATTTAAAAAAAGAAAAGCATAGACAATACAAGTCCAGTAGGGTTCAAAGTTGTGCTCAGGTCACCAAATAACAAGATAGAAAAAAGGGCAAGCTAGGTTTGACACAAAGTACAAAGATATGTGTTTTGTGTTTTGGCAAGCGTTCCTTCATCAAGTGTGTAAAATTCTATTCGTTTCAATTCTTGTGGTGTTGGCGCCAGCCAGCATGCCCCTCATGACCCCAATGCCATATAAGCGAGTTTCACAAAAGCAAAGCTGTGCTGTGAAGTTTGCAAGCGTCTCTGACCCGGTGTCAAAGCTGGTTTGTCTTCTTGTAATAGCACAACACATGTGAAACATTCTTATTTAGCTTTATTTCTTTTCTTGCGCACTAAAAACATAAACAATAAAGACTTGGCTCTCTTTGCTTTCTGGAATGATGTACGTTCTGCGTCTCTAATGATTCCGGGCGTCTGTGCTATCTCGCCTACTTCAGCAGGCATCTGCCACCAGTCCTCGACACGCGGTACACAAAGTCAACGGAGGGCGCTTCTGAATATCAATTCATTAAAACACATCACACCATAGCAGACGGCTGTGCAAGATCTATTTCTAGTGAATTAAACTGCTCAGCTCAAAAGTTGTTTGCTCTAATATCATCCTCATGACTCAACGCGCACTCAATGCAACGGTTTTTAAAGGATAGTACACACACACGAAAAAAAAAGTCAATTTAATGTTTTGTCTGAATGTGCAACTAACGAAAAGTCTTCTTGTCAATAATGGTAATTACAGTATCGGTCTGCACACTGTAATTACCCTTTAGTCTTTTGGGGTTAATTCCTGTAACGCCCTTGATAAGACCTGATGCAGGATGAGGAAATATACTGACCCTCTGTGAGTGACCTCTAGCCTGGTCAAAGTGATTACCCACAATGCACCGGCTGGCACAATCTCTGAGCCATCTGTGTGTGGCCAGGGAGTGGCAGTGGCTCCTGTCCAGATGTGACACAATGAAGGGATTGGGGGAGAGACTGAAGGGGATGAGAGGAGGCCGGCTGAAGGTGCAGGGTGTCGGGACGAACGGGCTGTGGGGATCTGACGGGAGCAGCTGGTCGCTACATGTGTATAAGTTCAAGTTAATGCATTAACCCAAGCAGCCACCCAATCCCTGATACGGACACACACAGCCAGAGACACCTTGGTACAGGGTAAATGGGGCATTGTTTTGAAAAACACGTGTACATATACAAAAATGCACACAGTAGCGATCAGTGTTGTGGAATTTACTTTTAAAAGCAAAGCTATTCAATCTATATCTATATCTATATCTATATCTATATCTCCTTTCACTCTGTGAAAAGGTAACTAATCGCATTAGTTACTTTTATGGAAAGTAATGTGTTGCATTCAAATATCTATCGCTATCTCATGACCATTTCACACTGTAACAAACTTGGCTTGCAACTCAATTAAGCCAGCTGTCACTTAAGAGTTCAGGACACACACAAGGCATGAATGAATTAGGGGAAAACTGTATCAATGCTTGAAATCAGACAAAGAAGGGCATAAACAGATCTCCCAACAAAGTATATTGTAAACACAGCAGTCAAATCAAGAAAAGTAACACTTATCCCAGAGTCCTTGATCAAATAGTCCATGTGTGAGGAGTATTGTCCTGATGTATGAATCCTTAGTCCTTGCACCCCAGAAATGAACCACAAATGTCCAGAAAAACGATAATAATCCTCCAAATGTGATGCACTGGCAAAAATACCAAAAAAACCCAAGTCTTCTCTTTCTCCTCGATGGGTAATTAGCCCATGAATGACTCCCAAGGAGAAGACTAAAAAACACCCCTCTGTTTGGTTCAAAACATGCCTCCTTTCCCCCTGCTTGACTTCCTTTTCACCAAAGAAGGCCTTCCTCTTCAAGGTGCCCTCCTATCAAAGCAAAAGTCCCTTTATCCCACTACAGGATATTTCTGCACCAAACATAAAAGTCCCACATACAAAGACAGAACTTCAATTAGGGCCCGAAACTACTTAACTCATACCTTTACTTATTTTACAATGTTTTATCCACCTTTACATTTGTAAAATAAACTATTACTAAAATAGTGTATTTTTCTTAGCCCTAATATAGAAGTGTCACAATACGAGTAAGTACAAGGTGGCTAATTTATACGAATTTTTACGACCGTACTTGTACGAATTTGTACGATTTGTCTAAACCCCGGTGGTGGGTCGATTTAGGGCGGGGTCAAGGGTAGATAATTTGTACGAATTCATACGAATTAGGAAACTCGTAAAATATGTAAAATTTTGCAAAAGTGAGGTTGTATGAATTTGTACGAATTAGTCATCTCGTAAAATACGTACGAATTGCCGTGAGATCGGGTTGGTTACATTACACTTGCTTATTTTTTTATCACTTGGACTGGGCTTGTTTTTTTAATAACAAATAGTTCTAGTTTTGGCAAATGCAAAGGGTAATTGAGGCATTGTTTTGAAAAACACGTGTACATATACAAAAATGCACACAGTCGCGATCAGTGTTGTGGAATGTACTTTTAAAAGCAAAGCTATTCAATATTGCGTTACTCTGTGAAAAGGTAACTAATCACATTAGTTACTTTTATGGAAAGTAATGTGTTACATTCAAATATCTATCGCTATCTCATGACCATTTTATACAAGTAAGTACAAGGTGGCTAATTTACACAAATTTTTACGACCGTACTTGTACGAATTTGTACGATTTGTCTAAACCCCGGTGGTGGGTCGATTTAGGGGCAGGGTCAGGGTAGATAATTTGTACGAATTCATACGAATTGAAAAACTCATAAAATATGTACGATTTATCAAATGTGAGGTTGTATGAATTTGTACGTATTAGTCACCTCGTAAAATTTGCACGAATTGCAGTGAGATCAGGTTGGTTACATTACACTTGCTTTACTTTTTCTCACTTGGACTGGGCTTGTTTTTTAATATGAAATAGTTCTATTTTTGGCAAATATAAAAACCCTTTCACATCAAAAAGTGAAATGAAAAATTCATGCCTGTACAGTTGAGGGCCATGATTCTGGATTGCGGAAGAATAGGATGCAGGAGAAGTTCTTACTTCAGCAATAAGTTCAAAAACCTGAAACGCAAAAGTGATAGTCATTAGTTGAATTGGATCATTGAAGGAAAGAAAGTGAGATTAAATAAAGTATATTTGTGTTATTTAACACATTTTAGATGTTTAATTACATAGTTGTGCACTTTTTTCAGACGTAATAACAGATTCCAAGGTCGCCTGTTTCTAGAGTTTTCTCTTTTCATCTCAGCCAATTCCAGAGAACTGAGAGTCGATCGGCAGTGACACACCTCACTAGATTTATAGAAAAGGCGTCTGTGTCGTCGTGTTATAGTTTGACAATGTGACTTCTCAGGTGAATCTAATGGCCCATATCTAATAGCCAAGTGAACAAAGAGACAAAGAGTTTATTACGCTAACAGCGTTATGCGTATATCTGGGCAAAGCATGACCGTAAATCAGCTCCAGTGGTTTTACTCTCTCACAGTGACACTTTAAATTCACTATGACAAACACCTCAAATATGTGCCTTAATATTCTCCGCCTCCCTCTGGAAGACTTCATGCCATCTCTCGCCTGTCTAAATATACTCAAGACAAATGCCTCCAATAAAAGCAAGTTTTACAACAGTTAGTATAGCTCCTTTTAAAGTTTGGAGGTTCTTAAAGAATGATCAGCTAAACTTTAATATATATAGTTTTGAAGGCAAGGAGCCACGAAACATGTCTTCGTCAACGAAGCTTGCATGCAAAGCTGAAAGACAGCCGGGATCAGAGCAGGCGGTGTAAAAGTGATGCTATTTGAGCCCATTTTTTATGATTCTGTACTTTGTGATTTATAGCAGAGCTCTTCCTCATAAGTGTTGAGTGTGTAATGTCAGTGAGATATATTGTTGGTGGAGTGAGAAAGTTTTTCTCAGGTTGTTGGGATTTTATTTCTTTCCCATTTTGATGGACGATTATAGAAAAAGGCAGCAGGTTGCGCCATAAATCAGGGCTCAGTCAATGAGCGGAGCAGGTCCGCCGTTTATGTTTACTAATTCTCCAGGTGATGTCGTAAAGAAGGAACGTTCAATGTCATCAGGGACTATAAAATGGCAATGGAGGAGACCACTGTTTGTCTCTCTCTCGCTCTCGCTCTCTCTCCTCCACCCACTCCTCCTCTTGGTGAGATTGGTGCTGCATATCTAATAGCAGGCTGCTTTTTATTAACCTGTAACTCCCTTCCTCACTTATTCATACTGATGAATATACAAGTTTTATAAGCTTTCTGCTTTTCTTTCTCGTTTCAAATTCTACCATGAAACCATTTCAGGCGCTGGATAAAATATGTTGTGCAATGCTACATCAATACAATTTTACATTTACATTTATTCGTTTAGTCTGACGCTTTTATCCAAAGCGACTTACAATTGCTATATATGTCGGGGTTACTAGGGGTTAAAGGGTTAGTTCACCCAAAAATGAAAATTATGTCAGTATTTACTCACCCTCATGTTGTTCCAACCCCAAAAGACCTTCGTTCATCTTCAGAACATGAATTAAGATATTTTTGATGAAATCTGAGAGCTGGATCACTCCTCCATACTAGTCCATAGGCTTCTTGAGGAATTGAAACTTGCTGGCCTGGAAAAGTTATTAGAGACATCGTTAAAATAGTCCAAGTGACTACAGTGGCTCAATCTTAACTTTATCAAGCGACGAGAATACTTTTTGTGCGCAAAACAAACAAAAATAACGACTTTATTTCAACTATTCACTTTCCTTCTCTATGGGCCTCTAGTCAGTTAACGTACTGTGATAGCGTAGAGCTACGTCACACGTAGGCTCACTATTGGCCGACGCTGGTCGACGTACAATAACAGAAGCCTACGCTATTAAACTAGTAACCTGACTCGAGGCAGAGAGAGGAGGACATGAATAGTTGAAATAAAGTTGCTATTTTTGTTGTTTTTTGCGCACACAAAGTGTTCTTGTCAATTCCTCAAGAAGCCTATGGACTAGTATGCAGGAGGGATCCAGCTCTCAGATTTCATTCAAAAATATCTTAATTTGTGTTCCGAAGATGAACGAAGGTCTTACAGGGTTGGAACAACATGAGGGTGAGTCAATACTGAGAGAATTTTCATTTTTGGGTGAACTGAACCCTTTAACTGTCTTGCTCAGGGACACATTAGTGTCTCACAGTGGATTCAAACCCAGATTTAAAGGGATAGTTCACCAAAAAAACTTAATTCTGTCATTAATTATTCACCCTCTGTGCCGTTCCCCATCCTTAAGACCTTCGTTCGTCTTCAGAACACAAATTAAGATATTTTTGTCCCTCCATTGGGAGCAATGCACACATTCAAGGTCCAGAACGACAGGAAAGACATCATAAAGTAATCCACGTGACTCCAGTGGTTTAACCTCAATTTTATAAAGCAATGCAAGTGCTTTGTTTGTGAAAAAAACAAACATAATTTACCTCCTGATTTCCTTAGTCGACAGTCGTTCAAGCAGAGTCAACACAAGATGCATGCATCGTGTTTTTATTGTTTTGTTTTTTTGTGCAAACAAAGCACTCATAATATTGCGGTTAACTTATAACACACAATCAGTCCCTCAGCTCATTCATCCATGTGATATGGGTATATATATATATATATATATATATATATATATATATATATATATATATATATATATATATTAGTAGCTAAATTAGAAATTTAAGCTACTGTCTGTCTACTTAAAACATGATATGAACATTACATAAACCTTAGTCCTTCCTGCTGTGATTCTATAATGTGTAATGTAAAATGTGCAACGTCACGTGAATGAGGATTAATTATCCATATTTTACACATTGCCCTCGTAGATCAGTATTTGATTAGCGCTTCAGTGATCCTGTGCAATAAGGTTGCATACATTTAGCATCAATTAGCATCTTCGCATGGGCCCCGACAGCATGGGTTAACTACTCATCTTCTCATAATTAGCTCTCTCTTGTTATGAGGAGTCTCCACAGAACCCATCATAAGCACACGGCTCATACTAAACTCTACATGCAAATTGTTCCTATGATTATACAGTGTATGATATTGAAAAAGGGAGGAAATGCAATCGCATGTTGTTCAGCCATCATCTTGGAAATAAAAATGGTAGTCTTATGGGTACTCCATGAACATATGGGTGGGTCCCAATGCTCCAGTATATTGACGGGAACACTATACTGTAAAATCATCGTCCTTTCGGATGAGATGTTAAACCGAGGTCCTGACTCTATGTGGTTATTTAAAATCCCATGGCACTTCTCGTAAAGAGTAGGGGTGTAACCCCAATGTCCTGGCCAAATTCCCTCCATTGGCCCCTGTCAATCATGGCATCCTAATAATTCCATCCACTGAATTGCCATTATCACTCTGTCTCCTCTTCACCTATAGGCAGTGTGTGGTGAATGCACTGGCGCCATTGTACTGTGGCTGCGTTCACATCATCCAGGTGGATGCTGCACACTGGTGGTGGTTAAGGAGAAACCCACTGATGTGATTGCAATGCTCTTTGGGTGCACAGTATAAAGCTCTATATAAAAGCTTCATTCATTCAATGTATTTAATTGCATGTCATGCTGAAATGTTAATTGTTAAGACACGTCTGTGCGCTTCTGTAGGAGGTTGTGCGAGTGTGTTTGTTTTCATTCACTTTGAATTATGTTATTGAGGGCACTTGAAAACAGGGCCATCAGCTCAGCCTTCTAAACGGAAAGAGAATTGTTTATCACAACGCCATGTGATCGACATCCAGTGTGTTTTTACGCCGTCGATATGCTTATTAGCTTTAGGAATAAGTGTAATTTGTTCTAGGGCTGCCTTCAAGCTTTCAATAAAAGGATGTGTGTGAGACAGCTCACGTGAGAAGAGGACATGCGTTTAGTGGACATTCATTATGGGCGTGAAAATATAATTTGGTGAAAATATATCATCATATTTTCATAGATAAATATTACATATTAAAGATTTACAGGACAAAACTTTGAGGTATAAAAGTAAAAATGTATGTCTGTTTTATAATTTGATTCTAAAAATCTACCCATACCTCAATACGTGGCCTTCTTAGGAGATGATTAACTATATTCTCTTTACCTGTGACTTGCCATTATGTTTTGCATCATTTATTGTGTAAATCAAATTTACTTGGTAACACTTTACAATAAGGTTCATTAGTGAACTTTGGTTAACTAGTTAGCATGAACTAATAATAACGTTTCGAGTAACAACTGTAACCCTTGTTCCCTGAGAAGGGAACGAAATGCTGCATTGGAAATCGAAACATTGGGGAATGTGTCGATTTCTATTGCAGCAGAGAGTTCCCTCGTAAAGGGAACTGCACTTACACAGCATTTATTAATCTTTGTTTGTTAATTTCAACATTTACTAAAACTTTATTAAAATATTGTTAACATTAGTTAATGCACAGTGAACAAACAACGAACAGCTGTATATTTTTGTAACTAAAGATTCAAAAATACAACAAATGTATTGTTCAGTAATCATTAATATATTAACTAATGTTAACTAATGAACCTCATTGTAAAGTGTTATCTTGATTTTTAATAAAATGGTATATACATTAAATGATAATTTTGACCAAGTAAATTTGATTTACACAATAAATGTGCACAAATATTTTTCTAATAAACTTTGTTTGATAAACTCCTTATTTCAGAATAGCACACGCCACTGCTTCAGGGGTCTTGTAGTGTCCATACCTCAATGGGTCATGTTATTTTGGCAGCATGAGGAGAACCAATGAATTTTACGAATTTTTCGTATGAGGTGGCTAATACGTAACAATTCGTACAACCTCACTCGTACGAATGAGTACGATTTTTGCTAGATCGTATTTTACGAATTGGTCAATTCGTATGAATTCGTACGAATGACCTACCCCTGACCCCACCCCTAAACCTACCCATCATGTGGGTTTAGACAAATTCGATACAAATTCGTTCGAGTGAGGTCGTATGAATTAGTACGAATGAACCACTTTTAAATCACTCGTACAAATTTGAATTGGTCGTGAGATAGCGTTGGGAGGATCAACACCAGATTAGGCAGCTGGTCATAAGGAATTGGCTCAACGGTGTTTAAATGAAGCATAAAACATCTGTCTCTTACAGCCCATTTAGTAAACTTATTGTACTCTAAACTTTTTTCCACCTTGTATGGATGAACTGCATTTCTAAACAACTTTAATTTGTAGCAGATACATTTGTGAGTTTAAAAAAAAAACACTCTCCTAACAATTTAGCTTCAGCATACATACAGTTTCAGTAATGTATCTGGATCACTGTGATCTCTGTTCTAAGGTCAGCACACAGTCAGATCAGTGCCGGTGACCAGAGCTCTCAGACCAGTCCTTTGTTATAAAGTAATAAATCAGTTGTCTTGAAATGCTTCCACGCTTTCATTTCATTCTGTCAACATGGCCACAAAAGTCTGTGAAAGGGATGCAGAGATTCGCATTGATCTCCTGCCAGAACTCTCGGCCACCATGACTAGCCGGCTTTCAGGAAAGATGTCGTGAAGAGCTCAGTTTCAAATCCGAAATGTCTGGGAGTGCTTGAGCACAGAAAACTCTGTCTTTAAGGCAGGGCTCATTATTTGTGAACTAGTGTTTAGATTTGCCATAGGGATTTGTTCAGTCCCCGACTAAATGACACTGTTTTCCAGATAGAGTGCCGGTGTGTCTCAGTCAACCTTTTAGAGCCCTTCTGAAGCTATCAAGCCTTGTTTTCTCTCTCATACGAATTTAAGAAAGCACATACATGTCAACCATGATCTCATTAGTCATTAGTATTCATAATAAATAATCGTTCAGGGCTTGACAGTAAAACAGCAACCCGCCAAATCCGGGTGGATTTCAGCAGTGGCGTGTAACTACTGCAAGTCACTTCGGAGGTTTCAATTGTAGTCTTTTAAAAAGGCATCTGAAATCATTCAGTGTAGTATTATCCAAAATATAGATTTTTCAGTACATATCAATAGGCCTACTGAAATATCTGAAACGGTTTCAATACTAATTTTCAGCAAAATACAAACAATGCCAGCTGTGCTTTCTCGCTCTCTTTTCTCTCAGACAGTGAGTTGAAACACAAACTCGCCTCCCCTCACACACTCATTTCATTTGCTCCAGATGAATATTGTTGTTGTTAGTGGGATTGCAGGTATTGTGCATAATTTGACAACCTAAGTGTGTGCACATAATGCCGCCTCGCATTACTATATTGAGATATTTTTTTCGCTGCTTATTGAGCTTAAAGGTGCCATGTGTAAAAAATTAGGTTAAAATATCCAAAAAATGAGCTACACGCATCAAAAAGAATGAGAAGAAAGAAGGTTGATGATGTCATTAAAAAAATGACAAGTTATAGTGCTGCAGAGATATTAACCTGAATTAGCATGCTAAATTACTAGCCCGGCACAGCAGGTGTCATGATACCAGTTTCGGCCATGGGAGGCGGTATGCGGGCGGGCAACATAACCACCAGCCAAACTGCAGTAAACGAGTAACACGCACGGCTTGTGGGTGTACTTGAACCTGATGTCAATCGTGTGGAAAGTACAGCCCACTAATACATTTCAGTTCAGGGAAGAGTTCAAAAAATGATTGGTCGATATTATGCATGAGGAATACATTTTGGTAAGTTGTAGCATACTGTATCTTTCAACAGTGTTCGTGTTCTTTGACCATTAGCTTTTAGAGATGATCGGTTCACGTGCGCTGAGGGATCTGTCGTGTAACATTTACAAGCGCCAACATGGTATTTATTGTTTAAATTGCGTAATAAAATTGACATAATCTGAGAGCTGAGATTTTTTATATATCATAACTAACCTGCTCTGTCTAGTCTGACGGTCTCCGTGTCCTTTTCTGTGCATGACAAAAATTATGTGTGGCATGAGAGCGTGTGAAAAGTGTCAATTGCATGTCTCACAGTGAATTTGTGAGAGTTGGCAGCTCTGAATGAAACAAAAACGAAACTCTTTATTTTATATTGCCAACATTGAAGACACCTGATGTTAACAAGCAGAATCACTGAAGGAGAAAACCGTCATTTTAAAACAAAACTAAAACAAACACTGATCACCATAATGGTGACTTCATTTTATGTTTTTTTTGGTTGTTGTAAGTTTTACTCATTTTGAATGGTTAACTTTTAAGGAATTAATTTGATGAATTATTACTCAATTCTAATTTGTTAAACTTAATTAATAATATTGCTTGTAATCTGTTGCCACCATTTTTTTATTAGATAAAGCATATTCATTTTTACAGTGTATATGGAAGTTTTTACCCTTGGTCTCAAAGTCAAAATTGTGGCCAGGGAAATGTTGAGTGACTAATAACTTTGGAAAACCACTAGTCATAGTGGCTGGGAAGCAACAAAGTAACATAACATCTAGCATAATCTACACATATTATATGTCTATTTAGGTTCAAAGAATACTGCAGCCTACATTTATTGCATTTTCATTGACACTGTGTGTCAGTGTCTATTCAAATGCACATGTATAAATATGATTGTTCAGTACACAGTATATATATAAGTACCCTGGTATTGCCATCTGATAAAAAGAGAATACATTTGAGTGTTTGAATATGATAATCATGCAAAACAAAGGTATGTGTCAAAGGTTTCACCAATTAATGGTCAAGAATACCATCGTATAAACTTACCCAGGTTTACCCTGGTTTGATGCTAATATGGTAAAACATTTTAAAGTGTATATTATAGTATTCATAATGGTAAATAGTGACAATCATATCTTAGTTCCCTGTGCCAGCATTACTGAATCACACTGCAACCAAAATGCTTTCTTTTTGTAAGTCACAGAAGCAGATATCGGCAAACATGCAGATAACGTCCTCCATCTTCATTCTGTCAAATTATTGCTGCTTTTGTTATGCTACAATGTACACTTATGATTCACCTCTGCGGGTGGTTTCCAAGGTGATCTATCATGCATTCCATAAATTGTCCTGTTTCTCTGAACATATTTTGCTGCTTTCTGTACTCATTATTCTCAGAGTTTTCAAAACAACCGTTTAACAAAGATATTTTCTCAACTGCCATAAATCTGCATGTTGTATTTGTGATAAAGATGAAATATAGAAAGATAATTATCAGCATTGTTTATGGAAAAAATGTTGTGTTAACCTAGTACCGTTCTTCAAAACTGGCATCTAACCACTAGAAAAGTACAGAAACCAGTCAGAATAATGAGAGTTGCTTCATCACATGTCAGACGGTTTGTTATGTAAATATCTTCTTGTGACCTACATGTCTTTAAAGCTTATATTTTAAGCGTGGCTCGGGCTACGCTAGCAGTCGGGTTTTTTCCCCAATTGCTGAGGAAACTTCAAACAAACATCTCGACTGTCTCTCTCTCTTCACATCAGCCGCAGCACTCATTTCCTCTGAGCAAAACACAGCTAAATATTTGTCTCCAAAAAAGCAAATTTACATACTGTTTTGGAGGTAATGGAGCAAAAAGCT
The DNA here is from genome assembly GCA_030378365.1 of Hybognathus amarus. NCBI lineage: Eukaryota > Metazoa > Chordata > Actinopteri > Cypriniformes > Leuciscidae > Hybognathus > Hybognathus amarus. The sequence continues at coordinate 47,121 of JAQIUQ010004409.1, forward strand.
TGATGCGCTCACACGCAGACAGTGACTGAAATGAACTATTAGCCGTTTTCTGTCGACGTGGCCATAGCTCATTTGCGGCGTATTGCATAATTGTGTTTCATGCCCTTTTTTTTCTTGCAGGATGGTGGGGGCTTTATTGAACACTTTGATGAGGAAATGCTCTTTTCTCTTCGCAGAAAGGGAGTTTGAGGACTCAAATGTGGGAGGATAGAGGCAAGGAGGGTTGAAAAGAGGAAAATAAACTCTGGCTTACGCTAGTGCATTTATGTGGGTTTGGCGAACTAATTGAATGTACTTTCGTTTTGTGATTGAGGGTTTTATGATCTAGAGGCAAAGCGGAGTCTGCCAGTTCAGTTCTGGCTCCAGAGACTCAGTCTAATCAAAATGGGTTTGGTGGCATAGCCCTTCAGCACAGTGATATCTCAACAGACACTCGTGGGTTTAAGCCATCTGCCCTCAATAATACACCCACCACACGCGAGCTAAAGCTCAGTGACTACACAGCATTACTGCTCACCAACACCCGCTTTAGAGTTTAAAGGCACAGAAAAGTCCAAACCCCAACAGACCGGGAGAGCTTTTGATATAAAAGGGAAGCCTTTGAATTGAAATGCAAGGGGATGGAGGATTGTATTGCGAAAAAAAGCTTTGTCAACATGAGCAAAGTTACACACCACTTGTTTGATGAGCCGTCTAGGTAAGAAACTGGGAAATGTGATCCTAATCGTGTTTAAGACAACATCGATTTTGTGATGTACTGTTAAGGTCTTCTCAGGAGCTTTGGTCTCCGTGTCTGCCGTTATGCATTGGGAGAATAAAAGAGCACTTTTGGGAAGCTGAAGTCCTGTATGTGACATGCTGTACTCCATCTAAAACTATTTCAAACAGCACTTCAATCATTGATGATGACTATACATGAAGCTTTAATTATCTAATATAAATTGAAAGATTACATGGCATATTTATGCTTTAATTAAACAAAAATGGGATTCAAATGGAAAAAGAAATGGTGACCAGTTACTGGACGGTAAATCTACGTCAAATAAAATGACCTATTATGCCCTTTTACAATGTCTTATTTTGTTTTTGTGGGTGTACTACACTGTGCTGGGTTGTTTCACCCCAAATTTGGGTCAAAATAGACAAATCCAAATGTTGGGTTAAAAATTGAATAAAAAATTGTACAGTTGAAAGTGAAAGTTGGGCTACAATTTTAAACCCATCATTTGAGTTTGTCCATATTCAACCCAAATTTTGGAGATGGTCCTCACTGCAGAACATGAAATCCATGGGAGGAGTCGGATTCAGATTCAACTCCTCCCACCTTACATATACCTAAACCCACCCAGCTCCACCCCCATTATCCCTAAACCCACTCCTAAACCAACCCAGCTCCACCCCCTGTTCCCTAATCCCACCCCTAAACCTACCCAACTCCACCCTCAGATCTGGATCTGACTCCTCCCCCTGGATCTTGTGTACTGCAATGAGGTGCTACTGCAAATTTGGGTTAAAACATCCCAGAATTGTTTAGAGTGTAGAATAGGTTTTCATGCATGAATGTTATTTTTCACGTACTTTTACATTATTGCAGCACGTTCTCCCATTCTGTCAGCAACTCTATGGGGTGCTTTTCCCATAAAACAACTTGCTGCTTAACTGCCATTAAAATGTATCGCTTAAAGAAATGCGTCTGTTTCCCGAAACCACATTGTCGGTAAATTTGCCGTCCAATCACATTTGTTAATGATGTGATGCAGGTGGTGGAGTAAGAACATATTTTAATGAATCCATTTGAGATCTAAATGAATGCCATATTGTTTTCTATGAATTACAGATATGGCATCTGAGGACTAAAACCCTTTTTTTTCACCCTCAGATATTTTGCTTTATTTCCAGACTCTCACCTTAGAGCATGTATGCACATGCGCACTCTTCAAACTATTAATTGAAAAAAATGTTGTGACAAACTAAAAGACATAAATTACATTTGTGTACATTGGGAATAAAACATACACATTGTACTGACTGTCAGCTTGCTTATTTTGCTCAATATATGGATTTATTCAGTCCACATGTTATGCAAACAAGAAGCTCTGCTTATAACCACAGGTCGAGATCTGTCCCACACAACTTTGCAAAGCTAATATGGTTTTGGGAAACACCAACTCGTTGAACTATGCTGATAACTGACTTACTTGAGACCATAGTTGGCTAACAAGGCTTTTGGGAAACGCACCTTACTTCCAGTCTGGAACAGTCCAAAAAATGCTCTGATTGATCAGCTGCTTCAAGCATGTTTTGAAAATGAAATGTCACGACCCTTACCATAACCACGAGTACTAACACAGTACTAATGCAACTCAGGCCTTGACCTCCAAATTATTTAAATGAGGAATATATGTTCCTTGGAAACTCAAGACTACAATTGGCTTTATGCACAGCTGCACTACTTCCTGAACTTCAGCCAGCTCCTTGTTTCCTGTCTGCCATTATTGGACAAACTTGATTAATTCTGGTGTGTCTGATTATTGTTGCCGTGACTACTGAGGTCAGGCACATCTGAATTAATCAATTTGTCCAGTAATGGCAAACAGGAAACAAGGAGCTGGCTGAAGTTCAGGAAAGTAGTGCAGCTGTGCATAAAGCCAATTGAGGCATTTCAGTGAGTTCAGAAGCAGTGAATACTCACATAGAGAATAACTCCCTTAGTAGACTTAATGCTTCATACCATTGCAGACCTTTTTTAATGCTCAACATTACTCACTAAAGAAAGCGTAAAAAGTAAATAAATAAAACAAGAAAATGACAATTCAAACGTATAAGATAAAAATGTTGTTGGACTTTTATGAGATTATGAATTATGGACATAATGGTTTTAATAATGAACTATGCAAATTCTGATTTTACTTTATTTTATTCTGATGACTTTTATTTTGGTCTCATGTACCTGTATTCAGGGATGAAGCTAGTGTGGGCAGAGCAGGTGTGGAGATTTTTTATCTAACTGCCTCAAATGTCAAATGCATTCTCATCATAGGGCATTATATAGTGACGCTTTTTACAATGCGTATATATTCCAATGCACATGGCACCCTTTAGCGTCAATATAACACGCTTCGCGTTATGGGTAGGTTTAGGTCTGGGATAGTGTTAGGGTTAGACAACTAGGAGACGCCTTGTTTTATTTTGACGATAAAGGGCGTTGGATGTAGTCGCATTGTCAAATGTATATGTATATGACGCCTTGGGATGAGAACGTGGCTGCAAATGCACACAGAGATGTTTTTGTATGAGTATAGCACTATAAGTACAGCAAATTACTGTGTATCCAAAGTATATTCACAAGTACACATATATTTAGGTGCATTGGGTGGAGTGGGATCCGCAGACTACAAATGAACGTGATACAGGCCGTTGTGTGTATGTGATTTTAAAATTGCAGCATTACATCTCTGATTACCTCTTTATACAGCAGAGATCACAGCCGGTGAATCCTTAAGATCCTCAAGTCTGTTGTGAGTTTTACTCCTCCCTCTCTCAGCGGTGTAGCGAGTCTGTACTGTTGCCATTGTTCCTGAGCCATGCCCATCACCTTCTGTAGTGTCTTTCTCAAGCGCCAGATGTTCTGTCCTGGAGACCTGCCAACCCCATTGTGCTGGCACAGCAGGAGCTGATGAGAAACTCTTTGTGTGTGACCATACACACTTGCAAAGGTAAATTGGACACATTTTCTTAATGTACAGAAGTTTTTTTTTCCTCCTGCAACAACAAAAAAGTGTACATTACTAAACAGTTGAACAACCTTAGCGCACCATATTTCAATGGCCTGCATTTGAATCACAAACCTTTCAATGGAAGTTATAGGCTCACTTGGCTAGCTAGAATTCATGTTAACAAGTAGCCTGGGAAAACCCAGACAACTTCCGGCAAATTTAGATTTGCTCTGAAAAGCAAAGAGCTCATTCAAGCCCATTTTCAGTCTGCCGAAATCGCGGCACCAATCAGAAACGTTGGGGCGGGCTTTACACGATGACGACAGCCTCATTTTGAAGCAGATTTGAAGAGAGGACATTACAAAGATGGACGCCCCGTTGAACATCACTCGTTCCAAATCAGCTATCGCGTCCTGTTCTGAGCGATTTGAACGTTTCCCTTTTTTGTTAAAACCCGAGCAAAGAACAACACTCGCGACGTTTCGCGCGGCTGCGCTCTGCATTCGTCATCTTCATCGCTTTGATTGGTTTTAGGTCTATCCGCGGCATCCGTTGGTGACGCCCCTTGGAAATGGTTTGTCTATGACGCTTTGCCAGACCAACTGAGAATGGTCTGGTTTTAACCAGGCTAGTTAAAGAACTTGTTTTTAAGAAAAAAAATTATACATTTAATCACACATTAAATAATTTAGACATCAATAATTAAGCAAAAACTACACTGTAAAAAATGCTGGGTTGTTTCAACCCAAATTTGGGTCAGAATATGGACAAACCCAAATGTTGGGTTCAGAACAACCCAGCATTGTTTTCTAAAGAACAAACTATGGACATTGAACTATAGTCTTATAAGTTAGTCATCTTTGTACTTGAAGAGCTGATCATTGCATAGTTACATTAAAAGAATGGTCTCATTTCAATCAGAAAAGTGAGACTGGTTACTCTTTGGCTAACTTTTAGTCAAACTATCTGGACGTGTCTTTCGGGTCAAACACTGGCTAGGCGACACATGATGAGAAATAATATTTAAATAGGCTGAGTTATAGTGTATAATCCAACATACCTTTTCATGTTGATTCATGTTTTTGCCGTGCTAGATTCACTCAAGCTCCGTGCCGCCATATGAACTGAAACGATATTTATTGTTTGAATTAGCAATTTTACACAAATACATATATAAATATATTTGAAATCATTCATCATAAATAACACAAAAAAACAGCGCATTGCGGCTTCCAGATAAAAAATGATAGAGTGCATCACACTTTTTCGCTGTTACCTGATTTGCATAATTCCTTGATGACTCGGATGCTGAAACGGCAAACAGGGAGTGCAAATAAACGGCGATATCGGTGGGTGCAAATCGTTATTAGTAAATTCCTACATTTCACAGTCCGGGTGGCACACATTCATAGACATGGACACAAGTTCAAAAACAAATCATCTCATGCACCAGAGGACACATGCAATTCCATTACATGCAGATATACTGGCAAAGGATGTGCACAAGTGAACACACAGTCTCCATCCCTCCCTCTCTGTCACACTCGCACACACACTAATGCTTTGATGAGTTAAATCCTTTGCTGCTGCAGTCCCTGAGGAAGAAAGTGGAAGTGTGTGTCCTAAATGATTGGCCTATTTGTGCAGAAAAACAGATCTCTTTCATTTGCCTAACTCTTTCACGGTGCTTTGTTGTCGTGTCAGCTTTAATTTGGATCTGTAAACAGGTTAACTCTGTCTCTGCCTCTTTCTCACCAATGAGTTCGCCACACCATCTAATTAAGTTCTAAATGGTCAAAGCTATACTTTCTCCATTTTATGAATGGTAATTAACCTTTAACATGTAAGCTCTCTCTCTCTCTCTCTCTTCTCTCTCTCTCATCTGCTCATGTTCATTGAAGAATATACTGAATGACTTTGATGTGTATTGCACTGAAATCACTGAAAACTATCAAATACACCAAAAGTGTAGAAGTGGTTAATCTGAATATTCCAAATTAGCTTAAAGTCATATTATTAATTTGTGTTCAAAAAATACCAAAATGTCTAGCTTCTTCCAAAATAAATGTTCTGGGCCTATAAGTGGATATTGCATCCTCACCTACAATACTATTTCTTCCAGTGGGCCCTCTGGTCTTTCACACATCACAAATCCCACTAATGTCAGAGAAAAAAAAACACAACAACACACAAACACCCAGATGTATGGGATGAGTTGTCAGACAGACGGCTTTTGGTTCTGTCTTCTCGAGAATACAGCGACAGCTTGATGGAGAACCTGCTTTTTTGATGCATGACCACACTTTCATTAATGACTTCTGTCAGTTACGGTTCGGGAGAATGTAATCTGCACCAGGACAGGATGAAGTGTGTCTTTCTCAGGTTGCCAGATTGACGGACAGACTTTTTAGCACTCGCTGGTAAAATTAGCACAGATTGTGCATCCGTGTAGAACAAAAACAGTGGGTGTGTAAAACAAAGAGAAACAGAGGATGACAGCTGCCAGTACTTTACATAACTTTTAATGCAGTCTTGACAGGAAATTAGTTTCGCAACAAATATTTGTGCATAAAATCTGAGAATATAAGTTGTCATAAACATTGATTTCATCAATGCTCAAGTTTGCACTACAATTAAATTTCTATCACTGACAACTCTCGGGGATTGGCATGGCAATGGAAATGACAATATGTTAATGTTAATATGTTTGGCCTTGGCATGTTTGGTAATGTTAATATGTTTGGTCTTCTGAGACACTACTGTTGTTTTTGCTGCAGAGTTTTTGCTACTTCCAATACATACATGACAAGCCAACGCATTATCATCCCAGGGCGTCATATACTGACGCTTTTGACAATGCGTATACATCCAACGCACATGCTACAGTACCCTTTAGCATCAAATAACACGCTTTGTGTTATAGCACAATCAACTGCTTTCATAATGTGACTTATTTCAAAGTGAATCAGGATTTTCAATGTGCAGCTTGCTTTAGATCATAACTGTTCCATAACACTGATAAACTCCGCCTCTTACCTTGAGCACGCCTCTAGCCCGAGCTGGCCCGCTTTGGCCCAAGGTATTCGACGGGCCAGAAATCCTGGCCGTTGGCCCAGAGTAAGCCCCAATCAAGCCTCGGAAGTGACAGTGGAAACGTGACTGGCCCTGGCACGCACTAGCACGGCTCGGCCCTGGCCCGGCAGTGGAAACGCGGTTAATGGCACTCAGTTGTTGAATGATTCCTGAAAGTAAATAGTACAATCATGTTGACAATAATTCACTGTTCAGTTGCCAAAATTTTCAAAAAGAAAAGAAACCAAAAAAGTAATTTGTTAACTTTTGTTAAAATTAAGAATATACAGTACATACAAACAATTGTACTTCCATCATATGATGTATTTCCAAGTGAAAGATTATATTCAATGAGGGAAAAATAGAAGGACCATGGAGGACTTCAAAGGATGTGCCTTCAAAAAAATAAAAAAAACTTGAAACTTTGAAAAAAAAGTCAATAGTAAATTCATGTTGACTTTAAAAAAAGTTCACTTTCTCAATTTGTTGAAAATTATTTGTCCAGTTTATAAGTTGCTTTATAATTTGCTTAAAAATGAATAAAATACCAGAGGTAAAAAAAGAAGAAAAAAAAATAGAAAACAGTAGAACAGCTATTACCCTACCCTGGAGACTTCCCTCAGACACCGGAAAACAATTCACCCCCCACACTACACAGAGTGTTTTAAAGAGATTAAATTTTTTTTGCTACTTTTAGTATGACAAGTCTATTTTTCATACCTTTGTCTCGCCTCACAGTGGACCGTGTTTGCCTCTTTAGAAGGCTTGTTATTGTGTTTAAGGAATCACCTGGGAAAAAGAAAGCCTCTCCAGTCGGAGCTTGGGGTGATTGTTCTTTAACAAACCCCATTCCTTCACCCCATCTGTTACCGATCCTGTCTGAATCTTTTCTTCCTCCTCCTTCATTTCCTCTCATATCACACACATGACTTTGGCTGACCATCCATCTTACGGCACAGTGAATAAGTTTGTGTTTATATGCTCAGTTCCCTGTGTTCACATTGCCTAGAAGTGCTTTCATTACGGTGTGGTGCTTTGGGCTTTGATGGTGCTCTCTGTTGTCTCGGCCAATCATCATCTCTCCCACTCCACCTCCATCTCCCAGGAATCCTCAGGCCTGGGGTCGTTGTTCTAATCCTATTCCAAATTTCCGATTCAGTGAGATCGCAGACAGCGGGTCATCCGTAGCCTGTTCTACACTCCTGATTTAGTAAACCCACTGATCCACGTGTCAGTCCTGACCCATCAAATGTGTCCATGGCCTCTCATCCTTTCTCGAGAACGTACATGTCGGTGCCAAGGAGCTTAATGGCTCCTCTCTAACATGCTTTTAATAACATGCTTAAGAAGTCAGAACAAAGAAGAATTACATGCTTAAAAGAGCTCAATGCAGGAGTTAATGTATTTTCTTTGCCTTGTAAATATGCTTAATGAATAGCTTGCCTTCCTCTCTTCAAGCACATTATGTTGAAGTGTTCTCTCTGTTTTTTTTTGGATACATCCGTTAAATGTGGCATTGAAGGTTATTTACGTGTTACTTGTACTTACTGCTAGATGAAAGACAGTAATGATATTACTGTTATTGTTTGGTATTGCTTTGCTTTTTTGATTTGTTGAATTGCTTTTCACTGACTTTTTGTAGTAATGTGATGCCAAGAATGTTTTTTTTTTTCAATAGTAGCTCACCATCCAGCATGCTGTTGTTTTATTTGTGTTTTTCTCAGTGGATCTTACAGTTCCCCTCCTCATCGTTGGGCTTTGCTTCCTGAAAAGTGGCCTTCTTATCCCTGCCTGCTCTTGCTAGGATGACATTTCACCCTGGATCGATGGCGGTTGTCGTCCCGGGTCTTCAGGGACCTTACCAGCTAGAGAAGAGTGACCCTGGGGCAGCACCTGCAAATCCTGTAGGGTTAGCTAGGGGTCAAGAGGGCAAGAAAGCCTTTTGTCAAAAGTCACAGGTCAAAAAAAACAGTAACAATGTTGGGAGAGAATACTTGGCGCATTTATTGACTGGAGAAGATTGGACCATATAGTCCTTTTCATTCCCTTAATAGTTGGGCCTGCACAGCCACAATTCACTCTCGCTTTGAATATAATAAATTAAATTAGGCGGAGAAAAGAATTAAAGAGTAAAAGAGATAACGTGTGCAGCATCATAATGTTGTTATCAGCAGTGGATTTAACATATATCTCAAATAGTTGCTGCAAGAACTTCATTTTCCATCTCTAGAAGTGAATTAAAGTAAATATTATCATCCCCCCTGTGAGTTTCATTGTTTGGATTTTGCAAATCAAACAGAAAGAAAGTGTCCACCTCTATATTATACCTTTGCACAGAGCAGTAAGTGAATTGGCTAGCAGGAAATGGCAGGTGACATTTGGAGAACTGCCCAGAACGTTTAAATATATCACACTTTCCGCTCAGCCGCTGAACTATTAACTGGACTTTGAAGGAAGAAAAAAGGTTTTCTTAAAGGAAGAGCTAATGTTCTATCGCTGTTCACCTTTGGTTAATAGGTCCGTGCCTGGGTTTAAGCACCATCACTAAAAGCAAAGGTCACTGTTCTCATGATTCAAGTGAAAGGAAAGATGGATTAAACTCTGCAGAGAGCTGATGACTTGCACAATAGAGTTAACATCCCCTGTTCTCTTTAAAGCAATAGTTCACTCAAAAATAAAAAATTCTGTCATCATTTTCTCACCTCTCGTTTTAATTAAAAACCTGACTTTCTTTTTTTTCTGGCAGAACACAGATATATTTTGATGAATGTTCTAAACACTATTTGCTGTATAATAAAAGTTATAGATGGCTACACTCTTAAAAATAAAGGTTCCAAAGTTTGTGTGTTTTTTTAATGAAAATAACCATATTTTTCTTCTTGTGATAATAATCTAAAGAACTGTTCCCCACTATAAAGAAACTTGTGTGGGATGGAAAGGTTCCATGGATATTACAGCTGCTATATGAAACCATTAATGCAAGATGTGAGTTCAATGTCAACACATTGTTAAACACATTCATCTAGCACATAAATGTGTATCGGTTACCTAACGAACTCTCGGGTCTCTTGAGAAGAGGGAACGAGTAATGCGTAAGTTAGTTTACGCTACGGGAAAGCAGCGCAGCTCATCTGAAGACGTCATACAACTGACGCCTTGGGATGTCTTTTGCACCAAACGACAATATCCGCCTTTTTATGGTACCCTTAAACGATGGTTAGATGACGTATATTCGGATCCTGAACTCTACCCCAGACCTAAACCTAAACCTACCCCGTCACCTAACTGACGCTAAAGGAAACCGTCAGTTGTATGACGCCTCAGGATCGCCATATGACCGACGCTGTAAGGGTACCCTAAAAGGGCGGATATTGACGTATGTTCAAAAGACGTCCCAAGACGTCAGTTATATTACTTCTTGGGATGAGACTGTGTTAGGGAAAGACTAAACTTTTCAAGATCCCTTAATTTTTGTATTCATTGTCCACACAGTGCAGCAGCTAGCAGACCAAGAGCAGGCTGTCTAGCGTGCTCATTGGCTGCCCTGCGGGCAAATGCAGCAGCCTACAACATGACGTCATGTTCAATTCCTGCTCCTTAGCCTGCCAGAATGGGCGTGGCTTAGCGTTGCTATAAGCAGGACTCTGAGGTCTCCTTGGTTTTCATCGACTGAAGTGAAAGTCGCTCGTGGCGCGAGCACGGCAGGTTACCGGAAGACCCGTTCCCTCTTCCGAGAGAACCGAGGTCACGTCAGGAACTGATACGTTCTCTCAGGGAGGTTCTCTCGTATCGCGTAAGTTAACTTACGCTATGGGAACCCTTTGTCAATGCCGTGTGCTCCAAGCATCCACTTCATGAATCCCAGGGAATAAAGCGGCCAGCAACACGTGGGCCAGGCACAAGAACATAAGCACTCATAGGGAAATACAGAGCGGCACCGCCGGTCTGTATTAGCATATAGTATATTAACCCAATATAGTGCAGCTCAACCAGGAGAGCTAAGTCACGTGAGAGCAGCCTGTGCATAATCAGATCTGGACAGAACTTACATCTCACTTATACTGACAGAAGTTTAGCCTACAGGGCGGGAACTTCCAAGTTATAGAAACTAACAAAAGTGGACGGGGAGGAAAAGATTTTTAGAAAAACGTCTCATGCTCTTTCAGAAGGGGTGTCGCGGCGCTGAACACGCACAGAATAAAATAAAAAAAAAAGAAGATACGTCGCCGCAGAGCATAGCTCACACGGATGGCTGAAGGCGGCGAAGACGACCGACTATTACATATTTTGAATGCAAAGCAAATAAGAAGTATCTTTATCTGTAGATCTGCAAAACATTTGCCTCTGCATAAATTCCCATTTCAAATGTTCAGGGGCAAAGAAACGTGAGAACGACCTCTCTTCCAGATGTGAAATCTATAAATTGCAAAAGATCTTGAAATAGATTAATGGTTTTACATCTCCGCCTTATAAACGCCACCTGAATTAATTTAATTAACATATAAAAAGAGCTCCAGTCAACGTCCAACTCCTTTTCTTTAGAATTCTTTTAGAAAGTGTGTATGTCTGCTTAGACTCTGCCACGTCAAAGACTGTTTTTATAAATATATGAATATTATCATGGATTTTAGCATATACCCACACTCTAAGATCAAATCTGTGCATACACACGTTTTATAAATAAAGCCCAAGGAGTGGCATTGTGAGCTATCCCTGAATGTCCGTCCCTTGCGAACTGCCACATAGGGCCAGTAGAAGTGGACTCCTTTGTAGTTGGTCTGTTATGATGCTTGTTCCAGAGCATCTGCGGTTTCTGGGCACATATCTGAGATGGCTACTGTGAGCTATTCTCCTTCATTTCCGTCCATTATTTATATGACAGGATTTCATTCGCTGGCCACGGAGCACAGTCGCTGTACCTTGAAACCCCGTTGGGATTCCCGGTGTTAGGTAAGAGCAAGGACAGCTAGTCAGTCGGTTTCCCCCTGAGGCTTCGAACCTCCAAACGAACTGCTTCCTCTTCCAGCTGGGAGGAAAGCGGACGGGTGATGGGAGGCCTTGAACAGTCCTTGTCTTTCCTGGCTGGCGTTGCGTGAACAGTTCAACGGGTTTTTGTTTCTCATTGTTCGAGAACCAACATGTTAAAAGGTATGACTATAAATATATAGGAGTTAAAATCATTCCAGAAAGGTCACAAATTGATAATTGAGACTCATTCTGTGGAGCCTAAAGGCCTGATTTGCCCTATTTCTTCTCCTCCTCATTCCAGACGCCACTGTTACCAGGACCTCCATTTCGTAGAAGGAGGTTATTGAACACGGCTGCCCCTCTCCTCAACCATAAGGGAATACGTAGAGGAGGGTATTTCCATTGCTATGTAGGTCTAGGTGATTAAAACGAAGCCGTATACCCACAATACATCTTAATTTAAGCGCCGCCAAGGACGCGGTTCTTTCCCTTTCCCCATAAGATCTCCATTTTAAATCACTGCCTAGTTCTGTTCTCTCCCTCACCTTTGACAGAAGCCTTGAAGTCCTCACACCTGCATTTGCCATCATCATTTGCACAAATGGCATAGAGACAGAGTGAAAATGAATGGATACTATAGGGGCATATCCTTCTCCCACCCTCCTCTCTCTCTCACCTTCTGCTCTGATATCCTTTGCATGCAGAAAATGCCAGAGAGCATCTCGTGGGCTTTCTGCATCTAACCCAAATCCTTCACTTTGCTTGAGAAATGGCTGGCTGAGCCTGGCCCAAGAGACCAGTCTGCCCCGCGCCAGCATCGGTTTACTTATTAAATATAAGATCTCACGCTATCTCCCTTTCTTTTTTTCTCCCTCTCTCCATTTTTCTCTCCATCCCTCATATCTTTCTGTCTCAGAGGCTGCACCAGAGCTCCCCAGGAGTTTAGGCCCAGCATTTGTTTGAAGAGCAGTAGAGAGAAGCAGCATTCTGGGAGCTTTACAGCGAGAGGGGGGTGAGGGAGGTGGAAGCTGGTCGCTCAGGCTGGGTGGATGTTCTGTCAGCTTGCTTCTGTGATGTGCCGCCCTATCTGAAAGGCCCTGATGGGGAGATAGGAAGACTATCAACCAGCTAGCTTCAAAGTCCGATGAGCCAGTCTGACCCCTCAGGGGGCAGGCAGAGCGGGAGGGAGGAATGGAGGGGGTGTAGAGGAGATATGCGATGAACAAATGTGAAGGAAAGAATAGGACAGAAGGACGTAAATGATGTGACAAATGGTAATGGCGAAGAGAAAGTGTTAAAGGGATAGTTCACACAAAAAAATGAATATTCTGTCAACACTTTAGGCTACTCACCCTCATTTCATTTCAAACCAGCATGACTTTATTTCTTCTGTGGAACACAAAAGGAAGAATTATGTTGGGTTTTTTTTTTTCAACTTACAATGGATTGGACATTTCCAGCAAAACAAAACCACTATAAATGTATCATATGATTTAGGCCCTATATTTTAAATCTTGTTAATATTTCAACTGATTAATTGAAAAGATCTCATTTAAAATACAAAGTTTATGCCACTCAGAACTGAATTAATTGGGTATTTAAATTCCAATTCGACTCCTGAATTTGAATTAAGATAGCAAACAGAATGCAGAATTGCAATTTCAAACTTAAATACAAAAATACAATTTCCCAGAATGCATAATGCTGAAATTCGCTTTTTCCTATGTTACAATTAAGTTTTAGATAAAGTAGTTGTAATAGATTATAGTTCCATTTTAAGTTGCAATAGAAGTAAGCTACTTCATCATAAAAATACTCTTACAAAAAAAGTGTTTTTCAAATTAATTTGATTAAAAAGATGAATAGTGGATAGAAACAAATGAAACTGATAATTATTATTATTATTTATCCAACACATTCTCATCCCCAGGACGTCATCTAACTGAGGCTTTTAACCATACGTCGAACATCCAACGTTTTAGGGTACCCTTTAATGTCAGTTAGATGACGATCCTAGCACCTAGGGCGTCATCCAACTGACGCTTTACCTTTAACGTCAGTTAGATGACGCGGGTAGGTTTGGGTCTGGGGTAGGGTTAGGATTAGATAGCGTTGTCTAACTGACGTTAAAGGGTACCCTGAAAATGTCGGATGTTGACGTATGGTCAAAAGCGCCAGTTATATGACGTCTTGGGATGAGAACGGGTTGATTTATCATATATGGTGTGGCAAAATTCAAATTAAATTCAAACTCGTGAACTGAATGCTCGATTCTTGAATTCAACCCTGTTAAAAGAAAGATTGGACAAAAACAAAACCACACACCTTTAGAAGCCCAGCATTCCTGCCTATGGAAAGATTCCATCACATCAACAACAACAAGAAAAGAAGGGAAGAGGAAGCCATCCATTCTTCCACTCTTCCGGAAAGGTCGAAGTTCATAGCTGTGACAAGTGCACCGAGGCATCCTCTTCTACTCCTGATCTCTTCTCCATCGTGTCTCTTTTCCATTTTCTCCCTCCCTGGCACTCGGGTGCTTTTCCGTCCCCACAGAAAGACGTCAGGCACTCAGTCAATTAGGCACAGATGGCGAGATTACAGCGAGAGAGAGAAGGGTGAGAGGGGCCTGTGTTAAACGCTGAGGAACACACACACCAGACAGGAGAAACAGCACTGCCGGGACAAATCCAACACGAGAGAGAGAGAGATAGGGAAGGAGAGAATAAGAAAAAGAGAGGGAGAAGGATGGGGTCACAGAGGTTATGCAAGAGAAAAGAGAGAGAAGTGCCTCATTGAATATTGAGAAGGGCTGCTATCCCTGCTTTCCGGAGGCATGGCCTTGTTGTACTGCTACAGATGTAGATCCACTAAATGGATTGTTGTGTGATAAGAGACAGTGATCCAGGAATAGAAAACTGCCAGTAAAGCATTTCATCACGTTTCTTCAGATCTCCTGCATGTATGGATCAAACATTGACAGATATTATACAGGAGTGTTCCTGGTTAAAAATAAATTGTACAGACAGCATCTGCCATGATGATGATGTCATGATGATGATTACCACAGGCATTATTCTAAACAACCATCAGTTTATAATCTGAAGCAAATATTGCATTTTACCATAATGCACATACAATGTAAACGTATTTGGGAAAGGATTTCCAAGCAAAAATGTTAAGCTTCCATTGTTGTTCAAGTGCTAATATAAAATTTTCCATACAAAGATGTGCATTTGAGCTGGAAAGGTCATATCATCCCCTTTCTGGCTGAAGTTGTGTCATTTCAGCTTGTTCTTATCCCAAGGCGTCATACTCGACGCCTTTAGACATTCTACTAGCTCTCATTTGAGTATCTAGACTGCCTGCGTAATACGCTCAAACACTTTACTTTGATTGTCCCCAACAGACATTCTACTGAACTAAGTAACTTCACAACGACATGTCAACTTATTCTATGTAACCCAAACACCTAACGGTTCACTAAGTCTAATACTAATACTAAGTCTAATATGTTACGCAAAGATACTTAAAATCCCCCTGTGGTAAAAATTAAGCTGTTGTCTATGTGGTGTTTTCAAAATCTTTTAGGACAAACCATCTGCAAACGCATAACTGCAACACCACGGCTGAGTATTTCTCCTTAAAACTGCAGTGAACCAAAGACTCAAAAACACAGTTTGAAATCTCTGGTGTTTATGACGTCACAAATATGCAAGAGTGATTATTTACAAGTTTGTCAACGTGTGATTGTCAGTGAGTAAATCTCTGAGCTGATGTGAGTAAGTGGAGGTAATTTGCATATTCATAGACCCACACAAACTAAATGAAGTATAGTGTTGCATTCAAGCTATTTTAAGGTATGAAGATTTGTTTTCAAGGAAAAAATAAATAAATATATCATTTACTTTTTATCTTGTCATGAATTAGTGTTAACTGTCCTTTTAAAAATAAGATAAAAGAATACAGTACTCACCCCATCTGCCTTTGTTATGCCAAAGAGATAGCCATACCCATACCGATCCCATTGGTTGAACTGGTGTTGCTGTGAGATGCAGAAACAAACAGATTAATAATTTTCTTTTTGCAAGTGCTACCTTCTTTCCAAATTTCCATCAAGAAGTGCATACATTTTTGGTCAAGATCTTGTATTGAGCCCATTCTCATCCCAAGACGTCATATAACTGACGCTTTTGACCATACGACAACATCCAACGTTTTATGGTACCCTTAGATGACCCTTAGTTAGATGATGCTATCTAATCCTAACCCTTCCCCAGACCTAAACCTACCCGCGTCATCTAACTGACGCTAAAGGTAAAGCTGTCAGTTGGATGACGCCCTAGGATCGTCATTTAACTGATGTTAAAGGGTACCCTAAAATGTTGGATGTTGACATATGGTCAAAATCTTGGGATGAGAATGTGTTGGTATTGACAATGCAAGAGTCCAGCGCTCTGCTCCAGCAGATCCCAAAGACTTTGAATGAACTTAAGGTCTGGACTTAAACGTGGCAATTCATGTGTGAAAATGATTCTTCATGCTCCTCCCAACCATTCTTTCACAATTTGAGTCAGGTGAATCTTGATATTGTCGTCCGGAATATGGCTATGATGTGTCTTCCTACTTGGTTGTTTGAAGAAATGGAAAGCTACACACTCCATCAATTAGGATTAGAATGACTGACTTGCTAGAAACATAATAATCACTGCAATAATGATCCATTTATTTACCCTTAAGCCTTTGCCTATTTTCAATTTTTTTAATTATACATTATAAACAATGCATTCTCACCCTAAGAGCTTCACTTGACCATGTTTCAATATTCGATGCTTTAGGCGCCCTTTAGCATCAGTTACATGACGCGATCTACGACGCCGGGTAGGTTTAGGTCTGGGTAGGGTTAACACGCGATCCTAGGGCGTCATCTGAACTGACGCTAAAGGGTGCCTGAAGCGTCAGATATAGAAGCATGGTCAAAATGCTTCTTGGGATGAGAATGGGTTGTTATAAACAGCAACTTTTTTTTTCTATGTTTGGCTCAGTGTATATAAATATATATATATATATATATATATATATATATATATATATATATATATGCATAATTTGCACTCTGTATATTTCATCCAAAACATCAGTGATATTAGACCTTCACCACAGCTCAGAAACTCCAGTGACTGTAGGATGTGACAGCCAGAAGACTGGATTAAGAGAGTGAGAAAACGGTGTCCTAGATTAGGACAGTCGAGCATTTGAGAAGTGTCTGATTCATCGAGCTTAAAGTGCAACGGAGGTTAAGTGAGATTTAGAAGGTGTGTGCTTTATGTGTGTGTAAGGCCCATGATTCTTAGAGGTGTGCGCCGGGCCACCAGGACGCAATTAACCCAGCGAGTAATGTATTTATTCATGCCTCTGAGCCACACTGAGTTTCACACAGGGTGAGTCAGCAGCGCATCTGTGCGCGCGCGCACACACACACCCATGCTGAAATTAGGTAAATAAGCAGGGAAATAAACAAAATATCAATTTAAATGTGGCATTAGAGTGCATTCTCACCGCCTGTTATGGTTATTTAGAAAGCATGCAATGTTCTCGAGGTAGCCAATCATTTAGCACTGGACTTGGAACGCTTGCGCACACACACATGCTTACGCATGTGACATACCAAACACAGAGCTGACAATACCTCATCTATGTTCACACAGACACGGTTCGGGAGACGGGGGAGGAAGCTCAGCGGCGGAGAAAGCAGAACTGACAGAATGAAGAGGCCCGAGCAGGAAAACATCAGTAGAGAAGTCATCCCAATGCACGGCAACCGAACAGTTCCCATGGTGCACCGCAGGCAGCCTATCTCTGGGGCTGGAGGCAGGTAATAGGAAGCTGTAATGATAAAGACGGGGAGAGAAGCCACAGAAGCATCTTCCATTCAGCCCTTTTCTCAGAGAGAGGGATGAGGGGAGGAGAAAAGACTTTCTATCAGAGGCAGACTTCCATTTGAAAGTGGAGTTCGGCAATCTGATGGCCTGGATGAAGTGAGAATGCTGAACATGAGATCTTAAAGAAGAGATAGAGGTGGATGTGATTGCAATACAAATTTTGCAAATATATATTTATATATATATATAGAATATAATATATATATATATAGTATATATATATATATATATATATATATATACTGTATATATATAGAGCGAGAGAGAGAGAGAGAGAGAGAGAGAATATATATATATATATATATATATAGAGAGAGAGAGAGAGAGAGAGAGAGAGAGAGAGAGAGAGAGAGAGAGAGAGAGAGAGAGAGAGAGAGAGAGAGAGAGATTTTTTTTTTACCCAAGTCCATAAAACCCATCCGCCATTGGTCATCCAATCCATATAGGCTGCGTCCGAAATTGTGAGTGAACTGTCCCTTAAGCAGACATCATGAAAATGGTTCAGTTCAGTTTTAGATCACTTGAGTCCTTGATTTCCAAACCTAAATGTGTCAAAAAACAACAACATCACATTAAGTGATTGGCATTATCAATGCTAATTGATGAATGTTTGGGATTTGTAACTATGGCTCGTAACTAAGCATTCTTGGATACGGCCCATCCGTATGCAAAGCATTCTGGAGGCTAAATTGAATCACATTACATACAAGACAGACAGTGCCTCGCAGGCTACCACAGCAGATGAGATCGTAAAGCTTAATTTCCATGAGACTGCATGCGTTTAAAGAGATCTGGCATCCAAACTTCATATTTATTCATCGAAACATGGAGACTTGAGCACTTAACAAGCTTTTCTCTCCTCCTCTGTTAAACCCAATCAGGGCCTCTTGACGGTACAGCAGGTGTTTATGTATTTTATTTTATTTTTTCTCTAACAAGGGAGGAAGAAAAAACAGAGAAAATACTTCCTTGTTGTTTTCTGAGTTCATCTTTCCCATCTGCCATGTAAGCCGGCCACTCTCTAGAGCAAATGCTGTGTGACTGTGTGGTGATATCTCTAGGATTTTAATCTGGTTTGGCACTGCTGATCGGTGGCCCAATCCACTTTTCTTCGCATGGTGACCAGAATATTGATCTACGGTCAGCTACGCCTCCCTCCTCACCTCTCAGACGCTCCATCTCACCACTGACCCCCACCGGCAGGATCAGTGGAAGAAGTGAAACCGACCATTCAAGCGTGAGTCTTGAAAAGGCTGAAAGGATATTGGCTGATCATATATTTGACAGGCAGAGCAATGAACCGCTTAATTATGTCAGTTATTCATGATTTCTCTGTACCGAGGGTCAGGTAGTGGCTGGCTGGCTCCACCGATGATCTTTTGGCTTATAACCGACACATAATTACTAGCCAAATTACCTTTGTGATTTTATTTTTAGAGATTTGAAGTACGTTAAATGTGTCCCATGGCTATAGAAATGCAATTCGTATGTATATATTTGATTTGATGGAAGTAATTCTGCACAAAAGAGGGTTTCTAAAGACACTCCATTGTTGTTTACTGTCGAACTGTTGTATAATATGGCTGTATATCAGCATGCTATTACTTGCGGCCGAATCACACCTGTGCTGATATGCAGAGAAATCGCATTGCTACTCGTGTGATATTGCTCATATATATTAGCTTTCATTGCCCAAAGACCACCAAAGACGACATCTGACTGACAAGCAAAGCAACCAATCACAGTTTGCTTAGGCAAACAATCAAAGAACGCAACACACAAGCAGTGACAGAAATCTTGGAGAGTTCAACCTATCAGATGACTATTTTTAGAAAGGTTCTTTCCCCATTTTGTGTGCTTTTGCCAATGTGTAGACATCCAACGCACATGGCACCCTTTAGCGTAAATATGAGACACAGATATATGTGGGCCAGAAGGCGCCTCCTAGTGGTCTAACCCTAACCTCACCTCAGACCTAAACCTACCCATACCGAAGCGTGTTATATTGATGCTAAAGGGTGCCATGTGCGTTGGATGTCTACACATAGTCAAAAGCGTTATATATGACGCCTTGGGATGAGAATGCATTGGCCATATACATCATATCTTCAGCCAATGGTCTGTGGGTGTTGAGACTAGGAATTAAGTAACATTCCTTGCTCCACAACAACAGATCCAGGATGGATAATAATCATGTTTTTCTGAACACAAGCATGCATTTTTACCCACTTGCTTTGAGTCGCAATTTAGTGCACTTATCAAAACACACACAAAAAAGGGCTGTACATAAAAAGTAAAGAGTAAGTAACGCACATGGAAATCATAATAATGATTCACTCACTCTTTCACTGCCTGTTCTCTCCCCTCCCGGAGTCTCATATACACGACAAGTGCACATACATTTAACAGTACACCTTCGTAGTTTTTCTTTCTTTTTTTATGTCTAAACGTATGCCTTATCGAGGTTGAATACACATCGCAATGTCCCATAAGATTAAAAAGCTAAATGCCATAAAATTTATCATGGTAATGATTGTGCACTTTATTAAGATTTATTCAGATCATTCTCTCTCAGAAAGACAGCCGCTCCATCGGCTAATATCCCGTCTCCACAGCCTGGTCACCCAGGTCAGTTTTGAATGAAATTGCTGCTCAGGTTTAATTCTAAAATCTTATATTATCTGAGTGAGCGAGTAGAGTAAATGGGTGGATTTTCATCTATTTTTCTGCAATAACAAAGCGGCTCAGACAGAGATAAAAAAAAATCTTAAGACAAATTAAAGGAGTTTCATGTGAACGCTCCAATGCATTAATTTGTATCACTGTTACTGGAGGTAATTCATCTAGCGCTCTGTGAAGGGACATTATTTGTCCGTTCGTGGCTTTTCACATGCAATTACAATGACTTAGTTCAACATATTCCTCTGTGTTAAAGTCACATGTCTCGTTATGATCCAGAATGATTTCAGAATATCCCAAAAACATCCTGAGCTTCAGAGGAAGCAAGCATATCACATGCTCTACAGTATGTCACAAATGTACTTGCCTGTGAAAGGTGACCAAACGTGAATTAGTTTCTCTACATATTTCAAATCTATCTAGATTTACACAAACATAACAGTAATCTACAATAAAGTAAAACAAGTTTCTTTGATAACGAAACTGTTCTGAACGTTTATCTTTAACCGCACTTTGTCACAAAGTCAATAACCAGTCAGTAAACTGATATAAGTCACACAGGCCTTAAGAGAAACAAAAAAGACAGAAATCAAACCACCAGAGCCATGTCTGAAATCATGGGAATACTGTCAGATATATTGTCGCACTTCAATCTGTCAGCGAGACAGGAAGACAGAAAAGTCAAGACGGGAGCATCAGAGAGCCAAATATATATTGAGTCACAGACCCTGACATGAGCTCATGCACCAACCTAAACCTCCCTTCTTCTTCTTCATCTCTCTGGGCTTTTGTTCTGATGAGCATCTGTGTTCACAGGGCTTCACTGAGCGTATTTCTGAGTGGCAGCTAATGGAGTAATGGGACCAAATATGTTAGCTTCACCTCAGACAAAAATAAACCTGAATGTTACAGGCTAGATACAACCATGTCAATGTTTCACACAACATTTTTTTTCCTTGTGTTTCATCTCCCTATCTTTCTCTCTCTCTCTCTCTCTCTCTCCTCTCTCTCTCTGTTAACACACATACAAACGTAAATGAGAATACGAACTGAGCTCTACCAGCTGTGAGCTTTAATGGCTTAGAACATTTGGGCTGATCTGCTTTCCTCTTTTGTTTGACTATAATGTTACACATTGTTAAAAATGTCAATATATTTGCCGTAGTCTCATATTTGATCCATAATTTGCTTAAAGACCTCACATTCTAAAGAGTTTCAATGCACAAAGTGTCTGTCACAACAAAGTACTGAGTAAATCTGAAGACATTATAATTTTCACCATTTTATCTAATTTCAATCAACCTTCAAATGGCTAACTTTTATTTTCCCTGAATTTAAAAAAAAAAAAAAAAAAACATTTTAACATTGTTGCCTCAAGTAATCATTGTTCTAAACAATTAAGTTTAATCTGCCATTTTAA
This sequence comes from Hybognathus amarus, assembly GCA_030378365.1. Classification (NCBI taxonomy): domain Eukaryota; kingdom Metazoa; phylum Chordata; class Actinopteri; order Cypriniformes; family Leuciscidae; genus Hybognathus; species Hybognathus amarus. The sequence continues at coordinate 68,915 of JAQIUQ010004409.1, forward strand.
TTCAACCTCAAACCTTTAACCACCGCTTCTTATTTTCCCTTCACATTTCTAACCATCTCTCACTCCTATCTCCCCATTTCTCCATACCGTCCCTGCATAAAAATGAAGAGCGCATCCGTGGGTGCTCTGACGCTCCTGCCATCTGTCCAGGGGCTTAGATTTACTCCCCAATATCTTCATAACTCACGCACAAACACACAGAGCGCCACACAAGCCAAGAGAGCGGCCAATGACATCTGAAGGTCTTGGGCTTTAGCTCCAGGGCTCGATGATTTGAGTGACTGATGTGTGTTTTAAACGCCAACGCAATGAACTCGCTGGTAATAGAAAGAGACAGTGAATGAGAAGGAAGAAGAGTAAGACATGAAAAAAGAGAGGGAGGGTGAGCCTAATGTTGCAAACGGCTATGTTTGGAACAGAATACTACATACTACACTTCCACTATTTCATTATAAAATAATGCGGCAAATGTTTGACTATTTACTATTTAATTGTTTCAACTAACTATTTTACTACTTTCATTTAACAAAAAGTGCTGGTTTATTTTTTTATTATTTTTATTATTCTACGTCAGTGTTTCCTAATGTTTTTAATTAGCACTCTGAACCAACAGAGCCACAACAAAATAAATCATATTTTACCATATTTGCAGTTCAAATCCTAATTGTGATTCATTTTAATCCTATTTAATGTGATTAGATAAAAATGCATGTAGCACAATACAATGGCAAAAAATATGCCAAATTCTAAAAATATATTACAACACAGCCCATTCTCATCCCAAGACGTCATATAACTGACACTTTTGACCATACGTCAACATCCAACATTTTAGGGTACCCTTTAACTTCATTTAGATGACGCTATTTAATCCTAACCCTACCCTAGACCTAAATCTACCCGCGTCATCTAACTGACGCTAAAGGTAAGCTGTCAGTTGGATGACGCCATCTAGAATCGTTAAAGGGTACCCTAAAATGTTGGATGTTGACGTATGCTCAAAAGCGTCAGATGATGTCTTCGGATGAGAATGTACAGAACATATGACAAGTGTAGTCGATTCACAAACAAATGACTCTTATGAACCATTTCGAGTGAATCAACAACGTATAATGAAATCAAAGTTCGAATCACAAACAAATGACTCTTATGAACCGGTTCTCTCTTTTTTGTTAATTGACAACTTATAACAAAATCGATGACGTTCAAATCACAAATAAATGACTATTTTGAGGAGTTGTTTTTAGAGAATCAATCATATACAGCAGAACCAGTATAGCCGATTCAAGAACAAATAAGTCATTTGAGATTATGAATTTAATTAATCATCAAAAAAAGTCTTACAAACTCAAGAGTTAACATTTGAATCAGTCTGATGGTTCATTCACTGAATGAACTCACTGAATCAGAGTGGTTAGTGGAATAACATCTTGTTATCATTACTTACAGTGAAGGGACATTTTAATATTCAGTATAGTATGTGTGTGTGTGTGAGAGAGAGTTGAAGAAGGCATAGTTAGAGAGAAATAGAAGGAGGTCGAGAGGACGTGCGAAGAGGGAAAAAGAGTTTCCTCCATTTGAGATGGGCAACATTTGGTGGAGAGATAGAGATTTTTAAGATGGGCCGAGGATGTGATTTTCTATCTCTCGTCTGATTATGGAGCTATCGGAAATGTGCTGGGAATTGTGTTCTGTCTGTGCTCAAGGCTTAAGCACTTGTCAGTTTCATTCCTCTACGGCAAACGATTACTTACAGACCCCTACGACAGCAAGCTAATGGGCTCCTCAGATCTTGGCAGAGATTAGATGGTAGGACACTGGGAAAGATGGAACAGAGGCTGAGAGGACATTTTTAAGGGAAATTACGCAAATGACCTTGGTCTACTTATCATTGTGCTCCTTGCCAGGAATGTAGATGGTCTCCTTGAAAATTACAAATGATCTAAACTCACTTGAACCTTTTATAACTGATGTTTTTTTTTATTTCTCAAAAACAAAAACTGTAAAGAAGCTGGAAATGAAAAATGTCTCTTTTCTTAACCTCTCTTCAGGTTATGACTGAGTTTACAGCCAGTCCTCTGAGGTTAAACACAAGTTAACCTTTTCTGGACAGCATTTGTGGCATGCTGTTGATTACCACAGAAAATCATTTAGCTTTTGTGAAAACAAACCGTGTCAACAGAAATATAGAAGTCTTTGGCTGACTGGCTTTCATTTTTACTACATTACACAGCAATGTAAGTAAGCTGTGCATAATAGTAAAATAATCATCATAATAATTACCAATTTGGAATTACATGAACAAGAATATTCATGTGATAATCATTGAGAATCCATCAATTTCTGATTTAATTTTAATTTAGTTTTAGTCATTTTGTTGTGTGTTGTAATTTTACTTTCCTTTAACTAATTTTAAAGCCACGCTGTTTAACTCTTCAACCTTTATAATATATTACCAAAACCCATTGAGATGGTACATCGACTTACAATAGGTTGAATGACGCGCCTGCCGTATCCTGAAGGTGCCTGTATCGCTTTTACTAGCAAAGAACTACAAAATTCAACCACTTTACGGTAGTGATGTATGTCTCAGAGACCACTTTTATGTGGTCTGGGTCTTGTCTCGGTCTTGACGGTCTTTGGTCTTGGTCTCGTGACCTCTCGGTTTTGTCTAGGTCTCGCTGTCTCAGACCGACATAGTGGTCGGGGGATTTAGAAATACAATACTACAATATCCACAACGATACCTGCAACAGATTGAGGCGCCGTCCGAGATCGGCAGAGATAGACAGGAAATGCAAAACAAAATCTTACAAGTTATTGCTTAGCTTCAACAACACTAGTCTGTTTTTTGGTCTCGGTCTTAGTCTCGACTTGGTCTGTCTTGGTCTCGATACCCTCTGGTCTTGGTAGTGTCTTGGTCTCAGTTTAGCCGGTCTTGACTACAAGTCTACTTTACGGTATACGTCACTTCCCCCACCACCCCAAACTTCCTCAGATTCTACGTTCAGTGTTCAACTCGCATTTCATTGCCGTCTGTATGTTTTCGTCATGGCCAAACAACAGCTACAAGGAAGAAGGCAATGGTTTTATCAGAGGAAACTAAAAAAGAAAAGGGGAGGGTGACAAATTAAAAGCCAGGACGAGAATTAACATTGGTCCAGCTTTCGCTTCGCTCGCTGGCGTGAGCTAAAAGAGGAAGGAAGCTCGAACCGATGCTGATGCTTGCCTGCACACAAATGCCGCTTCCAAGGTAATCCAGAAAAATTCATACAAGCAGTGTATTTTCTGGTATCCGGCCATAGCCGATGGTGTTATGAGTGTAATAATATGCCCACAGCCCAGTGTTCATTTCTACAAACAAACAAAGCCCGCCTCAGTGCAGGGCTCGCACAAATAAAATCGACAAACCCACAAACACTAACGTTACACAACACATGTCCCACGGCTTCTGTAAAAATAAACCAACACCCATATACAGTCAGCTCATGCCAACGGTGTTTTCAGTGCAGTCAATGTGCGAGTCCACAATGAGCGCCTCTCGTGGCCAAAAGTTCCGCAGTGTGGCTTTAATTGATTTTTGTATTTTTAGTTTTAGTTAAGTTTAAGAATCCTGAGACCCATCTGTCAGCATAACAAGTCGTGCAAAAGTATTTGAACAAGCATGTCAGTGCTGGCAAGACGTTAACTTTTACCTGAAATATTCCAAGAAATTATTTAAACTGAATTCAGGCAACAATATAACCAACTTTTTATTAGAAAGAGGGTGTAACAGAAAGACAAGCATTGAAAAAACAAATAAGCATTCGCTCTTAAAAAACAAACCCCTGTAATTTAATATGACACTCACTGATTTTTTTCCCCCATCTTTGTGAGGTTCTCATTAAAAAGTTACTCTCTGCTTCTCTCTTCCTGTCATCGGTTGCTCAGAAAAAGCACTTTAATCACCGACTGATTCTTCTTGTGCAGTCTAGTGCTACGAATTCCTATCTACTTTAAACCACAATATGCATGACCATTTAATGGGAATGCAGGAAGAAGTTTTTTGTACTTCTTCTGAAGAAAATGTACATCATTATGTGGTTGTTGGGAGGTGTTGCTATGCAGCTAGGGTGATTGCTAGGGCATTGCTAGATAGTTGTTCTAGTTTTTACTTTGGTCTCTGCGATATTACTCTGTTCCATTCTTTTTTGTCATCCAAACTCATGTATCTTCTGTAGCACATATGCATGGGCAAGTTAGTGAAACGCATGCAAGTATGAGCAAATATACCAATGCTACTTGCCTTAGCAAGCACTAAAACACCTTAGAGCTATGCAGCAGTCTCAGTAGAATAGAATTACTAGATTAGATTACCAGCAGAGATTCCCATATCATGTTATTTAGCTAAAATGAGTGTAGTGCATGAAAGGGATATTGCCACCAGACCTTTCATGGCCGTTGGCCACCCAAAGATCGGGAACTGAATTAGGAGAAGTTGTGAACCCTTATTTATTTATTGAATTTTGTGTTCTTTTCAGTGCTTCAGTTAATGAAAATATACCAGAAAAAGAATATAGTATTTCCCATCTACCTGCCCATATAGAGTGAACAAAAATCTTCTCTGAGCTATAAATGTTCAAGGTTATAGATGTTGGACGCAGAGTGGAGTATGCCCTACTAATACAAATGGCAGAAAACTCAATGAATGCAATTGGATCATAGTTTATAATTCAAAGGGATTTCAAAAATAATAGTTATTCGCATTTCTTAACACACAGGGGCTAATTCACTGTAGTGCAAAATTACACATAAACCAATGAAACCAGGTACTAAATGCACTGAAATTATTTAAATTAATTCATTGTCAGTATTTTGAATGAAACATGCTTCCTTTCTATGTGAATTATTCAAGGAATTCAGCAATATTATACTGTATGTAGTCAACATGACATCAAAAATGATTTTATTTATTTTATAATGCGCTTCCCTGGACTTAATGTCAGTGATTCATTGTTCATGTTATGAAATAATAATAATCAAATTCAGAAAATAACTCAAATAACAGTTGCCAACTGCTCTGAAATTACTTTTCCTAAAATAGCTCAATTTAGCAAACATGCACACAGTTTGCTTTGAATCTATTTTTGACACCATCTAAAATTCCCAATGGATAAAATCAAATCCCATCCAACATTTGTTCCCTTTGAAAATTCTTTTTAACTCAGAAATAATCATAAAATGGAGAATCAAGTGCCAAAACAATGCAATGCATGTAAATAGATGACTCTATCAGACAGCACAAATGATTTGACAAATGAGTTGCATTATTGGTGTAGCCCACCACGTTTCAATTTGAAATATTTGATGTGGCAGTTTTAGACCAGAGTAATCAGTCTGTCCATTGGAGTGAGATGTTGGTTAAATATTTAGACCCGAAATCTTTCATCCTAGCTCTCCAAAAATTAGTTTTTTATCCGTAATTGCACTTTTCACTCAAATCTGTCTATTTTGCTTCTAATCTGTCTTCTCTCAACCATCAACCTCCAATCTGCTCAAGGAGAGGAAGCTTTTTAATGTCTTTCGTGTGGACAATCCACTTTCCGAGTCATGCATGCACTCGTGTGGGATTCGAGAGTCGATGAATACTCGCTGAGCCTCACCATCTGGCCCCAGTTTGTTTTCTTAGCAAATGAAGCTAATTAGCCAGTATGGTAACGACTTTCAGGTCTGTGGGGTGGTTTGTGTTTCCAGCTCCACCCATGCGATTCCAGACTGACGATATTGCATTGTCGCGCCCCCCCTTGTGCCCTCCCGTAGCTCTAATGAAATCACCTCCAGCACCTTGGCTCCAGAGGCTGTTGTGAAAGACAAAGGTTAAGATCTCAGCACTTTGCTACATTGCTGAATTCAGTTACAGGTCACCGATTTGCTGTTCGGAACCACTTCTTTTGATTGGGGACTCAGTTTGTGGGCCCAAATTCTACAAAAGAAAGCAATTCACAAGGGTTTTTTTTTTTCGCCTTCAAAGCAACAAATAACTTTGTTTTGTTGTCAAGCTCTTAGTGGACTGCCAAAAGTCCGCTTGAATCCAACTTTCAAGTAGAGCTACAGCACTCTACTTTCTAAACTTTTTGTCACACTATAATTTGAAGTCACCTAGAGATTGCAGTTTTGGTCCCTATTTTGTCAGTACATCTATGAAGAAGAAGAAAAAAAAACATATGTATGTGTTTGTCTAAATACATTTCAAGTGTTCCCCAAGCTGTCACGTTGAAGTAGGTGGTTGGAAGACTTGGCGAAAAGCTGCGAGTTGTAGTAGTGATTCAACCGCTAAAAAGAGAGTTGACAGACTGACAAGGAAACAGATGGAATCGGCAGTCATGTGTACTTAAACACGTTAATTGTTGGCGACGGAGCCAGACTACTACTTTAAACGCTGGAAGGCAGGCCGCCTCAGAGTCGCGAACGCCGAGTTTATCCTGCATTGATTGTTTACAAGAAACAGTCTTCCATCCCACCCATGGAGGAGGGGTAAGTACGCCGGAGCTTGATTTCTAGACAGCTGAAGTAATCAGGCCAATAACAGAGACAGCTTCCCATATGCTTGGCTCAAGAGAACCATTTCTGCACAGACTGAGCGAGTGTGTCTATTGTGTGTGGATGTGAGCGTAATTTACTATCTAATCAAATCCATGCCTAATCTCTCACAAAGGAGAGAAAAAATAAAAACTTGAGTTATTCTGTCTTTGCTATAGTTAAATTCTGTAATACACATCAGTGATGCTGATTGCCAACTTGTTGCCATGGCGTTTCCAGGGCATTATCATCTTTTCGTCTTGAGGTTCGGATCTAAGGCAGGGACAACACCTGTAAAATCCATTATACTGAATCACTCTTTAATTTACCAGCATTGACAACAGCAACAACAAAAAAAGTGCTCATACGCCAAGCCTGCCTGTAATTTCCTCCATTTGAATCTCTCGCAGGAAAGGCTCATCACTGTGTTTTTAAATTAGACAGTATATCAAATCCTGCTGGCCTACGTGGTTGAAAATTCGTAATCAGCTGATAGTGGCATCGTATGATGCACTGCTATTGTCTGGCTGCAAACACACCTTTAAAAAGCAGACCAAATATGTGCTTTGGCTACTGCACTTTTAATAAATGCACAGCAAACAGCAAACAAAAGCAGAGGTTTCATGCAATTCAACAGGCGTTTGTTTACCCAGAGGAGTAGCGGAAGGAGATATAACAGAATTACAGCTACATGCCACTGTTGTGACTACTTCAAACGCAGACGTGATGAACGATTAATTAACGTTGTTATCTCAATAGCGAAAGGAACATTTCCTGCATCAAACAATCTCTGCCTGCCGTGATAATCTCTCAGATTCATCAGGTACTAAATACATCCGTTTATCATTCACCGTTCAGCGCTAACCTGTGGTCTGTTCTCCGTATACAAAAAACAATCATGCTACAATCCACTTTAGATGCCATTACTGAACTCTTGTGCTGTTAAAGGTAGATAAGCAGCATTTTACCGCGTGATGCTCCACAACTAAATTTAATGTAAAAAAGGTTTATTTGGGTTTACGAAGGGTGATGTATCTACAAATGTGTTCTGGACTATCTTAATTAGGTTTCGTGTTATCAGGAAAACAACACTGTGTTAAATTACATTGAAATAAATTTAACAGCAGTCACAGACTGTTCAAATTTTCTGATTAATTGCTGCATCCGGAACACTCTTTCTTCTTCTTTTTCATTCCATCAATCTATTACTGACTCTTTTTTATCATAAAAAGACAGAAAATGTGTGTTTGTTTTGGATAAAAGAAACTCTCCAACATGGGATGTTTGGGAGATCTGAAAATAGATTGAGCGAGCACAAAATGGGAAGAAAATAAAAAATACAGCCTCTGATGTAATGATGCCATTACGTATAGTTTTCTCTCAATGCAATAATTTGGTGCATTTGTTTCAGCATGCATTCAGGTGATTATGTTTGCTCCCCACACACAACAGTCATTACTCTGTACTCCAGAAAAACAACCCTATTTAGCCTCCACCGCCTCTTAATATCTCCTCTCTGAAGCAGACACTGCTGTGCTGATTTAGCTAATATTACCTCCCCGCATTTGTTCATCCATGTCAGAGGTATCCATGACATTGATGTTAGCATAATGATTTTATTGAAACCAGGTTTTTTTGTCACATTTGTATAAATGTCAGCATCTGTAAACTTGCTTCTTGTGAATTGCACGCAAAAGCTGCCCACGTGTTTCCTCTGTATTGTATTAAAGGTTCCCTCACATGAAATTTGTAACATTAATATGAGTTCCCCTAGCCGGTATATGGTAACCGGTAACCAAGCTTTGGCTATCTTTCTCTGCCTTTGAGAAAATGAAAGCTCAGACGGGCTGATCTTGAATCTCCCTGTATGACAGCATACGGAAGAACCTCCCCTTTCTCTGCTTTGCCCGCCCAGAGAATTTGGCTCCCCCATGAGAAAATGAGCTAGTAAGTACAGACATCGATTCGGAGTTTTTCCTCTAGAGATATCATGGCTTGCAAACGAGCGAAGCATGGCATTTGATCAGTGTTTGGATGTACAAATGAACTATTTTCAGGTCCTTTATCCGAGCCTCTGAAGAAACAATGGGTTAAAGGACAACTCCGGCGCAAAATGAACCTTTGGTCTAATTACACATTGGTACATAGTCAACTGTTCTCTGAGATTTGTCTGAGATTTGTCCATGAACACTGAGCCAAGTGCGCTGGTGAGATGTGAACGAGACAGAACTTGGCTCTGGCGTTCGTGGTGCCACTGCTCGAGACTGTTTTCCAAAGATGGCTCCTGCCTGTATTCATGGAGTGGACTGTCTTTCAAAAATATCTTCTTATTAAACGGTCTGTACACTTACAATGTTCTCAATGCTTCGGTTTGCATGTTAGGGACCCTGATTACCGTGTTAGTGTTGGGCTATTTTGAGCCTTGTTAGTGGTAGCGATTTTTATTTTCATTGCTCTATGCCCCCATATAAAACTCTTTACATTCGATAATCATGAAAACAAATCTCAGAGAATGGTTGACTATGTACCAATGTGTAATTAGACCAAAGGTTCATTTTGCGCCGGAGTTGTCCTTTAATTTTGTTTCCTCTGGAAATGCAGCAAATCACAACTTCCCGAAGTTGTGTATGGTCCAAACATTTCACCGACAACTGTTTCCTCAACTTACACTTACTGGTATGGGCCAATACAGAGCTGGTCTCAATGAACGTCTGACAATAAATCGATCGAGTGACCAAGCAACAATTTCTGATGTGTAGCCTAATTGTTCAAGTTCAGACAGGTTATCTTTCTCTCAAAATCATTCATGTTCATGCATTAGTTAGTCATTTTAGTCAAGCCAGTGACTAAAATATCAACTTCACATTGTTTCTATAAGTAGGATGACAATAATCTGATTTAATTTGTGAACAAATTATAAAGAAAGCGATCAAAGAATAATCTTTCCACCCAACGCTAGTTTATCTGGACAACTCGTTATAAAATCAATGACGCACATTACACTGCACAACGAAGCTCTTACTGTATGTACATCACCGTGTTTGCATTGGTTAAAGCATTAGAGAAATGCAGAAACTATGTTTCAATCATAAGATCTTCATTCTCATGATCAACAGACTGTCCTCTGCTTGTTCAATGCTCATATCACAGCAACATTTTATGTGATGGGAATAGATCTAAATACTTTAAAAACATCCCACGATTTGTTAATATCGATAGATGTAATAGTAACAACTTATAATAGCTTTAGTGAAAGTATTCAAGAGAGTTTCACATGTCATACATTGCTATTTCATATGCAAACATGTCAGCCAATCACAGCATTGGGCGGTTACAATGAATCCCACAGCAGACACGCACGCCCCTTCAAACTGAGCATTCAAATCAGAGGCTAAAATCAGGCTAGGAAAAATTCCTTTTATTTATATATTATGACTATTTAAATCTAAAAAATTAAATCTAAAAAAATCTAAAGACTATCTAAAAAAACATACTAACATTATAAGGGCTACCCAAGAAACATTATAAAATAGCAGAAAAACAAAACAAAACAAAAAACGCGTCTCTGAATGCAGCCTAGGCTCTGCACACAAAAACAAATGGTACAACCACCACTCAAAATCAAAATAAACAGTGTTCTAACCAATCACCGACAGGGGTGGATGTTGTTTGTTTTTGCGCTCGTGCACGACGCCTGTACGCAAAGTCGGAGCTGAAGAATAAGCCAGCATCTATTAAACCTATGCTATCAATGGACCAGATACCTTTAACATGGACCGGCAATCCTCAAGAAGAGAAGGAGGATTAGGGCGAGGGAATACCGGCGTTTTTCATTAAAGAAACAAATAATAATCAGGCTTTTGAACGGTGGAGATAACTCAAAGAATTGAATTTTTTTTTATCGGACACAGAGGTTGCACTCTTTCTTCTGGACAGGTGAGTAGCTTCTAGTGCTGACTTTTTTGTATGTGAACTGTAAGTGATTGTAGATCAGGATTTAGTGTGTGAGTTTTTCATGATGCATGAAACGGGAGGGAGGGACGAGCTAACTTGGTTTGTTTGGGATCTCGCTTCAAACACAAACAGAAGTGACGTCACCCACAATCGCTGATACAACCTTTAAAGGGTTAGTTCACCCAAAAATGAAAAGTCAGTATTTACTCACCCTCATGTTGTTCCAACCCAGTAAGACCTTCGTTCATCTTGGGAACACGAATTAGGATATTTTTGATGAAATCTGAGAGCTGGATCACTCCTGCATACTAGTCCATAGGCTTCTTGAGGAATTGAAACTTGCTGGCCTGTAAAAGTTATTAAAGACATCGTTAAAATAGTCCAAGTGACTACAGTGGCTCAATCTTAAGTTTATCACTTTTTATGCATCAAAAACAACAAAAATAACGACTTTATTTCAACTATTCATTTTCTTAATTTATTTATTCATTTACTAAAAAAATACAAGAGTATTTTATTTCTGGCTGAACAATTCCATTTAACCTTTCAAATTAATTTGTTTAATTTAATTAGTGTATAGCCTACAACTTTCCATACACCAGTTTGAAGGCATTTGTGGGTGAACTTTCTGATGAGTCTAACTAGTGCCTCGGTAGTGCTATCAAAACAAAGAATGACTTTTGGCTCAACCTATGGTGAGAGTTTGTGTTTTGTCTGAACAATAACAGGCAGGGAGAGAGTCTCTTGCTTTGTCTTTTATCCAGACGTTGTGGCATAGTTCCCAATCGCTATATTGAGACTCGCTGCACATCATCGCAGATCTGTAATTCCCCCTCAGAGCAGTGAGGACTCACATCCTGTTTAATGGGAAACGGCTCACTCAGTTCCCTGCGCTTGTTGTTTGGAGTCTGACTGATTTATGAAGGTCTCGGGTAACACTCACGGAGGGTTTCTGGGAGCGTAGGGTTGCAGATAACTACGTTGATTTGAATCATAATCTAATTTCTTCTTCACATCTAAGGGAATGTTGACCTGAAGATGAGTTTCAGTTTATCCTGGCTCTATGTAAACTTTTGGTTCAGTGCTAAGAGAGAGGCAAACGAACACACACACACAACCATTTAAAAACCATTCATTTCCATTAGGTCCCCTCAGGCTGAACAGAGCGTGGTTGTTTCTCTCAGTCTTCTGTATTTAGGCTGCCAAGTCAATCTTGCACAGTGAGCTTATCTACACAAGTGCTTAAAGACAGGATCAGGATTAGCCGGGCCTGACTCACTATAGCAACGCACCGACAAACCTTTAACACACAGCAGGCCCGGTGCTACGAGGGGACAAGAAGGGGCGTTGCCCCATCCAATCTGATTTGTACCCCGTCAGTTTCAAAAAAGGAAAATCGTGATGCATCTGCCATACAGTGTTGCTTCATAAAATAACGGCTGCCCTACAAAATCTTACGATGGGGCTCAGATAGAATGTAAACTCCCCCAACCCCCAACATCATAGCCAATCATTTAACTCAACAGTCAATTTCTTCTCAAATAAGGAAATAATTTTAATTAAAATCAATACTGCAGGTCCATTTGTTTGGGAAGTAGCCATGCATGTAATAGGTGGGATAATGTCCAGTTAGCCTTTTAATTGCAGGTTCCCATTGTGACAACTTGTCCCATATATGCCTTGCTATTTGGGAATGCTGTCACAAACGGTGTTCAGCAATCAGTTTCTCTGGCAAAAATGATGGAAATATTCATTACATTGGCTATTAGGATATGTATGGAGCCCCTAATGGGACAAATTAAAACAAAGGCAAAGTATTACGGGGGAACGCAAAACTATTGTGATAGAACGTCAAGGTATTCAAGGTCCACTCCACCCAAAAATGAAACAGTTGTGGGGCACTTTTGTACTATCGAGGCCAATGGTGCCAAACAACTGTTTGGTTCCAATCATTCTTCAAAATATCTTCCTTTGTGTTCAGCAGAAGATAGAAATTCCAACAGGTTTGCAACAACTTGAGGGTGAGTAAATGAAGAGAGAATTTTCATTTTTGGGGAGTATCCCTTTAACATGTAAATTTCCCTCCCATCTCATTTTTTTTTTCCACCACCATGTTTTTTTTTTCCACCACCACTTTAGATATGTGCATTGCAATAGCAAAATGTGGTACACATTTAGTCAAACCTGTGATATGTTTAAAGAAAATTATGGTCAAAAATGCTTAGAGATAGGAGGGGAAAAAGAGTGTGAAATTTAATTTTAAATCAATCAAAACCTCAAAAACTCATTTTCTCAGCTTTATTCTTGGCTTAGATGCTGAATTTTGCACGGCAGAGAAATGTACCTTCAACAATAAAGCCACCTTGAGAAATTTATTAGAGTAGAAAAGCTGTGATGACAAGCCCTGTTCTCCCCATGCAGGTGTCAGAATGGTTTGTGATCATTTGCTGAGTCATCAATTCACCATCTTAAGAGTCTGAGAATCCCTTATTTCTGTTTTCTCATGTACATACACACACACGGCAGGCCTTAGGGAACCAAAAGCAAACAGTGTTAAATTGCATACCATGCAGGTTGCTGGAAAGCCCTTGTCATCTGTTTGTGAGTCAAATGTTTATTATCAGTAATCAGGAGTGTGTTTGTAAAACAAAAGGAACTCTGGGAAAAAATGAATTCCCATGTCAAAAAGATTTCAGTATTCGTAATAGTCAAATTGAAGCTGTATCCAATCCAAGTCTGTCTTAAATGCCAAATAAAATACAAAGCAATTGCACAGCTGATTATTTTTCCATTTATCTATGAAATTAATTTTCATTAAAAAAGTTTGTAAAATGAATGAACTTTTTTTTAAAAATGCATTCAATGGCAGACATTCTTTGCATCAGAATTGCTTACTTCATTTAAAATTATTCAGACAAATGTTAATCTACAGTATGAGACATGCTTAGATAATAATAATAACAATAATAAACAAAATATATAGGAATTATATGAATAACGATATCACTAAAACTTAATAATACAAAACAAATTAAATTAATTTATCAGACAACAACATCTCTAATAATAATAACACTTATTATTGTTAACGCAATTAGTATTCATTTTTAATATGATTATGATTCATTACTATTATAAGTATTATTCCCATTTAAAACATTAGTACATATTTTGATGAATGGTGCATTCTTGTTTTGTTTCTTAGATTGAAATGAATTAAATCAAAACAACAAAAGCAAACATCATAGGTCCAGGACAACCCCTCCCATTCGATAGGCCCAAAGTGTAGGCTATAAAATAGAACATTCCCGGGGACCTTTTGTTACAAGCTGCCCTCCAAATGTGAACGTGCTACATTCTACAACTAGACCTTTCCTGAATTGTTTAGCTATAACAGAAATCCATCAGCATGCATGGAAATGTACCACAGTGGAATTTTCCACGAGGGAGCCTCTCTTCCCTGGTCCAAAGCCGTCGGGGCTACAGCCTGCTGTAGGGCCCTTTCAGTCTAATTGACTACAGGGTCTCACCTGTGGCGGCGTAATTACGGGTTTCAGCACTGCAATAGTGGCAGTTGCTTTCACTGCCTCCCTCCTGAGGTTATCCGCTGGGTTAATGAATTTCAACTGATAGTGCACGAGCCGTTGTAATCCCCTGGGTCTTCCAGCACAGCACACACACTAAAGCCCCAAGGCAATGCTACACCCTTTCACCACCAAGAGTGACTTTCAAATGGCGCCCCATGTCTACAGATGGTTAACAATGGGTGCAGAGGCCACACAGTCCATCTAGTCTACAAATGCAAAAGAAACAGATTTCTTTAATCAGCTTCCTCATTATCAAGCTGTTCATGGTCTCCTTCTCCTGCTGTTGGCCTATTCAGAGATTGTCCAGTCTGTTGAAGTGCTCCGTAGAGAAGAGCAATGGCAGGATTTTGAAAGAAAACATGCATCCTATGCAAGCCAGTAGAATTTGAGCGCTTGTGCAACAAAGCTGCCATTGGTTCTGGGGATGTTATTTTTTGAGAACGGCTATGTGCAGAGCTGGCTATGTAAACACAACATGTCAACACATTTATATATGACTTAGCTCTTTCATATCTCAGTATTCCTAAGGGTGGGCTGTATGACTTAAAATCGTACATCCCGTTGCTCAAATATATCTACCATGGTATAAATTTTACATTTACAAATCTATAGCTTGGAATTATAAAGTGGTGGACAAAATAACCAAATTAATTGTCAAGTAGCCAGCACTAGTCAGTAAGGAAGATTAGAGGATACAGATACAATATGTATTGATCTGCAAAACATTTTCAAAACTTATCATACACTGCCAACACGTGAAATATCTCATAATTTATCTCATTTGAAACTGCTACGGCAGCGGAGAAGATATGTATATATGCTTAACCTAAAATCTACTGAGATGGTGATACACGAATGTGGACATATCCAGATTCAAGCATTACAAAGTGGGCTTAAACAGATCGCCCTTTTACAGCAGATTTAGTCTTATTTAAAATAACCAATCCTAGAACTCGCCCATTAATAGCTTACTTTCGAGCCATCAGTCGCTCTAAAGCTCAGAGCATCTCTTGGTTCTTAATGGCTCATTTTGAATCAGACTTGTGAATTCAGTGAATCATTAATTGGAGGCTTGCTCTGAATGGATAGTTCAATCAATGAGTTGACTCAAGAAACAACAGCAATCTGATCAGACCAATTTGCAAAAAAAATCTATTCAGTGTGATTTTGCGAGCCGATTTAAAGGTTCATTGAAAATGATCAAGATCATTCATGAATCAGACATTGCTACTGTTTTAGGAACTGCAGGGGACTAAAAAGTATGATAATATGCTTTGAAATGTAATGAAGTAAAAAGTAAAAGCTTTGTACAAAATATTTTGTGACTGTCGAGCCTGATCTCATGAAAGTTCGTATCTATAGCACGAATGTCATTTCTCGTGCCATTTATACAGCAAAAATAGTTTTTGCGTGTATATGGTACACGTTTTTCGCATGCATATGATACGCACTTTATGGCGTATACTACTCACAAACTCCCTACTCTCCTCCTCCTAAACCTAGCCAAGGTTTTCAGTGTGTAGCATATGCACGAAAAAAAATTGGAGTAAAAAGGCCACGAGAAATGACAATCGTGGTGTAGATACGCACTTTCATTTCAAAGACTATGTTGGACTGTCCACCATTGGCATTATATCTTGTGCATTCTTTATTTCTATTCTCTTATTTCTAAGTTTACTCCACATATTCTGATATTTCAAACCAATCGTTTATCCGCCACCCTTTATCTGTATTTTCCTTTCTTAGCCTCAGCCCTTAAAGTCTGGCAGTGACAACTCAATTTGGTTCTTCTTCTAAATCCAATATTTGATTTGAAAATGTCACACTGGCTCTTATTAATGAGTCGGAAAAGCCACCAGCATTTTTGTGCTATTTATTTGAGCCAAAGCTACATTACGATTGGATCAAAACAGACCCACCCACTCATTCTGCTGTAAGTTAATATGACTAGATGGATTGGTGCAGGAGACTAATAACTGGAGATATGATGGCAAAAATGCATCAAGCATCTCTCTCTCTCTTTCTCTGGTGCGAGATTCATGGTGGTTTAAAAACTTTGATCTTCTGTGAGGGGATGAAAAGCCCATCTCTTATCACCTGCCTCACTGTTGTCTACTTAACACTTAGCCTCAGACGGAGGGCCTGACAGTTTCAAATCCAGTGCAAAAAGAGGCTTTTAAATCAACAAACTTTGGAAAATATTTTAACCACCCGTCGTTAGAAAAAAAAAAGTGACACTTGGCAAGTCAAACATGACGACTTTTTACATGGCATCAATCGTAGTAATGGGTTTCACTGTACACATCATACAATGTTCGTCTTAACCGAAACATGCCTTTTCTTTAAAGGAATGGTTCATCCATAAATAAATACAAAAATTAAAAAACGGTCATCATTCACATATGTTCTGTAGAGAAAGAAAATCTACACAACAACTATTATACTATATTTTTCATGTAGTCATAATCATGGACACCCTAAATGTAGTCCACATGACTTGCAGCATTATGGTCCAAGTCTTTTAAAGACCCTAAATGCAAGTTGTTGTTTTTTTCAGGGAAAATCATTGTTTCCCCAATGTTATAAATTGGATTTAGGATATTCTTCACAATACTATGACTTCAGAAGGCTTGGAAAATACAGCTAAGAATCATATGGACTCGTTTTACAGTGCTTTTGTCCTTTTTTGGAGCTTTATGTAGAAAATAGCCTCATAAAGTACAAAAAACATCAACTTTGTTATCTAAATTTACTAAATACTAATAAATTACTAAATAAAAAAGCATTTTTTTTATATTTTGGTTTGGTTTTTGATTTTTTATGCACCACGTAACAGCATTTATTACATTATAAACAGAATCAACGGGCAGTCTGACAGAAAAATCTCTTAATAAAATGTTTTTCCACAGCTCTCTTCTCCCCCCTTTCCTCCAAGTGTGAAATAACACTTGCCTGTCTGTGAACCTGCTGCTTGGGGTCAAATGTAAACAGGATCCACACAGCTGTTTGATTTCAAACGTTCAAAAAATGCCATCGCCGTGGCGACTGACCTGTTATGATTCAACTGTGAAAGCCTGTGATTGGCCAACTGCCGGAGGCTCCGCTATGTGTTTTTGTTTGAATAAACCAGCTGGCATCGTGTTCGAGGTGAATGAATGCATGAGGCCCCTCAAACACACACACACACACTTTGTGGGCAGGATTCATTTGTTGACGTAACGATAGACTAAAGGCCCTGGCTATTTAAAGGCAGGGGGTGTGTAGAAGGAAATGCTGTCTGAATGATCTGTTGGTGCGTATTGGTGTCTGAAAACAATGGCAGGCACGAGCGACCTATTGTCTGAGTGAAAGCGAGACATAAGGCACTAACCACCACCCCCTCATTTAGCATCACAACATACTGCCAGTATATATCCAGATATAAGAAAACATTATTTTATAAATGTCAATTTTTAATTTTTTTAAAGGCACGGAAATATTTGTATGCACGAAAATAAACACTGGATTGAATAATACTCCCTAGATATGCACATTGTAGTATTCGGAAATGTTTTTTTTTTTTTATGTTAAGCTTATTTACTTCTTGGGCCAGAGTATATTGATAGGTGCTAAAGGATACAAAAAAAGTAAATAAACCCAATCCGGATTGTGTTATGCATCAAATGAATAATTTCGGATTTCAAATCAAACCTGTGAAGAAAAAGAAAACAAAAAACACTGAGAATATGATGGTGGGGAAGAAAAGAGCAATTGTATGAGAGGGTATAAAGGAGAGAGAGTATTTTCATCACAATGTCGCCCATACGTTAGACAGTAACATTTACTGCTTCAGATTGGAGGGCGACCTGGGATGTGGGTGTGTGTGTGTGTGTAAGTGTGTTTGCGTGAATTATGAGCACAGTGGAGGCCACACAGGCTGAGCGAGGCAGCCATAAAAAATTGGTCATAACGGCATAGCGAGCTCTCCCCACGGCAGGGAGCAATCTATTTGGTGTGTATTTGTGTGTACAGTTGTGACAGTTGATGATTTTCCTGCCAATATTACCTGGGTGTAAAACAGATGTCAGCCCAGAGATTGGTGGTGGATGAACAAGATGAAATCCAAATATGTTTAGAACATGCAATCACAGGAAACAGCTTACAGGTTTCTGTATAACAAGAAAGAAAGGCACTGTTAGAAAGTGAGCCGGATGTGGCGGCATTTAATTTGCATGTGACAAATGGCTTCAGTATTACTTCAGTTTCAAATGAGCTATATTATGTTTTTCTATCGACCAGATATAATATTTGTTTCACAATATGTTAAATATTTGACATTCTGCTAACGTCCCAACATTTGTATTGATCTTTTCTTTAGTGGCATTTAGTCAAAGAGTGAAAGACCTACAATTTATACAAACACACAGCTAAGCTTTTGTCAGTCTAATAGTGTGTATGATCTGCCCAATTTCTGCCCGCAGGCTACTATCATGTGACTAAGCTCTTTTGGTTGCAGCCTGTGGTGGACAACCAACCCAGTACATCCAAGTGTGATGTCAGAAGCCACTCCCATGCCCAGCAACAGGAGTAGGCTATTCTGATCCACACTCCATTTCAGACTGTGTTGTGAATGCACATTAAAAAGTTGTTTGCCAACCGCCAATAAACAAATCAAAAGAAGCATTGAGAATGTTTATTATGAGATCTTAAGTCATTATGAGAAAGTCGAAGAAGTCTGCCTCACAGTAGCAGAGAACTAATGAACACAACTTACTGAGAGAAAGCTTTCTCATTATTACAACGTTAACAGAACTATATATGTTCTACTCAACTGTGGGTGCGTCGGGCTTCCATAGTTTGCCATGTTGGCAAACCATGGAACCAAAAAGTATTAAAAGAAAGTATTAAAAATGTATAATAAAAATAATATATATATATATATATATATATATATATATATATATATATATATCACACAGGTAACGCTTCTGACATTACGTCTAAATCCAACGCACATGGCACCCTTTAGCGTCAGATATAACACGCTTCAGTTAAATAGTAGGTTTAGGTCTGGGTAGGGTTAGGATTAGACCAGTAGGAGGCGCCTTCTGACCCATATATATCTGTGTCTCGTGATGATGCCTTGGGGTACTGGTAATGCTGTTGCACAGTGGCCTCTCTGGTTTATTGTATTACAGAGACAATAATTATTTTACATTTGTAATATAACAAATATTTGTTGCTAATTTTAATAAGGCAATGAGACAGGAATAAACCTAGCACTGGGTTAATTTCACCCACTGGTTTTGTCAAGTGAATGACCCAGAAATATGGGTTGAATGTAAAACCAAGAACTTGAATCAAACCAACCCAATGCATGTTCTGTCCAGATAGTGACCCAGCGGTTCACAAAAGTGTTAAACATGTCACTTTGTGTTGCCAGCAGGTGGCACTATGACTATAACTCGAATATGAGCATGGACACGTGTTTAGGACAGAACTCTTATCAGACGTGTGAAGTTTTGGGGCAGATTGGACATTGTTCGTCTGAGCTACAGCAACTTTCTGTTCCATGGCAAACATCAAAATTTGTCTTAGGCCGCCAAGGACACACCCTTCAATGAAAACTCAAGATCTTCGCATTCTACCTCACAAAGGCCTTACGATTACACTCACCAAATTTGAAGATGATCAGATTAAAACTGTAGGAGGAGTTTGTTAAAATACGAGGCCTGAAATCGGAGAGGAAATTCAAAATGGTTGACTTCCTGATGTGTTTAGGGCTATAGCCCCCGAGACTTTTTTGTGGGTATTCGGTTATTTACGTATATGTACTTGAATTTTGTACACGTACATGAACCTTGGGTACGGTCTGATCCTTTATAGGTGGCGTTATTCGAGCCATTTTGCCCACTCAATTCTGAAACCTATACCAGATGTAAACATTCGCAAGATGCATGCGCAAAGTTTCGTGAGTATTCAAGCATGTTTAGGCCATCAAAAATGCAATTCACACTGAAGTAGAAGCTATTCCAATAGGGTCCTCACACCATAGGTGCTCAGGCCCTGAAGAACATAAACAGGTTACAGAGCTCTAGTTGTACCACCTGACTGCTGCAGTTTAATTTTGGAGTTGACAGTGTTGCCATTGAAATCGCATAAATTCGAGTCACCGGTCATCCATTATCCATAGAACATCACAGGAGTCAATCTCTTCCAAATTACAGTAGTTATGGCATGAACACATCATGAGCTCATTGTTTTTGGTTCAGGAGGAGACTTTCAACTAGCATAACAAAAAATGTTTCTGGATCAAATCACATACCCTACCTTTAATGTGGCCATCATGTAAGAAAGAAAAAGTTCTGAAATCTAGTAGTTTTAATAAAAATCATCCCTCGGACAAAAGTGCATGTGGGTTAAGAAACACCCATATAAAAAATGACTGTTTCGTTCTCGTCTTGCTCCAAAAATATCCCGGCAATAATGATTTGGTAACATAAATCTTGTTTGGTGACACTTTGCACATCAGGCAATAAACGACCTCTGTGTAACAGAGCCAACAGTCGGGACCTTCCGAGAGGAAAAGCTCTGATGGAATAAACAGCACTCATGCATAAAAGAGAGCAATCACTCACTCCATCTCTCTCTGACAGTCTTCAGTTATGGGCCCTGAGTAATCTCATTTCGTTTATCATCAAATATCAAATTTCTCTCTCTTATTGGCAAAGCCACACACTGACGGAATTACTGGCATATATAGGCCCCCAAAATATCACAGCCTCTCTATCCCAGTGTCTCTCTGACACCAAATGTCACCCTCTAACTTTGTTACGACTTAAAATATTACATTGGCCCAGTGCTCTGGGAGTTCTCCTGCAGCCGCAGGTGGTTTTTTTCATTTATTTATTTTTTTATGAATTTAAGCAGAGAGCGAGATAAAGAGTTTGAAGGGTTTGTATCAGGATGTCAGACTGTGACACTGAGCATCTGTGATTTTAAACAACATGAAAGTTCTTTGAGCTGCAAAGCTTCACAAAGAGAGACACGGAGAAAGCAGGAGATTACACCGAATGAACAGAGATATGAGACATATAGTGACGCTGAAAAATCAGGAGTTCACAGGGCGGATGTTATTTCGTTATTTTTTATTTCAAAGCTTCAGACGTCTGCGGCTGTTCATTTTTATTTAGAGAATCTTCTCAGGTGTTTCTCTTGTGTTTTTTTAATATAAAAATATTACCAAATAAAAAGTCTGCTTTAGTTGTATCCAGTAAACAAAGACCCAGTCTAGCCCTATTGACAGAACTATTCTAGCCTAAGGAGCTCAGGTAAAGTTTGTATTTCACAAACACTACAGTAAACGTGTGACACCTCTATATAAAAATGTCCCTCTGTGATAAAACTTAGTTGCAATTTTGACGGTCCACTTTAGACATTCTACGAACCAGTAAGTAACTTTGCAACTACATGTCAACTACTGTAACTCTCTGAGTAGTAGAATGTAGTGGGTTCAGGTTGGTTGAATAAAGTTATGGGAGGTTATGCGAACTAAAAGTGTTGGTAGATTTTAAGCAGATTTTAAGATTTTAGGTGGACCATCAAAATAAAGTGTTACCTGCATGAAAATCATGCATTCAAAGACAGAAATTAATTTGCAATAGAGTTGTGACATATCTTTATTCCAGCTACATCATGTATGCACAGCTGCTAAATTTTTTACTGCGGTTGTCAATCCAAAAGCTTTACCAAGTGGTAGTGCTCAATTTTGTTAAATTGAGTTCCCTGAAACAAGAATCCTTTGTACCAAATGCTCAAATGGCCATTACTTTCAAAAGAGTCAAACAGCAGCCCTACGGTAGTGGTCAAAAAAGATTTTCAACACCACTTTTGGGCCAACTGCTCCATGTAATTGAGAGATGACCGATTTGGACAGGAATTAAATTACCACACAACCCTGCTGTTGATTCAAAAACACTATAGTTAATCCAGTGTGATGGGAGAAAAACAACATTTCTCATTCAAACGCCAATAAAATCACCAATTGAGCCTGTAAATAATGCAATTGCATCACATGTAAAGATAATTACCATCCAAAAAGGGCAATAAAGAGAGAATATAAAAATATTTACAGAACAATTGCATGGTTCAAACACTGCTTGCTTTACATCCAATAAACTACTGTTGACAAGTTTGGGCTTAGCATTGTGTGTGTGTGTGTGTGTGCATTTTTTTAAAGAATTTACTACATTTATTCAGCAAGGATGCATTCAATTGATCAAAAGTGACAGTAAAGACATTAACATTCAAAACCAAAATGTATTCAGACATCTTCAACATTTCTTTTAGCATTTAGTTTAGTATTCCCTACCATTTACGAAATGGTAATACAATATGACAAGAACTTAGAGTTATCAAATCAGTTGATATTTCATTGGTTTTGGTCATGCTTCTGTTTGACTGTCTCACAAATGAATTAAATTGAATAGCCGTCTAGCTGTTAAATTTAAGCACATAATTTGAGAATACCAATTTAGGTCAGCCAATTACCAAGCAATGCTTAATTTTGTTCAGTCTGCGGTGAAAAAAGCAATTAAAGAAAAAGAAAAAAACTTGTATCAGGTAAAGTGTATTTTTTGGTCCAAAAATGTTTAGAAATTTTACTGGTGATCCACTGTATGATAAATTTTTACATATAATCTGTCACAAATTAATTTATTTTGCTATCCTCACTTACACAAATTAACTATAATGTCCAGCACCCGCTTGTTAATAAATATCAAAAACTGGTTTCTGAATATTTTTTGGTTTGACTGTATATGTTATAAACTATTTATAATTCAAATAAATGTTGTTTTACTCTCTATTTATCAATCAATACATTTTTGTTTTACAATACAGTATATTATAATGGAAAAGGGTTAATAATATTTCACAATATTACAGTTTTCACAGTATTTTTGATTAAATAAACACATCCTTGGTGATCATAAGAGACCTTTTTCGAAAACATTACAACATCTTAGCGACCCAAGCTTTTGAACAGTAGTGTATAAATCTAAAATTCCCATTGTTCGAATTATATTACATAAATTAAATTAGTTTATTTCCACGTGTTTCATATATGATCCGTGCATCCTTGACCTTCTATAAAGCCCACATCCAAACATCACACTCTTCAATCATACTAAAAGATCTCATTACCATCTGAATCAGAACATAAAACCTCTGTTAATAACTGTAACTGAAACGTCATTTGAAAAACTAATCCTACTTATGATTCTGATACACACCTCTCCTGACGATAAATGTCTCCATATATTAGCTCATTACATCCATGTTCAAGCTCCATTACACAATACACACTACACATAATTACATGTGAACAATCTTTACCCTTACAGCAGTTTCATTACTATAAGCGCCTAGCTCATCAATTCAATCTGCTGGAATAATTAGAAATGACCTAGGTATTATTTTGATTTACAACGAGAAGAAAGAAGGAGAAAGCAGAAAATGAGAGAAATCTGTATTGTTGGCTGTGTACACATGGATTTATGTAGCGTCTGCAGGAACAGGTGGAGATAGTGTTTTGAGCTCCTGTGGTGAACTGGCTGCATTGTTTTATTGGATAGGAAAATTAAAATCTGTGACTGGAAAACTTTGAAAAGGCTAGGGAAGTTTAAGATATCTGACCTAACCATTTCAGAAGGAGAATGAAAATAAGTTCTCAGAAAACACTGAAAATGCACATTGACCTCTGATAGGAAAATGGTAAACAAACCCTGACACTGGCTCATTTGCACTGAACGGTTCAACAGAGTTCGAGCTCCTTGTGTACAGGATTTGCAGTATGGGTGTTGGAACCATGCCTACTGTTTTGCTTTGGCAACACCTCATTAACACATAACACAGCAAACGTACAGTACATTCACACACATGCACTTACTGTACAAACGCTATCACAGAAACTCAGAGGAAGGTGGTCCTCGTTAACTCTAACCCTCAGATAGGTGCATAATTTTCAAGTGAGTCAATCGTGATGGCATCTGAAAATACATTTCCAATACGAACTCATGTAATTCAGCCAGGCTGTTTTCAATCTGTCAGCTGTCAATTGTTGATTAAACTGCCTTTCACCCTCTGCTGTGATGGTACATTTTGGAGAATGACTGCATCAGAAATTGTTGAAAATACAAATTGGAGCCAAACACAAATTGACCAGGTTTTTATCAGTTTCATAAACCTCAATTTACTCAACGAATCCCCCAAAAATAGGTTACAGAAAAAATATTTACTTTTTCCTTCCAAAGTTAGAGGTAGACTTTCCGCCATTTGGCTAACTTTAACCATTTTCGTCATACCAAAACATGTTAGCTAACCTAAAAGTGCTAAATTATTTTGGTTCCTGATTGGCTAAAATATGTGGCTGCTGGCACTTGGTTACTTAATGCACTTTTTCTAAATTGATATGCATTCAATGACAATTTCAAATACACACCATC
This sequence comes from Hybognathus amarus, assembly GCA_030378365.1. Lineage (NCBI taxonomy): Eukaryota > Metazoa > Chordata > Actinopteri > Cypriniformes > Leuciscidae > Hybognathus > Hybognathus amarus. Next base: position 93,498 of record JAQIUQ010004409.1, read on the forward strand.
GAAAAGTTTGGGGCAAGTAAGATTTTTTTTATTAAGTTTTTGAAAGACATGCTTACCAAGGCTGCATTTGTTTGATTAACACAGTCTCATCCCAAGACGTCATACAACTGACGCATTTGACCATACGTCAACATCCGCCGTTTCAGGGTACCCTTAAACGTCGGTTAGATGACAATCCTGAGGCGTCATCCAACTGACGCTTTACCTTTAACGTCAGTTAGGTGCATGGGGTAGGTTTAGGTCTGGGGGTAGGGTTCAGGATCAGATAACGTCATTTAACCGAACGTTTAAGGGTACCCTAAAACGCGCATGTTGACTTATGGTCAAAAGTGTCAGATGTTTTATGCCTTAGGATGAGACTGCGCTGGTTTTATATAAGATACAGTAAAAACTGTAATTTTGGTAAATATTATAATCATTTAAATAACGGTTTTCTATTCGAATACATAAATGTTACTGTATTCCTGTGGAAGCGGAATAAATAAGTAATATTTTTGTAACGTAGTGTAAACTTTACTCTTCTAAACAACGTCCATTTACCGACATTTGAGAGCCTGCAATCCACACATGCGAGCATAAGCATTCATTTACATCCATTCTGTGAGGTGACACATTTATGCGGCCAAGTTTAAAGGGAATGATAGCAATCCGATCCATCAATACACATAAAGCGAAGTATAAATATGGCCTGTTTTGCGGTTTAAAGGGCCTGTGGCTGTCATAAGGACATGTGCAATTTCTCAAGACACCTACTGACATGAAAGAGGACATTTTATGTTTAGTATTCTAAAGAAAAAAAGAATAAAAAAGTAACAAAATAAAAACTGCCCTCCATCCACTAAATTTCAGAGTATGATTGCTTCAGAAATTGTTTAAATAAAAATTGGCGTTTATGAAGCCCACAGCAATTGGTGTCATCAGTTGCATACACCTCAATTTACACAAGAAGCGGGTGGGCTAAACACTTTAATATACGCAAGGTTACAGAGAAGGTGAAAAGAAATGTGTTTTTGTCTTTCCCACCCTAGTTGATAGGAGTAATACGTGCCAAATCACTGATCAGACTCTCTAACCTCTTGCTCTCCACATAGTGAGATTACAGCTGACATTCTATAAATTGCTTTCTATCTCTCCCTGTGTTCTTTTAAGACTTCACCTGTTCGTTCTCATGTGAAAGTGCTTTTATCCACCCTTCTGAAATGCATGCCGTAGGTATTTCCCTCGACGAAATACAATTAGCCAAACTAGATTTTATGCAAGTCCCTAAAAAGCAGCGCTCGTCACAGGGATAATTTACACTATCGATTTTCTTCATTAATCATGGCCAATTTTATTAATGGGAATGAAAAGCAAAATAATGGAAATATAATTGTCTAAATTGACAAAGAAGCATGGGGCACCTGCAGAGATGGGAATGGGGAAGCACTAGTGCGGTTAAGCCAGACTTGACTTCTCCTGTTTGACAAGTCAATGACTTTGCACACATGCACACAGAGTTTTCCAATACCAATCAAACAGTCACACACAGTTTTGGCCCTCCTCTCTCCGTGTGAAGGCATATGACGAAAGGGCCGGCAACAGGCCTACAAGTTAGAACAAGATGCGGCCTTTTAACCAGATCCCACGCAGTGAACTCTGATAGCTGAGGGTGGCTTCACACGATTTGGTGTAATTGTGATCTACGACCACGCGACTGAAAAACCGCAAGTCAAATATCGCAGCTGGGCGGTACTGGGATTTAGCAAATCATGGAGTTTAGCTTTCCACAGACTCTGGAAGCAAATAAATGTGGGGGAAATAGAGACTTGGACCTCGGCACTGGGCTGTAAAAGTGGAAAACAAGTGAAGAATGATCCAACATTGGCAAAAAAGCACGCTCTTTGCTTCATTTTAAAAACAATCAGAAGACCGAATCGTTTCTCCTGTGTTACCCTGCAATTTGCAGCGAGCTGATTCAGGGATTAACGTGTGATTTGACACCCGTGAGCTGGAATAAGTGGTCGGTCTCCATGGTGAGCAGAACCCGGAGGAGTTCAGAGAAAGCAACGCCTCCATGCCGAGCGCCGCTGTTAAATCCTACTCACCCAATATAGAGTTCAGAATGGAATTAGTCTACAGTATGTACATAACAAGCAATTTAACTCTAAGACAAATGCCAGCAGCCCCCTTGGAGATCTCAAGTAGCACTCTCAGGGAAATTTATTCAGGGTACGGATTCTCTCCGTACAAAATTGCAGACAAGGGGGACTTAAAGTGCTTTTATGTTGCCCCCAGGCTTTGATTAGGAGGATGAGAAGTAATATGTTCTCTTATCACACGCTTAATAGTGTCTTTGGTGTGGGAGGCATGTGTTCACTTACCTGTGTGTTTCAGTAGGACGGCAGCATTTCATAACCGCAAACTGACTGTCAAATTGCCTGTGTGAGCGACAGCATGATTTTTTTGTTTGCGTCACATTTAAGGGTTACAAATTTATGAAATTACAAAATGTCCTAGTTACTGTATATTCTTACTTATTATGGATAATAATGGATAATTTTACACAACACCATTCAAATGTTTTATAGTAAGAAAATAATACTATAATACTAATACTAGAAATATACTAATACAAATACTAAGTTCTTTTAAACTTTCTATTCATTAAATAATCCTGTCAAATCATATTCATCATTAATCATATATCACAAAACTGACTGTCCGGTTTTCCCACGGTTTTGACGTCTCGGTTCTGATTCGGTTCGGTTTATAGAAAGCTAAAATGGCTTTTTTTTTTAAACAGTGGTTTAATGAAGAAAAGGTCTTTGTCTTTAAATTAATTCAGTTACAATTAAACATTTCACAAGGATTAAAAAAAAATCTGCTAATGCTGTGAACTATATTGAAGGCTGCACATTACTATAACATTAAATGTTGTAGCCTAGACTTTTAACCTAAATTCAGATGCCATTTATTTTTTAGATATAATAATCAACACACAACACATTGTATGAAAACATGTAAACTGAACATAATGCAGTTTTTACCTTAACTTGTGTTTTTACTCTAATAATTTACACAGTTGTCATTTTCATGAAAGATATTTTAAACATAAATTAAATAATCAAGATATCATTAACAGGTTAAGTAAAATATAATATACAGGCTAACATAGTGCATTTATTTAGTGCAAAGGTTCATTTATAGGAAGTTGTGGACACTGAATCACTTGCCTGCGTGCTGAGGTAAATATAATGCTAGTGACAAGCTAAAGCTTTGCTGTTTTATTGACGTCTTTCCGCTGCTGAAACACTGATTGAGCGATTACACGAGTTATGATGCCTTTCAGTAAGTATACTGTATCTTTCAACATACCTTCAGGTGTCTTTTCTGTAACTGAGGAAGAGATGATCGCGTTTACTCGCGCGCCTCGCTGCCGCTTGAAATGAGGAGCCTAGTAGGACTACAGCGATCTGTCACGTCACATCAAAAGCGCCAAATGCCATTTATTGTTTGAATTTTGTGATCAAATAGACAGAATCTGAAAGATTACACCTTGCTTATTATCGAAAGTAACAAAACACGGAGCTTGTTATTTGGTGTTAATGGTGGTTAGGCTACAAAACTGAATTCATTGTGTACTGTTTACATAAGACATGAGGTCCATTGAGCCGGGCTGGGCGGGGCCGGGGTAGCAGAGGGCGGGGCGTGTTCGGTACGCAATGACAGTATCGCGATTCGAATCGTGAGTTCAGTATCGCGGTTTTTCTGGTTCGGTTCGAAAATCGTTACACCCCTACATTATAATAATTAAAAAAAAATTCTTTTGCACCAAATCCGCATATTAGAATGATTTCTGAAGGATCATGTGACATCCGAAGTAGCTGATGCTGATTCAAAATTTTGCGTCTACATCGAAATACATTTCATTTTCAAATATATTAAATTGGCAAACAGATAACACAATATTACTGTTTTTGTATTGTGTTTTTTATTCCAAATAATATTCAGCCAATAGATGAGTGTAAATGCCCGTACACACCGGGACGAATATCAGCGAGCGTTTCGCCAGCTGCTTTTTAACACGTTTTTTTTTTGTGTTTCACACCCAAGCGACTTCGCTGACGATCAGAGCCGAGTAAACATGCAAATTCATTCCCTAACATTAGATGGTGCCCATTTGTTATACAATACCACTCCACATATATAGTTCTCTTTTATCAAGATAGTTTGTAGTCGTTGTTGTTGTCGCATAGTTCTTTGTTCTAACAACAACGAGACCAGCCGCTCATACATTCATCCTTGCCTTGCATCTTCCTCGTCTTATTTTTTTCTGGCAGTGTAGAGGGCAATGCTACTAGGCCAGAGCCCGTCTAACGGAGAGCCTTGGCACTTCCTATTAGCCCCATTGTGTATCATCTTGGTTGCAGTTCCATTAGAATTCCACTGAAGGTGATCGCGGGCGAGAGCAGAATGAATGGGAGTCTATGGGGCTAAACGGCTAAATGTGTGTCCAGAACCCGGAAGTAACCAGCCAGTGCCAATTCTCTTCAACTCTTCAAGATCGTTTTATGTTAGAGCGCCAAGTTGTGTTTTACTGTAACTTTAGAAGCTCCTAACACGTGAGCAAAAGCGCCAATCTCATTGGTCGGATAGTTGGATAGAACTCGGAGGCGTTTTTTTATTTTTTTTTAATAACGCTTTCAGCGCATGCCGTTTTATGCATCGCTGTGCACACTCACATTGGCGCCTTTTGTTTAGTCACGAGGCGTTAAACGTGGACGAGAATCGAGCGCAAAATTAGTTCCGGTGTGAACAGGCCTTAAGAGACTTATTTTAAAATGTTTTTTTTTTTTTTTATCATACAGATCAAACCTTCAAACAGTATGTGTATATAATATAAATATTGGATTTTTTTTTTTTTTTGAGTCGACATGACAGATTGCATGCAATGACATGCTACACCTCAAAAAAGCTGCATTTCCTGACAATGTACTGCTGTTTTGAGGCAACACCCAAAATTTGTTGTTTTGTCAGCTACTGTACAAATGACTGGATTTTGATTAAATACTCTGATTATTATCATTTAGCAGCAGTATGTTTAAGCTTTTAACACATAAATCTTGAGGTGGGTGCAAAGAAAACTTTGTTGTACTCTCTATATCACTGATAAGCATTACACACACTCAAAATCACCATTGAACTACAATACCGCCAAACAATGGGTGTGTTTTAATTGTATTTGAGTGCATCAGTGCATTTCAAAAACAAGAGCATGAGCGAACCATACCACAGAAAGGTGAAAGTGTATGTCCAATACATTTCCCCTTAGACAGCATTCTAGAGGTGAGTGTGTCTGTGTCAGGGTTTTTCTCGTGGGCACGTCAGAGGGCAGTGATGTTAATTACCTCGCCACACTGCCACGTCAGCAAAACACCCTCATTGCTTTTAATTGGCCCATAGTGTCCTCTCTGATCTGTTCATTAGGCTCTGATATAAGCATGCTAGCCGCTATGCTAAGACCGCACAGGTTCACGCCGCAGAGGGCAAAAAATTACTGGCCCACAGCAGAAAAATGTTAAGCACATATGTAAATTACATGTAGCTTAATTAAAAAACATTTTTATAAAAAAAAATCCATATCTTTATCTATAGACAAAAACAGTTTTTGCAGTGTATTATGCCAACAGACCACTCAATAAAGGAAAATACAGTAAATATCAATGTGGTCAAAATTATTTATTAAAAACTAAAACAGGCATGACAGTTTCAGATCTGTGATTGTAAGCGACATTCTGCTGGTGTTGTGGTGTTGATTTGTCACACGTAGGAGTGATCAAAAAGAGATTTTGCTTTCACATTGTGTTAGACAACACAATGAAAAGGAACCTAACAATAGACTGAGTCAAGTCTGACGCTTACAAAGAGCAATACTGCCAACTAGGAGAGGAATTCAATTTAATATGACAAACATTTGAAAGCAGCAATCCATCATCTAAGTCATTTTAATTCTTCTTTTTCAAAAGTTGCACTCAAAAGAAAGAGACGAAACGAGCCTCTAAGTTTCAGCAATTCAAGAGCGATACGTCCGGATCCTCTTGGAACAAAGAGTTTTGCCTTCGCCATAATAGGTAGTCGAGTTTGACAAAGTGGCGTGTCAGACTACCTCAGTGAGAAATATATCTTAAACATGATATTTCATTGGGAATACAGTTTGGGAAGAGTCTTTACCTGTCCTATTATGGCAGTCTTGTGGGGATTAAATTAATTTCTTTATAACTTTTGAAGCTTCCGCCCGAGTCGTTCATGAATGTTAACTCTTGTGGCAATGAAAACAATAAGATGATTTAAGTGAAAGTAGGCCATCTCCTTTTTTCTATTTGTGGCTCATAGAACAAATGTGCCTTGAGATTATAGCAAATTGCTACATAGGGTTAGATGTGAAATATACTCTTAAGCTCAAAGTTTTTCTGAAGAATGAGAGAGAGAAACAGTTTTGTAAAAGTAACTTTGAAATCCCAAGACTTCATTTTTCTCTTGGGGGATTTCAGTGCTTAAACATGACAAACAGAAACCATTAGATGTATGTAATTAATTCAGAGCATGTAACACAGGCCAATTATAGATTTGTTTTGCTTTACTTTTGTCTTTGTCTCTAAGAAGGTCCACAACATATCCCATTTAACAGGATCTCTACCCCTTCCCTTGAGTTGTGTTCATGGTATTCCCAAGCTACAGCCAAGTCTTAAGGAATTACATTTTTCTTTAGGAGGCGAGAGGTTAAATCAGGCCAGGGGGTGCTGGGGGATTTGGGCTCCACCCATTGAGCCTCATAATTTGAGCTTGAAACCTCAGAGGTCAGTCTGAATAATGGGCTCATCCTGACTAAAATGGGCCATGTCTGGAGCCTAGAAATGACTGGGGAATTCAAGGGAATATGAATTAATACTTGTTTTTGTGAGAAGGACGCTATAATAACTGTGGAACCAATATAATATGTAGATGTACAACCAATTCCATTTAGTCATACAATTTCAGGATAAAAATACCTAATTATCTATTAATACAGTATCATTCATTCAACTGATTCATTCAAAAATGCTGATTCATTCAATAATATGCAAATGACTCTTGGTATGAGTAAGTCATTGAATCATTTTCTGAAAAGATCATTCTGGACCAAAACCAGTCATGAAATCAAACACTTAACTGATTTGGTCAAAACACCTGAATTCACTAAAAAATAGTGAAAGCATGGGGGGAATTATTGTGTTTTAAACGTAACTTACCCAATTTTACATATATATTTCAAGAACGGAGGTGGCATAGCCTATTTTTGGGTGCGAGGCAGAAATGTGATATTTGGCCACTTGTTTTGAGATCCCTCATTAATTGGTATTGCTTTACAACACGGTTCATTAGTTAACATTAGTGAACAAATAATGAACACTTGCACAATTACATTTAGTAATATTTTTAATGTTAATGTTGACATTTACTAGTCATGAAACCCCCTCTTTCAGCTCAAGTCTAGCTCACAATCTTTTTGAAAAATGCAACTTAAATGGATAGTTTACCCAAAAGATTCTGTCAGTATTTACTCACCCTCATGTTGTTCCAACCCCGTAAGACCTTTGTTCATCTTCGGAACACGAATTAAGATGATGAAACCTGAGAGCTGGATCACTCCTGCATACTAGTCGGCTTCTTGAGGAATTGAAACTTGCTGGCCTGGAAAAGTTATTAAAGACATCGTTAAAATAGTCCAAGTGACTACAGTGGCTCAATCTTAACTTTTATCTTAACTTAACTTCTAAAATATTTTGTGCGCAAAAAAAAGCAAAAATAACGACTTTATTTCAACTATTAATTTACTTCTCTCTCTGCCTCCAGTCAGGTTACTAGTTTAATAACGCAAGGTTCTGTTATAGAACGACACACACACATGACCAGCGTCCGGCCAATAGCAAGTACGCTACGCTTTCGGTTCGAGCGCACAAACTCGACAATCGACCACTATGGACTTCGACGGAAAACAGGAAGTAAATACAGGTATTTGAGCTGGCTGAATTAACATCATTTTTATCTTTCACATCTACTACAGTCAGATTGACCGTTGTCACTCTTAATAACACCACTCACATGGCTGTGCACTCGCAATGACAAATCAAGGATGCTAAGAGGCTAAAAGCAGGTTTAGAACATGCCCGATTGAAGTCAACAGGGTGCGGATTTTAAAAGACGATAACACGGTGTAGGCAATACCGATTTTTGTCGTTTTTGTTCAATGTTAAAATTCGTTCAATGTTAAAATTGAGTTCTCCTTTAACAAAGATTAACAAGTACAGTAACACATGTATTGCTCATTGTTGGTTCATGTTGGTTAATAAATTAACTAATATTAGGTAATGAACTTTATTATAAAGTGTTACCCATTAATTTTATTAACATTTTGGCTACACCACAATGATTGACTGATGTTATTCTGATAGCAAATGGGTACATATGTACAGTGTGAAAAACAAACAAAAAATTTTGAATTATTAAAATATGTAATAATAAATTACTAATTATTATATAATATTATTACACGTCATTAGGTAAATCAACTGATCAAAGCAAAACTATTTACAAAAGAATAGACCCTTCAACTCAAATTGGTAACATCAATCACACACGTATGAACTTTCCTAGCTGTCTTTCTACAAATGAAAAAAATATTCATCTTCATTATTTCTTTTACATTAAAATGCACTGTGCGCAGTTTTTCACACTTGACAAATGTGAAGAATTTTCATGATAAATTATTCACCTAAAGCTGACTGAAAAAAAAAATCTGGGAATTTCACATCGAACTAAGAACGCCTGATGGATACAGATTTTAATTATGGTTTCAATCTTCCATCAAGCAACCTGTCAAACAAAATTACATTTTCTCCATTGTTGCTATAAACCCACCAAATACCTTTTAATTTGGAAGTGACTGACAGGGCGTTTTTTTGCACCTGACGCGGGTGATTCTTGTCTTTTTCTTTTGGCCTCTGCTATTTATCTGACGCAAATCCACAAGTCTCCTCCTCAAGCCGTTTGGCAGCTCTAAGTATGAAAACATATGACTGCAGTTTTTGTCCTATTGTGGAACTGCACTCATTGCTCACCCTCAAGGAGGTACAGTAAGCTTTCAAGTATTGGAGGCCACTTTTCCTTTTTTTACTACTGACCTATAAAGCCCCTAATGGGTTAGCTCCTGTGTATTTAATGGACGTTCTATCGCCCTTTAATCCATCGCGCTTTTTAAGAACTCTAAATTTGAGGCTTCTGGTCATTCCTACCCAAGTCCACTAAAGGAGGGAAGGCGTTCTCACACTTAGCTCCTAAACTCTTCGAATAGCCTTCCTGATATTGTTCGAGGCTCAACTCGCTGTCCTGAGTTTAAAACTAGCTATGCTAATTTTTTCCCACCTATCTCAGTCCTGAGGTAAAAAGAGTTAGTTCCAGTTTATATCTCACGAAGACTTCAGATGCCCCAACACCTTCGATGAGACGACTAAACGCCTGTGAGGAGACGACTCGACGCCTGTGAAGAGACAACGCATCGCCTACGAGATGTTATGCCCTAAATTAATACATGATTATCTAACTGTATTTTCTTTTTATGTACATTTTTAAAATGCACTTTCTGAAAAGCTACTTTGAAACAGTATGCATTGTGAAATAGCACTAAATAAATTTGAATTGAATTTCCTAAATAAAAAATAAAGTTTGTGACGGTAAATGTTTACAAACGGGTCACATTTTTACTCTAATGTCAAGTGTATAAATGTACTATGTGTTAAAGCAGGAACAAAGGGCATTTTGCAGGTTTCTCCCAGTATAGTTCGTTTTCAATTGAGCATGAGATGCTTTAGCTGACTTAATCTTGTCCATCGGGAAATGATTGAATGCTTGTGGTTTGTTATTCCTGTGATCTCTATGTGATTGACATATTGTCCCACCCTCATGCCAGTAAATACCATCAGAGGAGAGAAGAGAAGTTATTTTGATTAAAGATTTCAAGGGCACATGAAAGTGCACAGAAAAATCATTGATAATAAAAACTGCAATATTCAGTTTAAAAAAAGGTCAATTTTGATTTCATGGTAACTTTGTCACTTACAGAAAAACACCCATCCATAAAGGACATCTGTTCAAGAAACAGCTTGTGTAACTGTAAAATGCACGCGATGCCTTCCTACATTCAAAATAAAGTAATTTCTTAGTTGAAAGAGTCTCACAGATCTGTGATCCTATATGACTAAAATTCACCTGCTCTGTTAAAATGTTGCAAATCTCCACCGGTTTTTATTGATTTATGCAGCTTTGTAAAGATAAATCCATTGACTTTGCAATCAGCTTGAGGCCAGACAGCCAGGTGTGAATCCCTGCATTATCACAAAGCTAATCTCCTTCTATGTGTCCCCCTTCAACCCGGGAGCGATCCTCAGGATGTAGGATGAGTTTTGACCAGGACACACTCTACTGATGGAAAGCGAGAATTGAAAGAGAAGAAAGTGAGGGAAAAGAGGATTAAGGGAGCACTGAGCTTAGGACATCTGGGTAGGCCTTTATTAGTTCTCGGCATCATCCCACAAAAAGAAGCCAGAAGGGTTGTTTCTCCGAGAGATGATTGGAGAGAGATTCCCAGCATCCTTCAGTGCTACAGGAAAGGATCTGCATAAGCTCTCTACGGAGCCTCAGCGGTATCACAGGCCACGCTCAGGACGTCATGGCTCACAGCACTAATATGGACCCTCTGAGACACTGTTGCGTCCTGCGAGCGAAGCACTCCAACTGTTTCTGTGTGCTTAAAGACCGCTCACCATATAGACTACTTTGGCAGATTGGCAGATTCTCCATGTGGACAGAAATCCAAAGTAAATCTGACTCCAGATCTAAAGCCAATTTCAATGGACTGTACTAAACACCAAAGGCCTTTGGTTGAAAAAAAGGCTGTATTTAACAGCGAATGCGAAGAATGGACTAATTTTTCTTATTAACAATTTTTTGTTATCATTCAAAGCAAATGATAAGTAAGATAATAACAAAACTCCAACTATTTTACACATTTTCAGCATCAGACACTGAAAAATGAATGATATACTGTATGCTGGTCAAAAATATATATATTTAGTAATATTTAAGATTTCATTTTTTAAGTAGCCAACTAATGCTTTTATATGCTGCATTTATTCATAAGTTAAATATTGTAACATATTATTCTAATTTAAAAGAACCATTTTTTATTTGACTACATTTTATCCCTGTGATAACAAGGCTGAACTTTCAACATCATTACTCCAGTCTTCAGTTTCATATTATTCTTCAAAAATCATTATAATACACTAAGTTGACATTATTTATAATGTTACATGTCTATTTCAAATAAATTCTGTTCTTTAGAACTTTCAAACTATGAAAAAAAAACTATAGTTTTCCATGAAAAATATTAAGCAGCAAAGACATTTTCAAAATGATAAATTGAACT
>JAQIUQ010004409.1:107500-157500 GCA_030378365.1 Hybognathus amarus
CACGATAACAACGTACTAAAAATGTAAACATTTTCCTTTTGTTTTTGTTTTTATTTAGATAGACAACAACTTTGTCAAAACGATCCCTGATCAGGTTCAGTGAGAACAATAAAAAAACCCTCTATATTATGCATAACAGGCCAGTAGTTGGCGATGTCAATAGACTGAACACGCAATACGCATGCGCATAACGTTACCGTATTTTTGTTTTTTAACAGTATCATTTTCAAAAACTTTCACTTTAAGGCTGCGTGTCTACCAAAGCGTTGTTAGCCAGCTGAAAACACTAGACGCACTGCTGAAGACGCCGTGCTTTGAGCGCTTGAGAGCGTAAAAATTCTACATGTTGGTTCTCCTATATTACACACTATACTTGCAGTATGATTTATTTTTATGTATACTGGCATCTTGGTGATTTCATCCACTTTTTATTTAATATCCCAAACATCATATTAGAAACATGGATCTATCCTTGCTAACGGCAGCTAGTGAGGATGTCAGAAAATAACATGGCTGACGATGTAAAACGCCCAGTCCATGTCAATCATGACCAAATTCTTCAGATGTATCATATAGGCTGGCATTAAAGAGCATTGATGTTCAAACATCTGCCTCGGCTTTTACCCACGATCTCCCCAGGGTCATAATGTACAATCTGACAAGCAACAAACGTAAGGGACAGATAAAACTGTACAGTGTAGACCGGGTTTAAAAGTATTTTTTTTTTTCAGTTCACATGAATCCTGCTATCACTACAGGCTCATAAAATGCGCATGAAAACTTTTCAGACGTGTTCAGGGAACAGTCTGACAGGGTCAAAGCCATTTAAACGTCTTCACTCTTTGGCTTTGTTGTGGCGTTTTGTCAGTTGTCTTTTCTTTTCGCTTCTTCATCTCTCATTTCTGCCTCTGTCCTCCCCACATTAGAGAGTGAATGCATAAATAGAAGCACGTTTCAAAGCCTCCTCTTGTCTTTCTGTCTTTCTCTCTAGTCCTCCAGGGACAAGGCACCGAGATGAGCACAGCAGGGGCCACGGAACAAGGAGCCGGGAGTGAGACGAGACGGAATTTATAACCGCTGTGAGTTACGAAGCTCTACAATGTGCTGATGATCAGTCTGCATGGCAGGGTGTTAATTGACCAAGCCAACAGTTCATTTAAAATCTCTTAACTAGTGAACTATCACATCAGAGGAGCGATCTAACCAAGAGTCCAAAAATGAATTCTCGTAAAAAATGAGGTTTTCTGAGTAAATATGTTACATAACTCATGATAGATAAATTAATTGTGTTAAAATGAAAATCTAACACTCGCAGGCAATAATGAACAATACAAATGAAAACATTTCTCAATAGAATAGTTAACATCATCATAAAGGAGTTGCTGTTAATATATTTTCCAAAGCATTACTTCACCAAATTGGAACAAAATCATCAACTGTGAGAGACTCCTAGAATATGACCCTAGAAAAATGCTGGGTTGTTTTAACCCAATTTTGCGTCAAATATGGACAGACCAACCCATTGGGCAACATTTTTTAAATTACATTTTTAACCCAATGTTTGAGTTTGTCCATATTTGACCCAAAATTGGGTTAAAACAACCCAGCATTTTTTAAGAGTGTGGAAACTAACTACTAACTAACTAAAAGCTAACTATTCCTGTTGTCAAAGAGAGAAGATATTTCTAATATTTTTATACTAATCGTAAAAAAATAAAGGTAGGTAAGATTTAAAACAATTGTTTTTAAAAGTTTGGGTTAGGGTTAGGATTAGGTCAGGGTTAGGGTTAGTCTCCTCACAAAGTTCACTAAGGCTTAATTTATTTGATCAAAACTAATACTGTGAAATATTGATACAATTATATTAATTATAAATATATATTATAACATATTATAAATATATTATACATATTTATCTCTATTTGAATATATTCAAACAGAGACATTATGATATCTTCAATCATAATTAGAAATAGAATGTTCAAAAGAATAGCATCTATTTGAAAGTGTTATATTTAGTACCATTATTAATGCACTTATAAAAGTACTTATTTATTTAATTAATTAATAAACCTTACTGACCTTACTGACCAAGTATAGATAGAAACATTATGATTGAATTTTAGAATGCTCTTGAAAAGTTCACAATAAAATATGTTAGAAAGATAACCTCTCTTTTTACTACTATGGCTTGTTATGTTTAGTGCAAGAGGTTAGGAGAGTTCTACGTAATCTGAGTTAAGGTAAATCAGAAATCTTACAGAAAAGATGCATGCTGACAGGTGAGGATGCGAACCTGTGCTCTGGGTCTCATTTTGAAGTTTGCCACCACTGTTGTCAGTCAGAACTGATGTAACAAGGGTGAAACACGTTTTTTTTTTTTGCTTTCTCTCACTCTCTCTTTCACCTGACAGCAAACAGAAAACCAAAAGCACACGTACTTTCTATCCACATCAAGAGTAAAACCAGTACTGTACATCATTCAGCAGAGAATGCTGCGGGTTCCAAAATCACAAAGCGCTAGTAATACTGGCAAGAAACATCAAAATATGCCATGATATTATTAGGTTCTTTAGGCATAGTACAATGACATTACCATATTTCAACCATTTAGTACTATGGCATACATGGTGTTGGCATCTGATACTATCACTATACTATTGTGCCACCAGTGAATAGGAAAATATGTCACACTACACATTTTACAACCATCATCTCACAATTAAGCTTGTTAAAAGCCAGATGGTTCCCAGCATCCTTATTTAACACTCATTATACTAAAGAGTTCAGGTGATACTTAAGATACGTTACTAAAATAAACAGAGCTACTTTAGCTTGACAGAGTAAAAATAGTTAAAAAAAAAAAGAAAGAAAGAAAAAAGCTGGTTCCTTACAGTACCAGATGATTCGGGCTAACGGCTCTTTCTGTTATTCCCGGTTAGAGCTCATGGTCTGTTCATAGTTGGAGAGAAAAAGATTGCACAATTCCCTGAAGTTATTCAAACACCCTGCCAAAGGTCATCCAAAACAAGACACACTCCATTAAAACAAAAACATTCCCAACACACACAAAATGATGGAATATTCACTTCTTTCAGTTTATGCTGTAGGCCTATATCATCATTAGTAGCATAGGTTTAAAGGGGTCATATCATACATTTTTGTATTACTTAAGTGTTTTGGGGCAGGGGTTCATCAAAAATAGACATAATTTAGTTTAGTTATGCACTCTCAGACCCTTAAAATGATATAGAATGTTTTTGCTGCTGGGCCTTTTAAAATTTCAAGGCTTTATAAACATCCTCATGTGACTGCATCTTTGCAAAATAATTAGCACTGAAATGTTAAAAAACTGCTAAGATCAGACTATAATGAATACTTATAAAAATAAACTCATTAATGTTGATCGTTCAGACAGAAACATAGGGTGATATTCAGACAGCTTGGAACAAAACAACACTAGGTTTCTGAATGCATTCCGTGAACTTTCCCTTAGCCCTTCGTTTGGAGTGTGCCTCTGAAAAATCTCCATTTCGAGGGCGCAAAAACGGAGGGGTAGGGCCAAGGGGTGAATTGGGATTGAGCCTAAAACATTGGTTCAACCGATTCATTCAAAAAGTGTTAAACAACTACAGACATGGAGGACGCGCGAGTCTGACGGCGGTTGTGTATAGAGTTTTAGATAAAGGGGTTCAGATTACACGATTTTAGCCCCGATTTTTGGTACGATCCATTTAACGTAGGGTGTGGTGGGGATTCGTAAAGACAATGGGCATCGGGACGCAAGATTCGGTCGTTTCATCTCGTATAGTGTGGGAGACATAGTGGGAGACAACCTACGTCACGTCTGCGATGCTTAACGACATCACGACAAAAGACTAGCATGTTTAATTTTTTAACGTTCGTCCACGACGGTTCCATCACATGTATGAGATTGACCAATAGGAGCACAGAAGCTTTTCCGTACACAACTTTCAAAAATTGCGAAACGAAGAGAGACAATGGTGCTAACGTTAAAACTAAAAGTAAATATACTGTATATAAGAAAACAACATTTTACCTCAAGTTCTCTTTGGAGGATTGACAGCCCATACTGTCCTCTTCGAGCAATCCAGGAACATGTCCATTGTCGGGCTTTCTTTCTTTTTTTTTACTTTTTTCTGAACACAGGACAGCCAATACAACACTCGCCGCTTTCGTTATACAACACGCCAATACAACACTCAACACATACATTGTTTGTTTACGTTCGTTTCCGGAAGTCACTCGTTACTAGTTTTGCCTTCTCAATGACATCACACGTGCCATTAAAGACGGCATGCGATGACTGGTCAGGAAGCAACGTGTAGTCCATGACATGACAAGATTTTAGGAGTCAAAATCGTGTAATCTGACACAGTGATTATCGTAACAGACAAAAATACTTTTAGCCAAAATGCCGTCCAATGGCGAAACGGTAAGAAATTAAATTAGATAGAATGGAGGATTTTAACTGTGACGAGATGATTGACAGGGCAGTTTATGGTGCCAGGATACACACGAGCTGTCCGTTAACGATAACAGAGTAGTATATCACAAAGCTTGCCTACTCTTTTGCAACACAGTCAAAAGTATGTAATTTTTCTTCACAAAAAGAGTACATACTTTTAGGGCATAGTATAAGTCGGCGAATTGGGACGCAGCAAATAAGTTGAGTTGCTTCACTGCCATTCAACAATCATCTCCTTTGGCCTCATGAGATAGTAACGTGTCCAGTGGATGCACACTTCAAAATCTCATGGTAAGTAGGAAGTAGTAAGGCAGTGGCTATATCCGAAATCGCATACTTCCCCACATAGTAGCGAAAAACAGTATGTGACAATAGAAGTATGTCCAAATTCACAGAGTACTCAAAAGAGTTGTTAAAAGGCCGTATGACCTACTTCCGGAGAGATTCTGAAGTGTGCATACGATGGACACTTTACTATCCCACGAGGCCACAGGAGAGGATTTGTGAATGGTAGTGGAGCGACACGACTGATCCTGGTGGGTTACATGACAGCTTGGCAAATGTAGAACATCCAAATAACATTCATACTACACACATTCATACACTATGTATGTGTCAAATATGGACAAACCAAAATGTTGGGTTGAAAAATCCAATTGTTGGGTTAAAATTTGTTAGTTGGGTTAAAATTTGAAATTACATTTTTAACCCAACATTTGGGTTTGTCCATATTTTACCCAAATTTGGGTTCAAACAACCCAGCATTGTTTAGAGTGTAGCATATATAATGTCCAATTTAGCGATCATGAATTACTTATTCAAAATAAGTACCTATCAAAGAGGGTATGCAATTTCGGATACAGCCAGGGACTGTCTTTATGAATGAGTCATTGAATCATTCACTCATTCGATTCATTCAAAACACTGATTCATTCAGAAACAAAATGAGTAAGTAACAATCAATCGATTTTGTACAAAACACTGATATATTCACAAACGCCACTCCTGTGTGTTGCTTGGAGATGCGAAACGATTCTGCCTCGGCATTGTTTCGGAAAAAAGTAACAGTCAATAGTTATTTAATATTGACTTTTTGTTTATTGAACTGTTGCATAAAATCAATATCACATTCACAATCATCCAAATACCAACAAGGGGATAATTAGCACAGGAAAAACAGTTATCTTGCTCATGTGATATTGTGATATTGTTCATAATGGTACCCCTTTAAGGCTTCCTTCCTCGACTATTAACATTTCCAGCGTACATTTTGTGCGTTTATTTGAGGGTGAGGTAAGAGATTTCACAGGAAAGTTGAAAAGAACACCACTCAGGAGGTGAGAGAAGTTATTTCCTGGAGCCAAAGCCACAAACCGCAGTCCTTCATGGCAAAGCTGATTTACAGATTAGCTGAAAAGTACTCTTCTTTTCCTCCTGAGGAAGTCCCACTTGAGAAGACATTAAGGATGTTTAAGAGGGATTAAGCCTCCTCTACCAACTGCTCTTTAAAACCCTTTCTTCAGGTTTTCGGTACAGATTACAGAGGACGGATCAGTAAATGGTAGAGGACTGACACTTTAAAAGACGTTGGCAAAATAACCTTGTCAATGTAATTAGCTTCTCCCCATTTAAGAACGAAATTATACAGATACTCTTCTACTAGAACCTTTCATATTCTAATGTGGAACGAATTAACTATATCTTGAAATAATAGGACACATTCCTGTAGTTCTGCACATATACACTCTCATTTCTACAGCTTCTGAAACTTTGATCACGCCACAGTTTCGTGAACGCAATTATGTGTTCCATATAAAATTTATTAAAAGGGACGTCTAATGTGCTCATAAAGATTTTTAGGTTACAAAGTTCAATATCGGATTCCTTTTGATCTTCGTCTGCTTTGTATTTCTCCAATAGCCTGGCAGTCAGCATTAAAAACTCCCTGTGCTTGAACAGTGAGGCCGCAGTCAAACATTTAAACTGTTATATTGTGCATTTTGACTGGCCTTCTTTATCACTGAACTGTGAATGGTCTCTTACACTCATTTACAGTATGAGTGTAGCACTATACAGTTATTGTGGATAGTATTGTCCAGAAATTTGGTCTTGGTAGATTTTGAGGAGTTCTTTGTTACACTTTAGACCATACTAACTTCAAGTGACTTTGCATTGGAGTATTAGTAGACTAAGAATAAGAAGTAGTACCTATATCAGTTGGGGGATTGGGGATAAAGGGCGGGAAATTTGTTTTCCAAATTGTAAATGTTTAAATTTAAACATATCTAAATGTATATATATATATATATATATATATATATATATATATATATATATATATATACCGCAAACCCATTTTAACGGCATTCATTTTTTTATATCGCGTGATTAACAGTCTTTTTGGCCTAGCAAACTTTGTCGTTTTTTTTTAACGTTTTTGCAACAGGATGCGGCTTGCGTGGCGCTGCGCTATGAAACCAACATTCATTTAAATGGCTTGCACGCGCAAGGATGCTTTGTTGCTTCGCCGACCAAAGCACAAGTGGATCTAAGTTAGACCGGAAAACAAAACAACAGGCACGCTGCACACACTGTTTGGTCTTGCGAGCCGTCAATAGTAATTAATGTTACGTTTTGAGTGGATGACTGAGCGCAAGAAGCCGAAATGGATGCCAAAAAGATTCTGAATGGAAAGTTTACTTTTAAAAAATTGCCAAATGGTCTCATTGACAAGACCAAAGCGATCTGTGTGTTTTGTCGTTGTGAACTGAGCTATCATCATCACAGCACGTCCAGTCTGAAACACCACCTGATTGCCAAGCACACACACAGCTGATGCGAATTCACCGCCCCTCGTCAATATCAGGACGTCGTCATTATTTCTTTCACACTTTTATTGATTAACAGTGTTACATTGAGAGATTATTTGCTTCAAGTGAGAATGTTAGTGTGAAATTGAACACAGTATATGCCAATGTTGTTTTCAATAAAAAAACATTTGCACAAAGCAAGCAGATTAACTTTTCCATGTTGATAAGAGCATTAAAGGTCCTAAATGTAACTTTTTCAATAAAATTAATCCTTTTTTTATTGCCTGTGTTTGAAGGGGTTGTAATCACACATTGTAATGATCCACTTTTTGGGTTTTGCTATTACCTCTGAAGGCCAATATTCATATTTATATGTGAGGTCTCCGGGTCGGATTCCCGCGAAATCCATCAGTGACGTGCATGCGCGCTCTCGAGCCTCTCTATCATACAGTCTATGCGACCCATAGACAGTAAAAAAAATGGACACAATAACCCTGTTGATTTCAACATGCGACCAGCGGCACTTCAGCTGACGACACGGAGTCTGATAACTCCCCAAAACATCCTGCCTCCAGACTCCAACACAAACTCCACAAAAATATAATAAACAAAAAAGTTTTAACTATCTGCTGAAGCTCGTCAGGCAAAACGTGAATCTGATCGACTCCGGACGCAAACGTGGATCAACATCGGCTTATTATACTTATATCATATACTTTATATACGGCTAACATATTAGTAAACTCTAGTGAAATAGCAAGGTAAACTACATGAAACATGACATGAATACAAAAGAATGTTCCAGGATAACAAAAAGTCGGTGCTTTAGGATGTAACTTATTTTATTTACTAGATCTAGTTACTGACTAACGTCACTCATCCACTACTATCATATTGTTTATACACATTTCCAGACACGTTTAGTACAGAAATGTCACGTCCTACGATCTTACTGATACACTGAAACTGTTCAGTTTAGTTCACTAACCGTTTTCGTTATCATATTATAGGTTACATTCAGCTATGTTGACATTGCTGATTGTGAAAGATACACGAATAGTTAGAGAAATGGCTTATGCTATAACATCGTATGTCGGCTAGACTAAATGCAGTTTACTGTAACATTATCATGGACAAGCACAGAGCATTAGTTCAACGTCAAGCTGATAAAAGTAGGCTATTATCGTACCTGCAGTGGGAGTTTACATTAGTTTCCAGCATGTTGTGTGATTAGTTCGCCGTTGCGTTGAAAGTCTCCGTGTGGCTGGTAGTGAATGCTCGCTCTTGAGATCTAGCACGCACACGGGCACGAGCGCTCTTGTTGCATTCTGAAACATCACCGCCAAAGGAACTCCATAGTAGTACCTTTAAAATGAGAAAAAATGGGACAAAAAGAAATCAGGAGACATTTAGAATAGATAAAAATGTGTGATTAATTGTGATTGATCGTGAGTTAAATATGACATTAATGCGATTAATCACGATTAAATATTTTAATTGTTTGACAGCACTAATATAAAAGGAATAATTCATTTGATAATGTTCTACACTGCTGCAAGTCTTAAACCATGATGAGAGTGTGTGTGTGATATATATATATATATATATATATATATATATATATATATATATATATATACTCTCAAATCTCATGATGGTCTTATGAAATCTCATCATGGTTTAAGACCTGCTGCAGTGTAGAACATTATCAATGAATTATTACTTTTCATTATTTTTGATGAATTATTATTTTTCACACAAATCTATTTATTTTTTCAAGAGACCTGAATATGATGTATTATTGATTTAAAATACTTTTCATTAGCCATAGAAAACAGCTGTTCTGTTCAGTAAATCTGATTGCAATCTCGAGGAAACAATTGAAATGGTGTGATGAGATCTCCTCTGTGATTAGAGGCAGAGTGTCCAGGCCAGTAGAGACGGATTTGTAGCAGAGTCTAATCCTCCATGTGAATGAGCGAGCATGTGGTGTGGGCCAGCTGTGCTGGAGGAGCGCGCGAGAGAAGAACGAGAGCATGCTGTGAGGATGATGATGAGGGATCTCTTGCGGCTTGTGGCAATGAAACTAGAGTAGCGGATCAGTTGCTTGCGCTGATGTCATCACTTCTATTCTGGACACGTCACCACATCCCCAGCCAAATATATTAAAGAAAAATGTGTATCTGTAATCCTTCAAATTGGACTTATTCTCAAGTCTCCATGTCTCCATGGCATTCTCTTTCTCTCTTGTATACACACTCGTGCCCTGTGTCTCTCGCTCTTTCCGCTCACCATCCAATGTGGCGTAGACATCCATCTCTAGTTCATAATGAGATAATTAACGCTGTTTGATTAATCGCAATATGGCGAGAGGGATCTGCAAGGTCTTCCCAAAGACTTAATTCAAAGCAGAGCCTAGCAGGAGAGCTAAACTATGTCACCTTCCTGTGGGCTGGGGAGAAAAGCTGCGGGGGTAATTAATGGACTTTTGGACATAGGGGGTTGGCGTCATAGACTTATGATCAAATTTCACTGTGTGCAGTAGTATTTGGAAGGTCAAAGGATGGTTTAATTAGCTTATTATGAGAACCATGAGGCCATTCTAATGCACAAGGTGAGGAAACTGGGTTGAACCAGTATCGATGCATCAATGAAGTAACTGATTGCATGTATGACGTTTCATGTTGATCTGAAAATTAAAACTATTAATAGTTACCTTGAGTGTAAGATGAGTTGTCCATATCCTTGTTCCATTTACCTGGAAGACAAAGAGACATTTAAATGTGCATATCAATTTTATTTTGTCAACTTTTAAGCACACACTACACTCTCAGAAAAAATGTACAAAAGCTGTCACTGGGGCTGTACCTTTTCAAAAGGTAAACTTGTGTCCATTTTAGGTGCTAATATGTACATTTTAAGTGTTAATATGTACATTTCAGGAGCTAATATGTACATTTTAGGTCCTAATATGTACATTTTAGGTGCTAATATGTACGTTTTAGGTTCTAATACAGTATGTATATTTTAGGAGTTAATAGGTACATTTTAGGTGCCAATATGTACATTTTAGGTGCTAATATGTACCACTAAGGCACCAATATGCAGCCTTTGGGTACAAAAGTGTACCCTTTGAAAAGGTACAGCCTCAGTGACAGCTTTTGTAACTTTTTTTTTCTGAGAGTGTACCATATAGACTGTCTCATGATTATTAAACATGTCTTAGAGTCGATAGATAGCAATCTATGCTTTTACAGGGTCTTGAAAATATTTGATATAAGGTTTTTGCCCCCTGACACACACTCAGAAACAATATTGTCTAAAGTGCTCAAGTTTCATATTTGTCATGCTACATTCATCCATCACCATCCTTTCACTAACAGACCTTGAAATTGCACATACGAATACCAGACTCAATATAAAGGCTAACATGTTCAACCAGACAGCTTTGTTTTAATGTTTCTGCAATATTGCAACCCCTTCCATGTCAACCCTTCATTAAATCTTAACACAGATGTGCAAAGACATGTAGAGACATGCCAATGTTATCTAGAACATAATGGCTCTCACTGAGACTCCATTTTCACAGAATTTCATAATCCTGGAATTGATATTTAAACTAAAAAAAAATAAAAATGTGTGGAATACGACTGAAATAATCAAACACTGGGACTATACAGATACCTTTAAAGATCTTTGTATAACTGAAATTACAGAGATAAAGTTTAATTACATTTTATTTTAAGGGGTCCATGTTACAGTGTAATTAAAAGGACAGTAGTATAAGCTAACAACATGTACGTATTATGGTTAAGGGTTATGTTTAGTTGCATGTAATTATTTATAATTTATGGTTATTAGTAAGTATATGTGACACGTGTAACAAGGAAACTAAAATAAAGTGTTAACCAAATGTTGTTAACATTTAAGATTTCTGATATAGTTCGCTTCGTCCAAGTTAATTATATATCAAAAACAGTAAATTATATTCTAGTAATAAAATGTTTATCCTTATATGAATCCAGCCAAATATTTTGTTTACAGCCTCTCTAATCCTTTCAAAGATTCCTAAAATGTGTATTGTTATTACTAAAATAAATGAAATGGCATATGTTGTTTTTAAATTAACATTAAAATCTAAAATTCTAAATGTTATCCTTTAATATTTCTGACAACTTCTCTTCATCACAGGGTTTTACTATAATTATACCCAATATGAAAATGTTTAGCCTTCACATATAGCGAAGTATTGTCTGTTGATAATGATATCCTCTCTGCTTTCCATTGTTGAATGATTCAAGAGGTTTTGGCCTTGCTTACATTTCTCAAACTAATGATGCACAGACAAACTCTTACAGCAGCTCCTGAATTTTGAATAAAACATGAGAAATACACATTCATGTGAAATACCATAAAAAAGGGATGCCATGAATACACTGTGCTGTTTATTGCTATTTTCCCAGGACTGTGAAGTCATAATGTTTCTTTAACTCTTCAATTTCATTCTCTTTTGTGTTCCATGATGGAAAGTGGAGAGAAAGTGGCATCTCACAATTGCAAATGTATTTCTCTATGCGACTATATCCAACACATTCTCATCCTCATATAGTGGCACTTTTTACATTGCATATACATCCAACGCACATGGCACCCTTTAGCGTCAATATAACACGCTTTGGTTATGGTAGGTTTAGGTCTGGGTAGTGTTAGGGTTAAACCACCAGGAGGCGCCTTCTGGCCCATATATATCTGCATCTCATATTGACGCTAAAGGGTGCCATGTGCGTTGGATGTATACGCATTGGCAAAAGTGTCAGTAGGCCTATATGACATCTTGGGATGAGAACGGGCTGCTATATCACACAGGTGCAACTTTAAATCTCACAATATGACTTTCTCATTTTACCCTTTATATTAGCCTGTTTTAAAGCTGCAGTCCGGCGTTTTTTTCCTCTTTGTCGCCATCTCTGTTACGAAATCTGCAATTGCAGTCATTCACGGAATTATCAACTTAATGCGAGTTGTAGTTCGACACAGCACAGCATGGATGAACACAATGTTTGAAGAGGATTGTGCAGCTGTCAATCACCGTGCCGGTGTCGATACTGGCATTCAGAATCACTTTTTATTATTTTTGGAAGTATGACCAGAATTTTCACCGGAAAATGGTATCTGAACTATAAGAAACATTCATTTTTGTTCTGGTTCTGACATTGCAGTAAATCACGCTGATTAAATCTAACAATCGCTTATCATATCACGCAAAACCATGCAAATTATACTTTTTTCTCAAATTGTTAATGCTGACAACATAAGCAAGCATTGCATGACTACACGTCCAAATAAACATGAATGAACATCAGAAGGAATCTAGTTTTATCCCTCCTGAATGTCTGTTCGAACAAAATGGCAGATGGCGAAGTATGATTACCTGTCAGTCAAGTCCTTCTGATTTGTAAATTATCCTTGTTTTCGCATGGGTCCGGTTGCAGTGTCTTTTTTTTATAGCCACTCCGAAGTCGAACGCAGTCTTTTGCATTTTGCAAATGTTGAAGTATGGTCGAAAGCGTCAGTTAGATGACGTCTTGGGATGAGAACGGGCTGGTATTTTGGATAATTTTTAGCCCTTTTTTAGCCCAAAGCTACGGACTGCAGCTTTAATTTTTAACTATTTAGCGGAAACTGGGTTTCACAAAAAAGTCATATGGGTCTAGAACAACACAAGGGTAAGTAAATGATCGCAGAAGTTTCATTTTTGAGTGAAAAGTTGCGTCACTACTCCTCACTGCTCCTCACACTGTCTTACTGAAGATTTCTAAACTCAACCTTACTCTCATGTACAAATGCACACACATACGCATGGGCTAGCATTGTTTGGAGCCATCACACTCTTTGCTTCAGCTCCATGATCCCTGCACTTCAGTAATGAAGGTATGACTCCACACTGAGCCTATACATCAGCAGAACAGAGGAGTACGTGAACCACGCATTAGCCTCTGTTCTGTCTGCCATCTGAGTTCCTCTGCTGTGTGTGTCCATTATCGTTCTATATTCCCTTTGAGAGGCATGGTGGGAGAGCAGAGAATTCTGGGATAGCAGCGGTGAGCACAAAAGATGAGCTCTTATCTATCTCCCCTTATCTTATTATCATCTTGCTCTGTTTCACAGTGTGTGTACTGAGAGTCGGGTCCAAAACAGAGCTTGAGCAGCAAGCCATCTGTTATAGATTTTAGAGTTTTTGTTGTTGTTGTTGATTTAATAGTTTTTAAAGTCTTTGGGTAATCTCAGATATTCACAGGATTTCTACCTTTTTGCAGCCATCCTTTTCAGGCCCAGGAGCCAGTGAAGCAGATTATTATTTTTTTTCTAAACATGTTGAAGAATTCAATGGCTATTCAGAGAAGCATCTTGTGTATATAACTTCACTGATTGTGATACTATTAGACTGCTCCTTTGAGACTTCAGAGCACAAAACAACCAGTAAGTGTGAGGAAAAACCCTTTTCATTTTAACACAAATCCATTTTAAGCAGAATAGGCTCAATACACAAAGAGGTGAATTCAGCTCTGAAAACAGTTAAGCCACATTTGTACACAGTATTTCAGTGGAATGAACTCTGCCTTATATACCAACCACGCACAATTCAGCTTACTGTAAGTGCCAGGTTAAACTGGATTGCAGATACAGCAGTTAATGAATAACGGGCCATCTACACATTAGTGCCTTTTTGCCTTTAATTGTTTTTCTATGTAAACAAGCTCAGACGGAAGTATTAGACCATTGTGCTTATGTGTCACAGCATCTCGTGCATGGCACAAGCTGTGTCCTAATTCAGAGGCTAAATCCTTCGAAGGTTGCATTCTAAAGGTTCTAAAGGTTTTTCGATATTGTCATTCGGTTGCAGCTGAATTGTCAAAACACCTCTCAAAATGCTTGCCACACGCGCGAAAAATGCGGAAAATCTAACCCGATCTGATTTTTTTTATGATTACGGAAGTTTTGGTGTCAATAACATTTCAGTGTAAATGTGATTGACACAACGTGAGGTCGTATTTATGTTTTTTACGTGCAAAAATTTCATTTTAAAGATAAATATTGGGTTTCAAACTCAAAATGTTGACATGTTGACAAATGTTTACATTACTAAGATGCAATTTCATACAGTAGCTAACTGCGCTAATTTTAAATAACTTTTGTTAAAAATAAATGAATAAATAAAAGTAATGACATGTTTTGTGCTGATATATCACTGACACTTCTGTCATTTATCTCGTCACACCTCGTCCGTTCTAAACCTGTATGACTTTCTTATATGGACTATTAAAAATACATGTTTAAGAAATGTTCATTCTCTATAGATAGAAAAGTGTGCTTGCTAGGTCCATAATCTTTGAACAAACTCTGCTAGGACACTTGCGCCTTAGCACGCATAACGGGCACAACCGACCCAGTTGTCACGTCTGTGACATGGTTACTATTGCAGTACTCAGGTTAAACCTGGCGGAAACCGGGGTAATGCGGATATGACATCATTGACTACGACTCATCACCCCTGTCTCACAGCCTCGTTTCCTTGGTTAAAAACTCGCAATTTTCTCACGATTTACAAATAGTTGGAACATTTGGGATATTGTAAGTAATAAAATAAACAAAATATATAACAATGGCCTGAGTGGTTTTTGGATATTTTACAGCAAAAATCCTGCATATTGTCCCTTTAAAGCTGCTTGTGATCCGATCATCTCTCATTATAACATTAAATAAACATGAATGAACATCAGAAGGAATCTAGTTTTATCCCTCCTGACTGCTTTGTTGGACAAAATGGCGGATGGCTAAGTATGATTACCTGTCAGTCAAGCTCCACGCGAAGGGACAATCTTAAACACACCTGAAGCAGCTACTGTCTTACTAGGCCAGAAACTTCCAGTCATGTGTTCAGGAACACTGGCCCCCATGTCCGAAGGTTTGGACACCAATGAGTTAAGGTCATGCTGAAACCCTAGTAGCTTCTAAACCAACATTCCAGTTTCCCAGTTACATACGGCAGAAACACTCCAGTAATTACTCCACATGAACGCTAACTGTCCCAGAAACACAGATCCCCCGCCCCTTGGCACTTCTCAGTGAAAACATGAAAGGATTTATGAGAGGATGGTGCGACTACATCCTTTCCTGCTGATGAAAACTTGATTTGCCAACTCTAGGGAGGGAAGCAGCCATACTTTTCTATGGCGGACAGCACGCCGTCAACTAACAAATCCAATTTCCACAGAAACATGATGCCAAGTGGAGCCCTCTGAGACACCGGTCACAGCGGACAACAACCTCCCTCCACTCCTCTTCTCATCTCTGGCATGCTCATCCGCCCGCATGAACAATTAGGCCCCGACTCTCTCCTTATTACTCACAGTGCCCAGACAAAGCACACGGTGCGATCATAATTAAAATCTATTTGGGAGCCATATGTGTGAGTCCCAGAAGACAACCGGGTGAAAACAGGAAAAAATTAAGTGGTAAAAAAGAAAAGAAAAGCGATAACAGCAACAACGTCGAACGGTAAAAACGGGATCATTCCGAAATGACAAAAAGAAATGGAGGAAAGTGTCATCAGATGTGTATGAGAGAGAAAGAGATCACGCTAAAGAGAGAGAGATGCCTGAGAGAGGAATTTGTCTGTCTTTAGGGGATAGAGATAAATTAAATGCGTATTTGCTTTCTTGTCTGCATTTATTTACCTGGAATGAGTTCCAAAGAAAGACAAAATGGATCCAAACAAACCAAACTGAGTGAATAACATCAATGATATCTTATTAGAACTTTGGCGCGCTTCCAAGAAAGAAAAGACATTCTCACTGGGTATTAACAGAAAAGCTTGTTATGCTCCAATTTTACAAAGGGCTAAGGCTAGTGAGGAGATTATGCGACGAGTTTCGGGTCTGTTGATTTAGCCTGATTTCAAAACAGTGTCATGGGAGATCATCTCTGATGAGCCACCTTCATCCACCCTCACGTGAGTAGCAAAGGTCTCCACCAACAGACTGAGATCAAATCAAGGGTCGGTTCTGCAACTGCCCTGAAAACATAAATCCAAAACCAATGTGATGAGAGGTCTGTGTTTACAGGACAGCGACAGATTGCCAAAGATGCCGAGAAGATTAGGATGTTCATTTTTGATCACTTGTTTAACATCTCTGCTTTTACAATATTGTTTGTGTGTGCGTTTTTTTTTTTTTTTTGGCTTACAGTGCTATCTGAAGGGTTTGTGTGTGTGTTTTCATAGTTCTTCATCTGATAGCAAGCGATAATCCCTTGTATCTCAGGGCTTCATCTTGGTACAGGAGGGGTTTGAAACAAAACAACAGAAAAATACATGAAATCAGATAAACCTCTTAAAAAGATTTGAATATGCAATTACTGTTTGGGTTTATGATGACTGAAATAGATAGTGTAAGATGTCATGATGGTGTTCTGCTGATTTGGAAACAAAGACAAGCCAAATTGGGCTAGAAAGGCATTTTCACATTTTACTTTTGACTTGAAACCAAATTAATGCACTTCATAAGCAGTGGATAGTGCAACAAAGTCTCACTGAAAATGCGTATCTATACCATGAATGTCATTTCTCGTGGCATTTATACGCCAATTTTTGTAAAAAAAAATGTTTGCATGCAAATGCTACGCACTAAAAAAATCCTGGGTAGGGTGGGAGTTTGTGCGTATTATACGCCAAAAAGTGCGTATCATATGCACGCGCAAAAACGCGTACCACTATATACACTGCAAAAACTGTTTTTGGCGTATAAATGCCACGAGAAAAGACATTCGTGCTATCAGATACAAACTTTCATGAGATTCGGGCTTCGATAGTGGATAGTTCATAAGCAGTGGATATTAAATGGATAAGTCACAAAACCAACAGGAATTATTAGACTGATTCATTTATCAAAATCAATTTACTTATTCGATCTGGGCACAGTAACATCCCTTGACTATTATAAGCAAATATTACCAAGACACGTCTATTTCTTACGCAAACCTACTGAATGGTCTCAGAACATTTGAAATACTCATCCCAAGGCGTTCATATATGACGCTTTTGCCAAAGCGTAGACATCCAACGCACATGGCACCCTTTAGCGTCAATATGAGACACAACATATATATGGGCCAGAAGGCGCATCCTAGTGGTCTAACCCTACCCCATACCAAAACCTACCATAACCAAAGTGTCTCATTTGACGCTAAAGGGTGCCTGCCATGTGCTTTGGATGAGAATGTATTGAAATACTATGGGTTTTTTTAACAATACCATATTTTTTATGGAATGTTTTAAGCTTAAAAGCATTAGTTTTTTTTACCAAAAAAAAAAAATAATAATAATAATAATAAAGTCATATGGGTTAGGAATGACATGAGGGAGAGTAAATGACTGAATTTTTTGTTTTTGGGTGAACTAATCTCTTAAGTGCTCTTGCAGTGGCTCGATTCCCAAAAAAGGATTTAAGATCATTGTACCATGAAACCCTGAGCAGGTAAACAAAAAGTGTCTCACTTCTGAAAGTTGTCAGTTCCTTTCCTGGGTTTTATTGTACTGAATTAATTCCAACGTTATTTCATAATAACATGATTACCACCCAAGTCATATATTTGGTTAAAACAATAAAACAAAACCACTGCAAGGCTTTCAGCATGATAATACAGTGAGCTAAACTAAACAATGAACCAGCACTAAGAATAGGAGTTAATTACTTATGAGTCATTGTACTTGTTAATAATGAATCAAAGGGTGTTAGGGGAGTATGGTGAACATGCACTGACTTGTAAACACATTATTACTCACGGCTTGGACCAGTGTTTTCACCCATCGTCTTGAGAAGTTGAGAAGCACAGTACATTAGCCAGGAGCCAACTAACAAGTGTGTAACAGGTGCATCAAAGACACAAGCATGTATCGATCTGTCTATGTGGTGAACACAGCCATGCCACACTGACTGAAGAGTGTTTGTGTTGGATAAGGACCACACTGAATCTGGCCACAGAACCCTGCCTTGGAGTGCCTGTTATTCTCAAAGCTCTGCCCCGCATATGGCATTTTCTGAAATGCTTTGCCTAATACCGTAATGCATCAAGCTAGCAATAAGTGTGAGGTATATTATTCAGAATACTGCTAAATCAATGCAGAAAAAAAAAACGAAAAGACTGCCAATGCCATTTTAAAATCACCTCATACAAGGCCCTAAAGAAAGCTGTGCTTAGTCAATTTATGGCTTGCATCATGCTGAAGTACATTTAGCATTAAAAGGTTTATAATAGACTGCTAGGTCCATCTCAGCCAAGATTACTCAAGCAATGTGCCAGTTTCCATCGACAAACTTTAGACTATTGTTGTCCTCTCGGATGCCAAATAAGAGAAATGTTTTCAAATGTCTTCCAAATATTGGTACTGTGTAAATGTAAAATACTGTACCAACATATTTCTCAAAATTGAGACATTACCAAAAGTGGTCCCTTGAGACTGGGGAATGCTTCGTTTTTTCTGCCTGTTGTTACATATTGTGCATGAACGAGCATCTGAGCTTTTTTGGCAACAGATTACAAGCAATATTATTAATTAAATTTAATAATAGAATTGAGTAATAATTAATTAAATTAATTCATTAAAAGTTGACCATTTAAAATGAGTAAAACCTTTTTTTAGAAAGTGTGTTTAAATCACCATTATGGTGCTCAGTGTTTGTTTTAGGTTTGCTTTAAAAATGGTTTTCTCCTTCAGCGATTCTGCTTGTTAACATCAGGTGTCTTCAATGTTGGTCGATATAAAATAAAGATAATATAAAATAATTAATCTTTGACGTCTGTCTGTTTAACAAGGTATTTTTGTTTAATTTTTTGGTGTAAACTTTACTCATTTTAAATGGTTAACTTTTAAGGAATATTTTGATTAAGTATTACTCAATTCTAATTTCTTACCAGTAGTAGTAAAAAAACAATGTTATAATATAATGTTATACACTTTATTTTGATGGTCAACTTTATTCTACAAACTATGTCTCTTTGCAACATGTTAACTAACTCTCATTAGAGAATTAGTATATAAGTAACTTGGCAAGTACATGTCAGCTTATTCTACAAACCCAAACATTAAAACCTAACCCTAACAGTTAACTACAGTATACTGATACTCTAATGGGAGTTAGTTGATGTGTATTCACAAAGTTACTTGTAGTAAGTAGAATGTCTGAAGTGGACCGTCAAGTGTAACCTTACCTTCACCATCTGACCTTGCATGCATGTCCATTGTTCTTGTATCCACCTTTGTCTTCTGTTTGTGTTTACTCAACTGGCATTTTCCATCTTCATCAACAACTTTGCTGCAATATCCAAACCAGTTTTGCCCTCTAGTGGATTCATGATTGAGAGACATGCACGTGGTGAAATTGGGCTGTAGTGCATTGATCCTGTGTCCTGAAAATGTTAGAAAGTCTGTTAGGTTACAGTGTAAAATGTGATTATT
This sequence comes from Hybognathus amarus, assembly GCA_030378365.1. Lineage (NCBI taxonomy): Eukaryota > Metazoa > Chordata > Actinopteri > Cypriniformes > Leuciscidae > Hybognathus > Hybognathus amarus. Next base: position 127,317 of record JAQIUQ010004409.1, read on the forward strand.
GTTAAAAGCCAAACTTTGTTTGAACGTAACCATATTTAAAGGGATACTCCACTGTTTTTTTTCATATTAAACTATGTTATTCCATTAACTAAGATGAGTTGATACATACCTCTGTCTCTCAGTGTGTGCACTCAATCGCTCTGGCGCTCAAGACACTTTGATCACACTTAACTAGCCCAGTTCATTCAATATGGGCCAATATGTCACTGTCCTAGGTTGAGTTACACTACTGGTGTAACTGTATTTAAATAGAGAAAACGATGAGGTATTTGGTTGCTTCTCTGCTTGGCCCATATTGAATGAACTGGGCTAGTTAAGTGCGATCAAAGTGTCTCGCATGCCAGAGCGACTGAGTGCACGCACTGGGACGTCAGAGGTATGCATCAACTCGTCTTAGTTAAGGGAATAACATAGTTTAAAATGAAAATGGTGGAGTATCCCTTTAACACATTATGCTGTGACATCCCTGTGACGTACAGTTTTGGCTCAATTATGCTCTCATTCAGAGTGTGAAACTTGATATCAAATCAATCCAAATTCAATCAGAACTTTTCCCGGTTTCAGTGTTTTGAAATTTGAACAGCAATTGAAATCATTGTTGCGCTAAGAGTCACAGCAGCATTAGCAATGTCAGCTAAATACTGTATCATGCAGAAGTGCCAGTCCACACAGAACAAAAATAGACAATCATGAGGCTCCTATCTACAACTAGGGCTTTATTTCATGCATTTATCTTCTCTCTCGCTCTCTTCTCTTGTTCTCAACAGTCTGTAACTGTGCTGTTTGTACTTGTTCAGCGGATTAAAGAAAGGGCTCCTCTGGAGAGATGCTCTTGTTTGAAATAACTCTTCTCTAAAACAGCAACGTTGTCAGTTAATGTGGGTTTGATGTGACAGGGGTGTCATGGGAGAGTGTTGACAGCGTTTCACTTCCTGCTTTCATTTTTAGAGCAGACTTCCATCAAGTCACTCACTCTGTGGCGCATTAATGCTCTTCTTTTTTTAATAAGCAGTTTCAACTGCAAGGGACATCCAACACATTCTCATCCTGAGGACGCCATTGTAACTGACGCTTTTGACCATGCATCTAAATCTGACGCACATGGCAACCTTTAGCGTCAGTTAGATGACGCGGGTAGGTTCAGGTCTGAGGTAGGGTTAGGGTTAGACCACTAGGAGGCACATCTCATATTGACGCTGAAAGGGTGCCATGTGCGTCGGATGTTGACGCATGGTCAAAATGTGTCATGTTACAAAATGGTCAGTTACATGACGCCTTGGGATCAGAATGGGATGGGGCATCATACCAAAGTCGACTTCACGTTAATTGAACCACCACCTCTTAACAGTGCAAGCATTTCACTCATATTTGCTAATAAAACTAGTCATGACAACTCTCCGAGTTTTTGGCATGGTAATGAGTATGGAAATGCTCATAGGCTATACTTGGACTTGGTGGAATAGATCTGCTACTGCTGCTGCCACTGTTGGTTATTGCTGTTGCTGCAGAGCAAGTAAAGGACTTGCTACTGACAATACATGTGACACACTGCTGTGAGCAAGTAAGACATGCTGTTGCTGTACAATATAGCATTCATGATACACCAGTAGCAAATTTAGACAGGTGGAGCTGGGGACGTTGGAGGGTATGATTTCAGAAACCCTCCAACGTCCCCAGCTCCACCTGTCTAGATTTGCTCTTCCAAGGCAAACGCTAACTAAGAATTTGAAGATTGAGCACACATGCTCATTGGCTGCTGATACAGCAGGAACCAATTAGCTGTTCCCTACAGAGAATGATGTCATTGCAAGCAGGTTGAGTTAAGGACCTATTAGCCTGCGCCATCTAGAGTTTCCTGTAAAAACAGGAATCATGAAACAGCTATTATTATTGAACTTCAAAAATGTATGATTTCATTAAATAGAGCAGTTTACATCAATAAATACCATTTAAGCAGAAAAAATATGCTAAATGGTTACCGTTAGTTGCATCATCTAATTACTATTACTATCACAAAAATCAAGTCTGTGAATTCCCCAATTGTCCTGAACCATTTTTAAAACACGCAGGCCATATTTGCTTTGCTGCCTGACTCACAAACACATGCACTGTTTCTACAATCGATACACACATATTATTCTTTGTTTATGCAACAAACAGAAAAAAATCTGATATAAGCACACACATTGTTGTATAACAGCTGCTACTCTTTTTAAGGAATAAAGAAACAGTTGTTTCCTTGAATTTAATCATTTGGAAAATTAGCAATTATAGCAACAGCGCTCAGGACAACCCCTCATGTTTATAGTAAACAAATACAACATCCATCTGCATGTGGTGCTTATGTAATAAACTCCCTCGTATGGCTGCACATCAAGTCTTTTCACGTACAACAATTATCCTAATGCTGCGTCCAGAAATCAATGTCTCTTTTCTTTATCAACCTGCAATTACTTCACAAGAAGGAGTTTACAAAGATCACACTCTTTTCCAGAGTATCATGGAGAGCTGTGGTACACACCACCAGATGCCTGTAAGTGTGTGTGTATTTGCGTGTTGCCGCTTGAGACAGTGTTTAAACTTATTAAAAACATGTCTCATTGATTAAGATGACCGGAAGTGCTGTTTCACAGGTAAATTTTACCTCATTTTAGCCAAACACACCGACTATTAGCAACGGCCAGCCAAAAGGTAAACCAAGAACGTGCCTGTAAACATGGCAACCACGTCCCACAGTGCAACACTTCACATTCCCTATTGGATTCAATTGTCTTTATGGCAGCTGAAGGGAATGGCAACTACATGTCATTATTATAGGTAATCACAACTGTGAAACAAAGACTTACCCAGCCCCAGCTTTAACATAGCGGGTATCATTACCGGGGTTAAACAAGAAAAGATTTAAATTAAACAAAACTCCTGTTGATTGAAGAGGAAATGACTAAGAGAACAAAAGATCTGGAAAAAAAAAAAAAATAAAAGATAGAGAGGAAAGTATCCAGAAAATCAGAAACAGACAGAGAGGCTGGCAAAGAGATTGACGGGTTGTTCAGAAAGCATCTACAGGGTATCTGACAGAGGTGTAAATCTCTCAGCCTGAACATACATGGCCTTCTGACATACTTTTCAATAACAGACGGACACATGCACTGAGCACCCTGCCAGAGCGACAGATTCAGGTTTACCACTCAGCTATGTCTGTAGCACATGAACACACACATCCCCATTGCAAATCTGGGGAAAAGTGTGTAAATACATGTGTGACAAAACCATTCGTACACATTTAACAGTGCTATGCCAGTGAGACAAGGAGAAACTAATGTCCGCCAAGTGGTTAGCACACATGCTCCAGACCTACTGAGCTAAAATGTTCATGTTTGGATGTGGGTTTAAATCTGGCCCATGTCTAATCCCATTCTGGGCTGGTAACCAGGAGGCAATCGGCCTTAAGACACCAGGTTGCTGTAGGAGGATTTTGTAACACGTGCAGTGTGAAAAGTATGCTAAATGTCTACAGTGCTGCTTCATTCTATTCAACTCAGAAAGTCAAACTTCAATTTGAAAGCTTCCTCTGCTACAGTATGTAGTTAATAAGAAACATGAATTTTTAAGCAAACAAAATGCATCGATGACTCGCGTACATCACCTTATACTAAACCTTTTTAGCAAATGTTTATGTGTTAAATGATTGTTCCTAATGATATTCACACACCTATTACAATTTTTTGCAAACATTACCAAAAAAATAAAATAAAAAATGTCTTGATTATGCAAACGTTCGATTTTATAATTTTGCAAAACATGGGAATGTTACTTTTGAATGTTCTAAAACATTTCTGTTAGTAGGCTAATACTAAAAAATACTAAAATAAAAACAATAATAATGAATAATAATACTTAACAATTTGTTACATTTATATAGTGCTTTTCTTTTGTACTCAAAGAGCTTTACATATAAGGGAATCTCCTCAACCACCACCAATGTCCAGATGATGATGCGATGGCAGCCATATTGCGCCAGACAACACACCAGCTTATTGGTGGAGAGGAGTCCAATATAGCCAATCAGAATACTGTCAACGCATTCTCATCCCCAAGGCGTCATTTACAACACTTTTGCCAAAGACGTCAGACATCCAACGAACATGTGACCCTTTAGCGTCAAATGAGACGCTTCGGTTATGGTAGGTTTAGGTCTGGGGTAGGGTTAGGGTTAGGCCACTAGGAGGCGCCATCTGCCCCATATATATATATATCTGCGTCTCAATGCTAAAGGGTGCCATGTGCGTTGGATGTCTACGCTTTGGCAAAAGCGACTTATATGGCGCCTTGGGATAGACGGGCTCATACTGTGTATATGGGGATGATTAGGTAGCAATAGGCAAATCAATGGGCAAAAAAGCCAGTACCGCCGAGGTTACATCCATTATCTTTTTCGAAGGACATCCTGGGATTTTTAATGACCATGAAGTCAGGACCCCAGTTTAAAGAGTTAGTTCACACAAAAATGAAAATTAAGTCATTAATTACTCACCCCCATGCTGTACTAACCCCGTAAGACCTCCGTTCATCTTCGGAACACAAATGAAGATATTTTTTTATTTAATCTGAGAGGTGGATCACTCCTCCATAGACTGCCTAAGGGACTAGCACTTGACGGCCCATAAAGTCATTAAAGAAAATGTTTAAATATTCCATGTGCCTACAGTGGCTCAATTCATAAGTTTATCAAGCGACGTGACTACTTTTTGTGCAGAAAAAAACAACAACAAAAAAACAAACATAAATAACGGACTTTATTCGACTATTGCATTACTTCCTTATGGGCCTTGAGACGAGAGTAGAAGAGATTTTCCAGAACGCATGCGCGAGGAGCGCCTTATATATGGATCATGCATCTTCATACGGTCAGGTGGCGGTAATACTCCTTAGCGGTGAGCAGCCGGTAACAAGAAGTAGTCAAAGAAGAACGTCCTCATCCTCAGTTCTCTGTGCATGCGTTCTGGAAATCTCTTCTACTCTCGTCTTGACGGCCCATAAGGAAGTAATGGAATAGTCGAATAAAGTCGCTATTTATGGGGGTTCTTCGACAGCAAAAAGCAGTTCATTGCGGCCTTGGATAAACTTAGTGCATCGAGACCACTGTAGACACTTGGAACATTTTAAACATTTTCTTTAATGACTTTATGGGCCGTCAAGTGCCAGTCCCTTAGGCAGTCTATGTAGGAGTGATCCACCTCTCAGATTAACTTCAAAGATATCTTCATTTGTGTTCCGAAGATGAATGAAGGTCTTACGGGTTGGTACAGCATGGGGTGAGTAATTAATGACATAATTTTCATTTTTGGATGAACTAACCCTTTAACGTTCAATCGAAGGACGTTGCTTTTTAGACAGTATAGTGTCCCCATCACTATATGGGCATTAGAGATCCCACACAGACCACAGAGTAGACAGTAATACTGCTTTTCACTAGTTTAACAGCAATCTGTTTATAAACCTCATCAGGTTTCCTTGCACATCAAGAGAAAGATTTCCAATGTTAGCTAAAGCTAGCGGAAACACCTCTCACCTCCATAACCGCCTAGCAAAATACAATTGGAGAGATATATAGATCAATACCTTGTTGTGATTCTGAGCAGTTCTCAGGGCCCAGCAGCATTCGATGAATTCATAGGAGCGGTGCTTGGTTATGACTGACTGCTTCCTCTCTCTGCTCAACTGGCTATTTCTGCTCCTGCATCGTTCTGGAAAAATCCTTGTCCCAGAGATGTCCGAAGGGCTTGAGTCTCTCCATGGTGGCACCTGGAAGAAACCGCTCCATCAGCTGAAGGAGGCCAGAGCATAGTTCAGCTAACCCAGCCAGACCTCTCTGCCCACTGGCTCACGTCCCCTCTGGCTGCCCCTTCTACTGCTTGGAGCTCTGGGATCTGACAACACAAACCTGCCAAAGTCCATTACATTTACTTCACCAGGTTTGCTAGTAGAGCTAGAGAGAACATGTGTGAGATCAGAGAGTCAGGATAGGAGAGAGAGACTTGAAATGAAGTACAACCTGAAAGAAAAGGAAGGAGAAGATTGATGTTTGTATTCATGGAGTTTTCACCTTGTAACCTCAGCTGGCTGTTGCACTGATGGTGAGAAAGAGACATTCAGCACTGGGTTATTGCAGATAGGTGTGGTTAAAGGGATACAGCACCTAAAAATGAAAATTCTGTCATCATTTACTCTTACTCAAGAGTTTCTTCTGGTGAACACAAATGAAGATATTTTGAAGAATGATTTGGAACTTTGGAACCATTGACTTCCATACAGTCTAAAAAATGCAGGGTCGATTTAACCCATCTTTGGGTCAAATATGGACAAATTTAGCAATTGGGTTAAATGTATAAATTACATTTTTAACCCAACATTTGGGTTTGTCCATATTTGACTCAAATTTGGGTTAAAACAAGCCCTTTTTAGAGTTTTTTTTATACTATGGAAGGTCTTGAGTTTGTAACCAATCCTCTAACTAATCACAGAAAATTATTTTTAAATTTATCTATGCAAATTGTCAATGTAGCATCCAAAAGAAACCGTACTAAACAAATGCACTGGAATTATTTTGTGTTTCCTATGTTGCACCATTATTTGTGATGTAGACCGAACTTAGAATTTTATCATTACAAAATGACACCGCTATTCTTAACAGTAAAGGCCCTTTAAGGCATATTTTCCTGTTGAAATTCCAATCTAGAATGAACAGTTATGATAGGATGGTGTTTTTACTGGAGGAAAAAAACAATATCATCTGTCAACTGATCCAAGCCTTGTCCCACAGGACAGTGTGAAATGGTGTGTGGACACATTGGACCGGAATGTACCAAGGTGACCCATCAGAACTACATAAAACAGAAGTCTCTAAACAGAACCTGAAATAACCTGGGGTCCGAAGGCTTCTGGAAATACCTGCACATCTTTCACGCTGTCCTTGGGCAACATGGCTTGTCTCTAAATGGTACTTTTATGGATATCTGCATATTTATGCAAAGTTACTACATGTCGCATTTGAATAAACATAGATATGCAAGAAAAGAGTGTACATCACTGAAAGCGGATACTGAGCATTTATGCAGGTTATGGAGAGCGATGCAGAGAAGAAGGACATCAGGTGGGAGGGTGTATGTAGATTTATGTGCGTGTGCACTAGTATAATTCACACACACTCTGAAACATTTGTAAATCTTGGTGAAAAAATGTTCTCCTATCTTTTTTATGGTTCTGGAACACAATTATGTCAATATTCTCAGCCATAAACCAATTAACTGACACTAAAATGAGAGGGAAATTATAAGAATTTGAGGTAACATTGCAATAGGTTTTAATTGCATTAGTTAACATTAGATCAAAAATCTGCTATTATTCAATGTACTTTCATTAAAATGCATTTACATTTTATTGGGTTTTATCCACTTAACATGCTAAAAGAAAGTTTGTCTGACCAATTTTTGTTAAATGGCAATTTGTTGTTGCATTTACTGGATATCTAGTTCCAAGATGTTTTGAATGGAATAGATCATGGGAAAGAATGCCTAAGTGTCATCTTATGTATTTGTATTTTATTAATTCATTGAATTTTTTTGATATATGATTAATTAATGTATCATAAAATGTTCCTAAATGTTGGTCAACCCCCTCGACTTATCCTAAAATTTGATTGGTGAACAGGAATTGTGTGCTTCTTTGGACCCAAGAAACCAGAAAATACGTCCTACTTGGCAAAATTATACTTAACTTTTGTGATTTTTCCCCAAATTGCACACATCCAGCGACTCTAATAAGAGGCTCAGAAGCATCTAAAGATTGGTGCATCTTAAAAAAAAAAAAAAAAAAAACTGGAATAATTCCAAATTCCAGTAGCTCTAACCTCTCAAGAGCTGTTACAAAACAGCGGTCCAATCAGGTTAATATAGGGAACGTGCCAGAAACCGTGAATCAGGTTAATACAGAACATTTCAGGAGATGTGAAAGGGCGTTTGTGTATCAGTAATTTCAGATAGAGTCCCATTCCACCAACACCGCTGTGACTGATCCAAATAAATAATGACATATCTTCTTCATTTCGCACATTCTGTACTTGGGACAAGATGCTTGGTTAGGTACGCTTTCATCCAACGTATCACCTAATCCACAGCAGATTTGTCTGAAATTGAAAGAAAGGGGAAAGAAAAAGGAAACAATTTGTGTGCGTTTCCCCCAAATGACACAAACAGCTTTTCTATTTCATCAGTTTGATTGTTATCACATTACAGAAAAAGCCCCCCAGTCCCTCGAAGGGAAAACTACAGGACAAAAAGGGAGGAAGTCGACATGTTATACGGTATTGTTCCAGGGAAAAGCTATATTTTCTAGCTACACTGTCAACTATATGCTCGCCTGGCCATATCAAACACATGGAAGAGAACAACATATTGCTGTTTCAGTAATATCTCCTAACTGCATGGGTGAATTATTGGCTTAGCTTCAGAGCAAACAATATCTCCCTCAGTATTCATGCAATTTAGTCATTTTTCACTTTCATGAATTCACAGCTGTTTTCCATTTCAAACAGATAGCATGTGCATATACTGGATCATGCCATGCATGGGAACATATACGCTGAGTTTTACCTATCTGTTAAAAATATTAGCATGTTTAATGGAGTCCATGTCAGCACAGCAAGAACGTGTCTTTTCAGTCAGGGTTTCACATACAGAAGCCACTGTTCACTGTGAATCATTCATACTTCCCGGTAGAGCCGGAGTGGAGTCTAATACACAAGCATCTATCAGCAGAACATGAGCACTTATCACTGAATGGGGCTACGAAACTGTGTATTTGGTCCCTGTAGATTTGCTTACATCACTTTATATATCGCGACCTAAATTAAGATTCTAATGTCAGTTTGAAGTAGTGCTTTACACTGGCCCTTTGTTCTTTTTGTGTTCGGTTTTCAGAACATTGGGTTACTTCCCCTCATGATGCTATTCTATAATTCAGAAGGTACAATCCTGAAAGAATAGATGAAATATAAGTATAATGTAATTTATTAATATTACACAGAGCACTGCTAAAGTCCCTTTTAGGGACAGACCTACAGGCAGCCATTAATCCTGTCTCGAGTCATCAAGTTGCTCTGAGACACAGATTAGCATACATGCTAACCTGGGCCAAGAAGGCGTTAATTAGAAAAACAAAGAAATTAATTAGTATGTTTTGGGTGAAAGTCCCCAACGGAAAGCAGATTGAGGAGAAGGGCTCTGCGGACATGCACACACATATTCTTCCAGAGCGCTTTCGGACTCCACAGGTGTGCCGATATGCCGCTCTGCAAGATGTCCGAGGGTCCAGCTGTCAAAATCCCCACCCTCTGCCATTATCACCAAGATGGAACACACCTGCACCTGTCGGCTCAGCGGGGCCTGACACATCCGACAACCTCTCAAAGTCCTAGGAGAGCCAGTCCGCAGGTAACATCATGTTGCACAGCAGGGAGGCGGTGCAACTGAGCCGTCAGAGCTGCGTGGAGCCCATCTGTAGGACTCTTCCTGCTCGGAATGTGAGTAAAGCTGAGATCCTGGAACTCCTTGCAAAGTAATCTTGTGTTGTGGCATCTTCAAGAGCCGCATGGACTCTCACTCTGGATCAATTCCCTGAAACAAAGACTCTTAATGAGAGCGAGGGTTAGCGCTAGCCGAATACAGCTAGGGTAAAAAGTAAGGACTGGTGGCATAATTAAGCTGTCTTCAGATTCAAGAATCGCTATTACTTCATTAGTGTCCTGTCAATGGATTCATCTTGTTAGTAGAAATGACGAGGGATTTAATATAACTGGCTCTGGGTGGGACAGGAAAAGTGTTAATTTTTACACCAATGATTTTCTTCTGAGGAAAATGTCCTTCACATTTAGTCGAATATGTTCTGTCATGTCATATTTTTAAGTCCAATTAAGCCACTAAAATGGCATATTTGTGACAAAATGGATGGAAATTTAAAACTTTTCAAATTCTCAACATTTTGAAAAATCTGATAAACATTTTTTTAATAATAATGCACTGTGCATTTGTTTTCTTACACTGAATACTGTAGATTCAAATGGACCAGGTTTTTGCGAGAACTATCTAAATATAATACAAATTTGCACAAAAATGTATTTAAAAAAACTTAAATGTCTATTGTTTTAATGCGTCATTGTACTAGTAAAATATATTGAATATGTATGTAACTGATTTAAAAAAAATGAAAGTCTTAGTAATAAATATAATATAATTAATATTAATAAATAAACCTAATAAATAATCAAATTACAAACATTGTTTTGGCTCTATCACACTTCTTCATCAACCCTTTCTATCAAAATCTCTGGTTGGTACCACATTTTCATTAGCCTAGAAATCTGAGATGCACCCTGAGTGGCAGCAGAAATTATTTTGCAGGCCAGTGTGGTTCTAGCAACTCTTCGTTGGCTTTTGAAGTGGAAAAATAAAGCTCTGTGTCAGGCCAATCACATTGTGTATAGAGTTGGGCTGTAGCTTACACACAATGATGGCAGAGATTGTGGCGGTTCTGCGCCATGATTTCCGTAGGTGATTTCCCCAGCTACTTAAAAATAAGATGCTGCTGTGCGAAGCATTGGTCTTTCTGATTCTAGCTATGGCCACGACTCTTAGAGTGAGCTTGGAAGTTAGACAACATCACTTAAGCTATTTCTTAAAAAAGGAAGATGTGTTCAGAGTTTTGACGACCGCAGTACGAGCAAGAAGTTGTAATATATCAACTGACGCGTGGTGGGAAAACACATGAGTACTCACTGAGCCACAGCAGTCTTTGCTCTGGGTGTGTTTCCCAAAAGCATTGTTAGCCAACTATGGTCGCCAAGATTCCGCTGTTATCAGCATAGTTTAACCAAGTTGTGTGTTCCCAAACCATTGCTCCAGGAACGAACATTGGTAAACAGCATTGCAAAGTTGTGTGGTTTTGAACAACAGCTCTCGACCATGACATTTGGACGTACACAAATCTCTATCCTGAGCCAAATAAGCAAGCTGACATTCCAACAGCAACCAGTGTTTTCTATTGAGAATACATACAAATGTAATTTACGTCTTTTAGTGTGTCAAAAGATTTAAAGTGCCGTTGTGCATGTGCGACATTACTACACTATGAAAACTGAGCCAAATATTGAGCCTGGTAAATGAAGCAAATAATTGAGAATATTTTAAATAGTCCTCAGATGACATGTCTGTAATTTATATTAAAAATTTAGCGCTAATTGGATCTCAAACAGTTTCATTAAAAAGTACTTATCACTCTATCACTGTGCAAAACCAACGTGAGTTGAACGATACTTTGCGACAATGGGGTTTGGGAAACAGTCGCAGCTACCTAGTCTGATTTCTGACAATGACAGTGAAGCAGCGAACTACATAGTTGTACAGGTAAACGCACCCCAGGTTGCAGTCTGTAGCGCTATCTGATTGCGTGCAGAGGGATATTTAAAGACAACGCTTATCCTTGCCCCTGCGGATTCGAGGTATGGCCAATTGTGAGTTCCGAGACCTAACATATTGATGTAGGTCTGGCTTGCCAGGCTACACTTTTATGATACCTTTATGGCGTGTTTGTGTTCTTTTTCCGAACTTTGAAAGTTCTGTCCCATCCATTTTAAATGCATGGTAGAGAGTCATCAGCAGAGTCTTCAAAACATTCTCCTTTTGTGTTCTCTGGCAGACAGCAACTCAAACAGGATTTAAACAACATGAGGGTAAATCAACGAGCGACACTATCCCTTTAAGAAAGCGGGGGCTATTGAATGAGGAAGCAGTCATGAGTGTTCCAAAGCATTGATAAATCCACTTGGTGTTACTGGTCCACAGGGAGCTTTAATAATTGATGGAAATGGTACAATTTTATAACAGTTAGCACAGCCAGACTATCATTAAGCTGCCCTCCAGAATCCTAAATAGCTCTCCTCTCAATCTCTCTACAGGGCTGGGGTTCTCTCATCAGCAGGAAGCTAAATGAACCACCACTGACTCTCCAGTTCAACTGCCTCTCGCAAAATTGCCTCTCCAACCACTTTCCAGATTGTTTTATCGCACATGTTTGCATCTATAACAGTAACTGTGCCTGTGTTTGAACAGACTCAGGCGGTACAAGCTTTTTAAGGCCAAACTGGAAAGTACGGAAGGATGTTCACCCATTTCCTGCTGGGACTCGGCATCCTGGAAAACATGCAAATCATCCTCACTTCTTGCCTGAATTCTCGGAGACATCTGCTTGGACAGACTGAACTCTGACCCTGACTTCAGAAGCAGTTAGCCTCAATGCACTCTCCGAATAGGTCAGGGGCAAACACAAGGGTGACAAGAATCTGAATGTGTTTCAGGCTGGCACTGAACCAGCTGGCCATGGGGACGACAGTGAGCACATTGACCACTGCGGCTCTCATTCTCGCTTGCTCTTTTGTGTGAAACTCTCATACTTCCTCTTCCATTAAAACAACAACAACAACAAACACATCCTCTTTGGGAGGAAATGGCTTTGGTATTCATTGGCAAACAGGATTATAACCTTATCATGTACCTGTTGCTGAAGCAATTTCACACTTAATTTCTGTCAAGGTGTGTAATTTCTCCTGAGCTGCTTTGTGCAACGTTTACTGTAATTGTCTATTGTAAGGGGAAAAAGAGGGAAACAAATTAAATTACACAAGAGGGCGTAGGGATTTGACTGAAACCTTGAGACTACAGTGTGTCAGTTTTCATTATCACGAAGAGGAATTAAATTCATCTTGAAACGTCTTCGAACGTTCCGATATTTGGGAGATTCATTCAGTAATGGGTGTCAAGTTGTGTTGAACTACAAAAAGTTATTCTGTGCATGTGAATTGGGCATGTAATAAAAACCAGTCTGTGACAATGCCACTGACAGATACATTATACGAATAAGTTATGTTTAAAAATGTTAGATTATGTTTAAGATATGTTATGTAGGCCACTGGCAAATCATTGGCTCTTATCATTAAACCGTATCACATGACACAATATACAATAAACTATTAGGTACAATATGAACAATTATAAAAAGGTTAAACTTTGTTCGATGCTGAAAACATTACTGAAAATGTTGGAGCTTTTTCAGTGGCACTTTAAAAGGAGTAGTTCACTTAAAAAATAAAGAAAAAATAAAAAAATAAAAAAACTTTTGATGATAATTTACTCATCTCCATGTCATCCAATATGTCCATGTCTTTTTCTTCTTTCAGTCAGTTTCAATGAAAACATTCCAGGATGTTATCCATATAATGGACTTCATTGGAATGAAATGGTTCAAGGTCCAAATGAGAGTTTCATTGCAGTTTTCAAAGGCTTCAAAACTCCAGGCTATATATCAATAAGGGTCTTATCAAGTCGAAATCGATTCGGGTCATTTCAAAAATAAAACTTAAAACTGTATTTATTTTTTAAATTACCGATCGTTTTGCATAATAAGACCTTATTCGTCGTTCTGTGTCGTTTAAAGCCACTTCGAAGCTACACTGAAACTCTCATTTGGACCTTGAAACGATTTGGTCAACAAATGAAGTCCATTATATGGAGAAAATCCTAGAATGTTTTCATCAAAAACCTTAATTTATTTTTCAACTGAAGAACGAAAGACATGGACATCTTGGATGACATTGGGGTGAGTAAATTATCAGCAAAAGTTTTTTTTTTTTTTTTTTTTTTTTAAAGTGAACTACTCCTTTAACACAAAACAGGAAACTCATGAATATTCATGCCCAGTGTCAACGAAAATCTTAAACCCCGAATATTTCTGAGCACCTGGCCCTGTTTGTAAGATATTAAACAAATTGAAAAAAATTTATTAAAGCTAAATGAATAAAATGATCAATGAAAGGGAAACCTCTAGTAAAGCCCCTGTCAGAACACTTTAAGGTTCTATATACAACTTTTTGTCATCCATTTCACTCAGATGTACTTACAATACAGCAGACACCATCTGCCGCTAACATTTCATCGTGCCTTTAACCAAAGTTCACTGTAAATGGTGTTCCTAACTATTAATATAAAAATCTTCTTATCTTCTGAATGCTTTTATTCTAGAGTTGCCTTTCTGGCATTGCCATTATCTGCACATACCATCTGTATAAGAAACCTGTTTGATCAAGTGAGCATCTGTTAAGAGCAAGACATTAAAAATGTAGAACTTGAAATGAAAAGACGGTCCTATACGAACAGCTACTGAGGTTAAGAGTCTTTAATGGAGCATAATGAAACATAAAGAACAAAGAATCACAACCTTACAGACCTTTCAAAAACAGCATTTAGTAAGTCAAAATCTTTTGTAACATTATAAATGTCTTTAACTACCACCGTTAGTTAAATGTATCCTGAACTTTTTTTTACCAACAATCTTACTGACATCAAACCTTTACACGGTAGAGTATGTACTCTTTAATGTGAATTTGTATTGGGGAAAGAGGTTTACATTCCTCTAAATAGAAAGTGTTTTAAACGATTGCCAAATGAACAATACATACAGAAGATCAGGAAGCTCAATATTCTTTCAGCAGATGCAGCAGCTGCAAAGCTCCAGGAATCGTAATTTGTATTTAATAAAAGCGAATCTGACATGGTTAATGTAATACAGCTGTAGCAGATGCAGTTCAGAAGAACAAGAGACAGACAGCAAACCCCTAATCATCCTCAGCATCTCTGTGGTCCAATCATAGCGTTTTGATTGTGGGCGGAACATTTGGGAAACGAAAAAAGAAGCTTTCAAAAGTTCAGGGTCTGTAGGGGTTAAAATAAGCTGTAAATAGAAATAAAAAAAAACACATCTAGATCAAATGTTTGACATTTATGCCACCTTATATGAGCAGGGGTTGTATATTAAACTACATAACGTGCAAACGTCAGTGTATTAAAATTGAATCAGCGCAAATAGGCACGATGAAATAGAACAGCCACACACTTACTATAAATCATGTTTGTCAAGTTTTATATTGTATTGTATCTATAAAATAGAGCTTAGATTATACTTGTGAGTCCAAATATTTAATATTAAGCATTATAGGTCAGCATAAGAGAAGATAAATTTGCTTCAATCCCATCTGCTTCAGAGACACACACAGTGAGAGAGAGATATACACACACCCAGCACCAGACAATTATAGGTTACATTTCAGAGTAGAATATTCATGGGAGTGAGATGTCAGCACATGTCCTTGGGCCAGACGTCTGTTCTCAGTGTGGCCCAGAACGGCCAGACATTCTTTCTGGTTGTGACAGTTTAATATAAGAGCAGTGCGCCCACGTTCCACAGAACCAGTGCTAATATGACAGCTATACTAACCACTTTCCGTTTTTCATATTTGCAATCTAACACACACACACACATCCTTTGTAACTTTCCATTTTACTTTCTCACACTCTCTCACAGTCTGCCAAATTAAACTGCTGTTTAGTTATTGACCCCACCCAACCCAAATTGACCTCTCAGCACATAACTCTTTAATATATTCCATATTCAGCTAAACATATATCTACATATTTGACAAGTGTTGCCAGGTTTGAGAAATTAGGCGCACTATAGAGGGTATGCGCGTGACGCCACCGTCGGCAGGAGTGCCTGCGGTTAAGTCACAGTGAGTGGCAAAAAGACTGAGCCGCTATATTTGTTTTTAGCGTCATACTGAGTCATACTGTACATCGCAATGATGCGCTTAGACAAACTTACGTTTCAATTGTTTCGTATTGAGTTAATTTTGATAAAACATGTCAGCCATCTACGCTATGTCAATGTTATGACACATTTCAAATGACGCTCTTTAAACCTTAGAGGTAATTTTCTGTAGTGACAGTCATTATTCAAATGATTATCTCAACAGTGGATTGGACTAGATATATAATTATAGGTCTATCATTAGAAAACAAAGACTTACTCCATTTTCAGTTCATACATAAACCTTAAAAAGATGGAGCAGGTCACATTTATGCAGATTTGTCTGAACTCAAAGCTTCAAGACCTTCAAGAAGGTAGGTTGAAAGGGGAATGGACCCGATTTCAAAAGACAAATAGCAGATAACAACTGACATTTATTCAGGATCAGCACACAAGATTGAAGATTATCAACAGGCCTGCAGGAGAGAGAGCAGTTGAAGCTTTTGCTGCTGTTGCCGAGGAATCGGCTCTGAATCAGAAACGCAATTTCAACACAACGGACAGATTCGTAACAGGAAAAAGAAGACGACCCTTTATAGAGAAATGTTCAGATTGATCGATTTCCTTGCTGTTGCCAAGATGAGGTCTGGAACAGAAATGGATGCCATTGATTTAGACTCACTGCTCTGACATTAAGAGAGTTGCGGTTTTGAATTATTTCAAGCGTCAGTGAGGCGCACACACACACTGCACAGAATGGGGTAGTACTTATAGATTAACTTGTCAATAACAACCAAAAATAAATGTAATTGTATATATGAGGCAGAATGCTTTATGGAAGGTTAAATGACAGCACTGTATTGGGTGCTGGGCCATGCCCATATACAGCCTTCAAGCCTCAAAACAATAATAAATCCTTGTCTGAGATCAGTTTTCTTCAACACACTCAGGTCATAACCATTGAAAACTCTGAATCTGATCTTGTATTTTCTTCACGAGGCTATCATAATGCATCATGCAACGAACAGGAAATAAGGTACCGAAATCAATAAAGCCAATTCTAATATGAGCTTTAGCTTAATAAAATCTTTCATGGAGCTAATCAGATAGAAAAAAATAAATATCAAATTAATTATTATATAATATTCAATACTGAAATTGATCAATATTTCACATAATTTGCATTGGTTTTAGTACAGAAGTTTAAGATTATCAATAATGTTTTTTCTCAAACAACCTAAAATGGCTAATAACATTTTTACCAATGAGGAGAGTGGCATATAGTGGCTTTATGAAGTGTTCTGCTTCATGTTCTGCTATCAATGAAACACAAAGCCAGTGTGAATTATCAGCCGGTTCTTACGTAAATGCGTCTCTATAACATCGCATTGTGTATTGTTGTGTAATTTATATGCGAAAATACGTTTTTACGTGCATGATACGCAGTTCATTCGCGTGTATTACACACGCACCCCACACCACTAATTCTGCCCTAACGTATAATACACATGCACCCCACCATACACCAAAACCTAACCTAACCAACCAATGCATATCATATGCACATAAAAAACTCACTTTAGCGTATAAATTTACACGACAATACACATATAAAGACGCATTTAGTGTGTATCGGGGTTGGAATTATAAACGGGTATCTGTGATCCAGGCTGCTTCTCTACCATACCTCATACTGAATACTTGTATCTTTCTTTATCTGGAAATACAAATATACACTATATTCTACATAATGCTTTAGCAATCATCTAAATCTGGGATTTGTGATAACCAGGCAATCTGTAATTCTGTGGAACATTTAAACAATGTTAAATGTGTTAAATGGAGCTGAGAGGACTACATTGGGTAACACTTTACATTATATCAATCGTGACACAGTTACATGTTCAACATGTACTTACTATAGTAATAACAGTAACTTATGCATAATTATAAGCTAGTAACTAACCCTAACCTGTAACTCTATAGTAAATACATGTTAATTACTTATTACTTAAGTGCAAGGTAACTGTGTAACCTCATTATCTAAAGTTGATCGAATTATCTTAAATACTTCATAATCAAAATGGGGATTTGTAGAATGTTGTGAATCCTGCCGGATTTTCTGCAAAATACTGCATGTGCAGATTCCATGTAGGCCTGGTAATATTATATAATGACCCATATAAGTTCAGTCATTGATCTTCCCTAAACGATCCGCATCTTATAGATGTCTCCATAGCTGATATGCATGAATTAATAATTTACCTTAAGACTTTGAACCATGTGTGTCTCTTTCTTTGCCCTTAATTTGCAAGATCAGCCATTGGTTGCATGGTTTTCATTCTCTCCAGTTATGCCTTTGAAGAAACATGCATTCATTAACAACAGCGGGAAAAAGAGAAACTTGTGTGGTCTACTTTTTTCCGCTAGTTATCGAACAGAAACGTTGAAATGTAACACTGCCTTAGATTCTCACACTTTCTCACATTTTTTGTCTCTCTCTGCAAAGGCAAGCAACACAAAAAGATGGTGACAGCCACTTCCCTGTTACCACAGTTCCCTGAGCTTCTCGTTAAAATGGCCCTCTGCAAAGCCACCACTGGAAGTACAGCAAAACCGCACGGTCTGACAATGGAGAGAGAGAGAGAGAGAGAGAGAGAGAGAGAGAGAGAGAGAGAGAGATAAAAGGCAAACCCACTCCAACATAAAAGAACTAACAGTGTCTCGGCCTGAAAAGCTGCTCTTGAAAACACTACAAAGACTACGGGCGAGTGAGGCGACTGTCAACTAGCACATGTATTCCGCACCTACGTTCAAGAAAATAACTATCTACATCAGCTAGAATTAGTCTTTATTTATCATTCGTAAAGAGAAACCCAAGTTAGGACTTCAGCTTGCTCATGCTTACCGTTTTGAATATCAATCATGCAATCACTTAGCTCTTTACAGGTGGGTCATGTTGTCATAAAATATTTTTGCCCTGGTAAGATGACAAATTAGAACAGCCTTTTGTCATTGGCGTCTCTGACTTATTTGCTCACTTTAGCTTTTATTCTTGTTCGCTAAGTTAAACAGCCAATCAGAAGTCTCTCTCTCACTGATGGTGGCGACGCCTATTTAACATGCTCAATCAGCCAAACTCAGGGTCCGACAAATGCAGAACACTCCTCAAAAACTGGGCTGGATGACACTTAACCACGGTCCTGACGGGTTGATGTGTCATAGGCTTTAAAAGATATAGTCCACTCAAAATATAACGTCTGACATTACACAGTAAAAAAGTTGATGAAGTACAATCAACTTGGATGTTTAGGCTAAGTCATTTCAACTTAAATTACATTGTGTCATTTCAACATTAAATTACAAACTGAATTAAAAAAAAACTGAATTTTGTATAGCACTTCTTGTGTTGTCTTCACAATGACTTGTTTGATTTAGTCCTCAGATGTAAGTCGCTTTGGCATAAAGCGTCTGATAAAAGACTAAATGTAAAATGTAAATGTAACTTATTTTGATGAGTTAAAGCAATATAAAAACACATGTTGTCAACTTATATATCATATATTTTTTTAATCAATACAAAACAAGTATGAACACAAAAAGATCTTTTCTGAAAGAGATTTATAATGAACTGAAATTTAAATGGTTCATTCACATTTAGAAATGGCACATCAAGACGTGTCACATCAGGTTTGACATCAACAATGCAAAACAGCATTGGTCATAACCACAACACAACATATATATATATATATATATATATATATATATATATATATATATATATATATATATATATATATATAGGAGCAACATGTTGCGTTGTGGTTATAAGACTCATAAGAACCAATGTTATATTACAATTGGACAAAATAATGTAAACACCTATTATTATTGGGGTTAATATCATTTGTGTAGGCCAAAAAAAACAAACATTATTTTTTACATTATCATTATCTTTTATTAATATTTCTGTAGTTTGTATATCAGTGCAGTATACAGTAAGTTTCAACAGTGTTTTAAGTGCAAACCATGTATGAAACGGGTGATGGGAATAGTGTGTTTTACAAACAACATTCTTTATGATTATGACTGTTTACACAAAACATGGCAAGTCTTCAAAAAAAATAGAGGGCAAAAACTGAAAGTGAATGATAGGGACAGTTGAACACTGAGAAAAAGTATTGTGTCCAAACAACACAGAAAAACTACAGCAACATGACGACAAACCTCAATATTCACCCTGAAGATTATGTTTCCACAAAAACGGATCTCAGAAAACTTCCCAAAGCCAACATCACTGAAGAAGCTGCAACTGCAAAAAAAAAAAAAAATAAATAAATAAATAATAATAATTATCTTAGACACCACTGCTTTTTTATCTTAGACACCACTGGGAATTTTATAAAAAGTTTTGAAATGACATAACAGAATTTTCATTTTTAGGTGAACTGTCCCTTTAAAGAGAGGGCAATTGGAAAGTTCTAGAAAACAGCAGAACGGTGGCAAGGACACCAAAAACAGAAGAGTACGAGTGTAGAGAGGGGGGGACTTTTTCATCACGTAATAAGATCAAATTCATTAGACCTTTTATTTTATCTAGAAAACAATCCCAGAGAGCGGGCTGGCAAATAACTGTCTTATTATACCCTATTAATTAAAAAAAGATATCTTATAGGAACATCTCATTGCGTTTTTCAGTAAACCCTATTTGTAAATCATGGTTCAACTAAACTCGGAGATAAAGGACAAAAAGTGCGTAACGAGAAAGGGAGCGTGTGTTAAAGGTTCCACAAGAGCGCACAGATTTATCAAAGCAATATGAGTGTAAGTTTACTCCCACTTGCGTGAAATCGCATTAATTGCTAACTTTTTTCTCTGAGCGATGCATATCTTCGTTTGACCTCAGATAACAGATGCTCAACAATTACATGCCTTTTTTTCTTAGTTCGGATTTTATTGAACTTTTCTGAGAAAATGTTTTTGTGATCTTGTCTTTCAGTTGTGCTGAGTGGGTTTGCCTTTTCACACATGATTGATGGTTGAATTTAAACCGCTGATGCCCACCTGAGGACACTGGCTCTTCTCATAATGCGATTCCCCTGAAGTGTAAAGCGTCGCTATTCAGGCACATTGCAATTCCGACGCTGTCTGCCAATTCTTAGGGCAAAGTCAGGCAAATATTAGTCTGTAATTATGTGCAAGAGACAACAAGAGGCAGTGTTAGCATTGAAATTTCAAATACACACACGGTTCAGTCTTTGTGTGCCTTTCAACTCTGAAACTTTAAATTGGACTAATAAGATATTATGTTCTTTATTAGTGGCCACAGAAGCCATTACGGGAGGGAGAATTAGATAAAAACCAACCTGCATTCAAAAGCAATGTAGCATATAATGTATGTATATTACAGGCTGCCTCATAATGGCAAGACACACAGATGAGCAAGTCAGCCTGCTAGCATATTGTCATTCACTGTGAAAAGCCTGCACAAAAACACCAATCAAAAAAGTGTCAAGTTCAGCCAATGACAGTAAAGTGCGGGTTATGCAAAATGCATGAATAATTGAAAGTTCTATGCATGAAAGCCCACAACGTCAATTTTTTCTCTGAATGCTGAATGAAGCTATACATCAGAGGAGTGATGTAAATTAGAAAATGTCGAACAGGCAAACAAAAAACAAAATAAAAAAATTCACCTGGTGTGACGGGACTCTAGTAGCATTCAGACAATGGATGGATAGTCTGTTTTTCAGTTCGTTTCCTGGTTATATTTAGGTCTTGTTATTGAATAAATTGCATTTCTAATGGTTAATATTCTCAATTGGACTTTTTTTTCTAACAAAATAGATTGATCATATTCAGAGTCAGAGAAAGGATGATTTCTTAAAGGGGTTTTTGAAATTTCAGAAAAGTTCACTTAAGTTTGTCACTTGAAGGATTTATTGTGCCCCTTTTCACAAGATGTAATATAAATCTATGGTTTCCCCAGAACATGTCTGTGAAATTTCAGCTTAAATTGGGCATTGACCCTGACCATTTCTTAAAGCTTGTCAAAACGTACCCCTTTTTGGATGTGAGCAACACACAGTTTTTGTGTGCATCACTTTTAAATGCAAATGAGCTGCTGCTGCCTGCCCCCTTTAAAATAATGCATTTTAAATTAGCTAAAAACGTGCATGTTAAATTAGATAACTACAATCATTCAGTGCATTTACTTGAAAAACCAAAAGAAAAAAAGAAAAAGAAAATAGAGGTTTATGTATCAAATATGATACATAGGCTTTATCGGGTTAAATTAAAATTGAAATGAAAAAACATCTGAAAATAAAAAGTAAATAATATCAATAAATATATATATATATATATATATATATATATATATATATATATATACACACACACACATATATATATATATATATATACAATCCTCAAATAAACTGGATGTTATCAGATATGCACATGCTATATAAGCAATCAGAATGCAGAGTAACGGGAAAAACTGTGTTTTTGCTTAAACAGCTTTGCTTTTTATCTTTCCATGATGATCCTCCAATGGCTACTTCAGCAAGTTTTGTCACACCAAAAAACAGTTCCAGACGATTTTGAATTGAGATAAACGTGCTTTGGAAAATAGCATCACGAAGCCAAAGATGCAATAAAGTCCGAGTTGGAAAGGTGGAGAGTCAATCTGCGGTGTAAACTCTGATTTATCACGCTGTCATCTGAGCAGGTGGGTTCAGACCAACATATTGAGTTCGAGTTCTGCTGTGACAAAATTACACTTACACATTCGGGACTTAATGGTGATAAAGTTGGTGTCACCCTGACCCAGTCGTGGAATTTCAAGAATTCTAAACATGTGTTTCACATGTCTGACAGCATTAAGTTTTATCTCTAGTCATCTGGTAATATCAGTCTAGTACATTCAACTCCATGTTAACACTTTACTTGAAGGGCTGTGCTTAAGACTGACATGACACCTTTACAACCATGACATGACATATGTCTTGAATGTGAAGTAGGGTTTTTGCATGTTTATGACAACTATTAAGTGTCTTTCACTAAATAATGACATTTTGAATGCAAATATTACATTGTTTAAGATGTCTTTGACATCTTGACAAACCATAACCTGACATAAATATGACGTTAAACTGTCATGTGGTTGGCTTTGACATTGGCTGTCATGAGACCATTATAACGGTCATGAATAAAATTGTGATGACCTTAACTAAAGTGGTACTAATTGAATTTGTCATTAAAAAGTTATAATGGCTTCATTACAGCCCATGTCAAAACCAACCACCTGACAGTTTAATGTAATGTTAACCAATAAAGCTAAGTGGTTTCTTAAGTTTGATAATTAATCTGCTATGTCATGTTTATGACAGGTTGTGTTGTCTTAGTAATGTCAAGTTGTCATGATAAAGACACTTACAGGTTATGATGTATTGGTTTATGTCAAGGTGTCATAAAGACATCTCAAACAATGTCATATTTGCATTAAAAATGTCATAACTGAGCGAATGACACTTAAAGGAGAAGTTCATGTTTAAAATAAAACATTTGCTGATAATTTACTCACCCCAATGTCATCCAAGATGCCCATATCTTTCTTTCTTCAGTCAAAAGAAATTAAGGTTTTTGATGAAAACAGGATTTTCTCCACATAATGGACTTCAAATGGGAACCAAACGGTTCAAGGTCCAAATGAGAGTTTCAGTGCAGCTTTAAAAGGCTTTAAACGACACCAGACGATGAATAAGGGTCTTATCTAGCGAACCGATCGGTCATTTAAAAATTAAATTAAAAAGTTTAAGCACAAATGCTCACCTAGCTCTGTTCTGTGATGAGCGTTCGTGACTCCTGTTCAAACTCATTCATCAAAATGAACAAATCTTTTTTCGAGTCATGACTCTAAGGGTCCTACTGTAGATAAGACACTTCATCCGTCTGGAATCGTTTAAAGCCCTTTGAAGCTGCACTGAAACTCCCTTTTGGACCTTGAAGCATTTGGTTCCCAATGAAGTCCATTATACTGGAGAAAGTGCTGAAATGTTTTCATCCAAATCCATTTCTATTCGACTGAAGAAAGATCGTGGACATCTTGGATGACATGGGCATGAGTAAATCATCAGCTAAAGTGAACTAGTATTTTAATGACAGTTGTCACAAACATGCATAAAACTTATGTCATGATATGTCATGATTATGAAGGTGTCATGTTAGACTTATGCATATATAAAATGTAAATAAAATCTTGTAATTATAGATTTGCCTCACCATTGCAGCCGAAATCTGCTTCCATATTTCTCCAAGTACTGTAGTACTCTAGGTATATTTCCAGTATGATGAAAGTAACTATGATCATAAGTCTGAACCATCTGTTTTTCTGCCTGTCTCCATGTGCATGTCTCAGCAGAAGTCCACAGCCAGCAGAAAGAACAACTGCCTATAAGTGCAGACCAACACAACAAATAATTTACATTTTAATACATGCACTTTAATGTTCAAGAAAATTGCTTTTTTGTATGTCATATTATTTTGCATTAGAAATTCCCAGTTGCTTGACTTGTTCCCTCCATTATCACATGCTAGTCAGCTTTGAAGCCGACATCAAGGTACTTACTGGACGCGGATCTTAAAGAGTCTGCCTTTAGCAGGGCTTGATAACTGACGCATAAACCGCTGTCACGGCGTCACAGAAAATGTGACATTTGCTGTGCAACACTGTGATTAGACAAGTCCAGCTCTCACATCAGTTTGATAGATGAAGTCTCTGTATGGTCTCTTTCAATAGCCAGCCTTTACATAACCCCAAATCTCAGTGAGGAGCCTTGTCAAATGTTCATGCTTGAGTTTTCTCTAACCATTATATTTTGTACTGCGGTTAAAGCTGATGTGTGTTGATCTCAAGACCCTCGGCTGACAGCGTTTGGAGGCCTTTTTGCAACTCATGTTGTCATGAGATGTGAAAAACCCGCTCATCGATGAATTCCGTCCGGGATCTTAAAAGCTCGGCGGTGCTGTTAAATCACACCAACACTGGAATCTATATGGGATAATTGTATTCTGCTGAGACTATTTTGATAGCACAATACCTAATGTTTGGAGATTATGGATGTGAAGGAACGACCATCTAAAGGGATACAGTAAACAGTGTATCATTCATAACTGTAAAACTATACTGCCTCTTATCTAATTAGAGAAATGTTTCATTTAAGCGTTCGTCATGACAAATGATATGTATTTTCCGGTTTGGTGCTAACAGCGTGGATTCGCGAGGCGTGCTGAATGAACAGTGTTGCGCACATCAGCAGGAGGAAGCCACATGTTTATAAACGCATGCTGTGATCTTTGCATGATGGGTATTCACGGATGCACCGCGTGTCTCATCTCGCTCTGTCTCGCTGCAGTGCGCTTTCAGAGAATTATAGTTCCGAATCTATCTCCCATGGTGCCCCTTTTTCTTCATATGTCCTATTTACTGGGTATGTTACCAGTTAATGATTTTGAGAGGAAAATAGCGCATGTATATCTTTCAGACTTCAGTTGTTGTACAAACATGATTAACAATTTTTTCAAATAAAAGCAGTTTTACATACAAACTTAAAAAATAAGGCAATGGCTAATTTTCGCAGTGATGCCATAGAAGGACTATTCTTGAATCCCCAAAGAACCTTTCAATGAAAAGTTCCTAAAAGATCTGTTTTAAAATATTTAAAAAAATCGAAAGAACATTTTTCAATATGAAGAACCGTTTGAATAATGCAAATGTTCAAACTGTAATGCAATGGATGTTGATGTTTCTTCATAGAACAGTAGATGCCAATCAAGAGCTGTACATTTTAAAGGGGTCATGAACTGGCTTTTTAAATTATATTATATTGTTGTCTGAGGTCAATTTATGACGTTCGCTTGGTTTTTGCATTCAAAAACATCAAAATGAATAAGAAATAGTCTATTTTGTACCCAAGTTGTGAGCCTACCTGAAAAACGGTTCGTTTTTTATGGGCGTGTCGCACTGAAGACTTGGAAATAAACGCCCACTGCTGTGAGTGGATAACAGTTTTGCATATTATAATGAGTTTAACTCACCCGTTGGTGCACGTGGGGAAAACGTCCAATGTTATCAAATGGCAACCGCGATTCGCCCATACATGTTCGAACCAAGAGTCTGTGTGTTGTACAATTCCTGTCAGATCCAATATAGACATATAGACAATATAGATAATATCTTCTTCTGCGGGGTGGTGTTTTAACAATTTCGACGTCATATTTCCCCACTTTTAAAAACGAGTTGTTTGTTGAGGCTGGTGTCAATAAAAGCTTTTATTGGACTGAACAAGGACGTTTTCAGTTCTGAAACTTACAGGATATTCTTATAATATGATGACCTCTTAGATGTCAAAAGCTCAAGGAAAATTTGATTTCTCAGTTCATCACCCCTTTAATCATAAAACATCTTAAAGACATTTCTAAATGTGTATTCAACTGGAAACATTAGAGATGTATTTTAAGATGAGCAATGTCTCTACAACTTCCAGATGAAGAAAAAGGTACATTTTCGAAAGCTTAGCAATACAGGGAACTTGACTGGGAAAATTTCATTGGGTGAATTCTGATTTCATGCCCACTTCAATATTTGAATCTCAAACTCATTGTTTCTCTCATTCATGTATAAACGTATTTTTCCTGCATCCTACATGCCTTTTCTCTTTCACATTTATGCACCCCCTTTCTCCCACACCTCTCTTAGTTACACAATACATGTGTCTAATAATAGTGCAACTGTTTTACAGACCCATACGCAATCATGTTGTCAGAGAAAATGGTGTTTCAAGAGGAAAACACAGCAAAGAAAGAGAAGCATCAGCAGTCACCGTGGTAACAGGTAACACAAGGCTCATTCACTCTAACTCCATCCATCTTCAACAGGCACTTGTGTGTGTGTGTGTGTGTGTGTGTGTGTGTGAGAGAGAGAGAGAGAGAGAGAGCAAGAGAGAGAGCTCTCTAATGGTAATGATGATGTGTGTGAGGGTGTGTATGATTCACACACTCTCAGATGCTGTTCAGATTGGAGACCAGGCTCTCAGGAGCTACCAGATTAAAGCATCCACTACCACACAACACACATTTAAGCACAGGATGCAACATCCATTTCACACACACAGCATCTCAGTTCAAAGTAGTACAAGAAAACCTTAGCCCAATTTTTTTTCTTTTTTTTCTTTTTGCCGAAGAAAACAGTGTGTGTGTCTGTTATATATTGTAAAAAATATATTGTAAATATACTATTATATATTGCATGTTCATATAGGCAGATCTTTTGTGACATCATTGTTTACGTTTGTCACGTTGCATCATGGGAATCGTGTGGCAAGAAACACTGCTAGATACCTGTATTTTGATTGTTTTACACGTTAGAGGACGATTTTAGAGAAGTGGATGGTTTACTCTTGCTGTGTGGTCGATTGTACGGCTTGTTGGGGGCCTATAAAACGTTTTTCATTTCATTTTAATTAAATAAATAAATAATAACACTGATCAATGAAGACTTACCCGGCTTTGCAGTCGCAGTGAGCAGTGATTATTTCGCTGTTCTGCGATCACCCACGGGAGATGCGCATCACGCTGTGACTCTGCTTGGCCAGGTCTAGCCTCTACTTTAACAGACTGATCTCATGAAATGGCGTATGTATAACACGCGAATTCGTATTTTCAACATGCATATTCGCAGCGTGTTTATGAACGCCGTTGACTTAATGTTACATTACTGTATATATAAATATATGACTTACCCCAACCCCGTCCCTAAACCTACCCGTAACTGGGGTTAATAGCAGTTATGAGTCTTCCCCTACCATCCTAGGAAAAAATATCGCTCCGCAGATGTAGATCTACATTGTGCTTCGTTTCGCTCGGACATTTAACGGTGTGTACATACATGCGAGAATCACTTGGACATTTAAGCGGCATAGACATACACGCATACACGCATAGCTTAAACTGCATATAGATAACAAGCGACTTGATTCAAAGTGGCGTGTATGTTTACGCAAAAGTCATGATGTCATGTTGCTTTTAGCACTATCTCTGCCCAAGTTTTCAAGAAACAAAATAATCATAGGCCTCCAGACTTTTAAAAGCCTTTAATCTTTCATGAGTGAAGGGTCCAGGGGTTTCTATTAAATAAGAATAAATGTCTCCCCAGCAGATTAGTGGCCAAGAGGTGAGTTCGGACCTTTGACACGTCTTTTTGTCAAAAACGTTTTTTTGACATCCCAAATCACAAATGGGCTTTGAATAACTTCAATAATGTGACCAATACAAATTTTGAGCTTCTCTCCAAACCTCCGGTCTTCAGATATTAAAGTGCTTATATATTGTGGATTTTGCCTGCTAACTCTCTTGAAAGTGTGTCGCGTCTTTACAGCTCGGCCACACAACCACTCCGCATGTGTACAAAGATGTCAACAAAGATCCTCCTATAACATATACTGAAACTTTTGTGAAAATGAGCAAAGCTTTTTGAAAAAAAAAAAATGTTGGCAGGGAAAGAGTGAAATCAAAAACATCCAATCTTCTTAATGTCTATTTAACATCTGGCTGGCAGATTTTTTTTTTTTTTTTTTGAGAAACAATTCTGATTTACAAAGACATGGTACTGGTGGCAATGTAAAAATATATGTTGTCATAACTTATTGATCATATATATTTTTACTATTGACATTTAGTGGATCAAGGCCCTTGCTAGTGCTCACATTTATGTTCACAATATCCTGATTGGCATTATAGGGCACTAGGAAGTGTAATATGAGACAACCTCTGCCTTGAATATTGGTTGTGATAAAAAGGAATGAATTCGGTTAGCTTTTATTGTGCCAGTGTCTAGTTTTCCTGTTGCTTTTCTCATAAATAAATATCTTATTTAGCGGGAAAGCACATTTTGCCCTCACAGAGACCCTGATACCTCTTTCTTTTTTCCTGTCTACTCCTCTCTCTGTGTGACAAGTGAGTGATACGGTTATCTGAACAAACCCCAACAGCGGCATGTTCAGGCAGACCCAACATGCAACAAACACAAAATAGCGTCTGGTAAAAAAAAAAAAAAGGCAGTTTACAGTTTGACATGAAATCTTAACCAAGTATATAACCAAAAACGTAGGCAATTATTTTTTATCATATGTGACTGTGCAGTGGAAACGAGCCTGGAATTATGTAAATAAAATGCAGATTAAAAATAACAATCAGACACGATAAATGCATGAATTATTGCCCTGTACGCTGAATGGATTCTGTTTGCAAGTGCCTCGACGTACTCTTCTCTGTATTATCTACAGAGATGTGCGTTTAATTGCTTTAGCCGCTAGCAAGAGTTAGCGGGCGCATAAATAAACGCATGCAGAAACTAATGGAAACGTCATATTAGCTGAATAATTACTTTATAAACAAAACAGCCCCCGTCTAGTCAGAGGATCATTGAACAACCACTGGCCTAAATTTCAGTAGACTGTTGTATTAACTCTGGTCTAATATAAACACTCTTAACGGGATTTAAACTGATAGATCTTTGCCTGAGCGCAATAACTGGACTCTCAAAGAGACAAGCCACACACACACAAAACCTTCAAGCAGAAGAAAATTCAACAAGAGAAAGATCCTTGCATCAATAGGTCAAGAAACACTGCGGTATAAATACACCATTATGACACATCAGATCTGATTCTGCCAGATTAATCTGACAGACAAGGACGCCGCTGATATTCACCCTCTGTAACTTAAGATTTTAAAAGCTCATGTGCAGTCGACGCCACGCGAGGCGCTCAGATATGGGACTAATCTACATCAACGTGGTAAATGAGGACTTTGGCCTTGGTCGATATGATGAAGATGAGAAGGACCACCAAGCGTTGGTTAAAGTGACTGAGTGGATATTTCATCTAAATGATGGCTGAGTTCAACCTCACACGCCCAAGGAAACATGCAGTGAAATTTTGCGCTCGGAGGTATGGGGATGTCTATCAGAGTGGCCGTGGAGTGGACACTCTTCAGCCCAGATCTCTCATTGTTTTAATGACTCGACCCTTGCCCATTCCTAGGCATTTTCGAGTCCATTTTCTGCCCGACGCACAGGCCGAGCCACACGCGTAAAACGAGGCGGCACTCAGGACTGGATTGGTGAGTGTGACTCATTGCGCTACAAGAACTCTTCTGCCGTGACATTCTCACACGGACAGTTGTGTACTCGCCGTAGTGAGGACGGAGTGGTCATTTTTGTTCAATTTTGCACTGACCCCTCAACAGTCAAACGAGAAAAAGATTGAGTGAGCAGTGGGGGAAAAAGAGGCCAATAAGTGGCTGTGTGCTCCAGGGCGAGCTGAGGGGTGGGAGGCGTCTGACAAACAGAGCTTTACTGAACCTCAGGATCCTCAAGATAGACCACCTGAACACAGTTATACAACAAAATGGTCAATGGCTCATTTAA
>JAQIUQ010004409.1:160000-346212 GCA_030378365.1 Hybognathus amarus
TGGTAGATTCCATTAAGAAACAAATTTGTTTTCAGATCTTGGGGGGCACTGAAATTTGCGAATGCTTTAATTAACATCCCAATGTATTAGTGAAAAATGCATTACAGATAATAATGCACTTCATTGCGGGGCATTCAAGATAAAAAGAAGTCAAAAAGGAGAAGAAAAAAATAAGCCTGCCGTGCTGAAAAAGCTGTTAAATCAAAAAATGTCAGCCCATATAAAGTTTAATTTAGTTCAATCTTGGCCTCTGTCATCCTTTTTTTCCCCAGAGTAAAATTGCATTGAGAAAATAGGTACGCATAATTTGACCTCTCATTACAAAACGCTGCCTTAAACCATTGCTCTATCTTTCAGTCTTTCAATCCTCTATCTTAAAAGAAACTTTCCTTGATCCTGAGATCTACTTTGCAAACTGTCAAGCCTGATTGGTCATCTGATTTATTGTCTTTTTCAGACTGCATACATACATTGAGTATTTTCTGCCGGGCAACAGAGTGGACAGCCCTGATTTGTATGTCTGTTTCCATAAAGAGGAGTCTTATACCGTTAACGCGACAGTTTAGATGTCAACGGCTCAGCTTCATGGGCCTATCTCTCTTAGAGTTTACAGGGAAGAAACAACAGCTCTGTGAAAATGCTTGATTAACCTTGTATGAGGACTTGACCCCCCTTCTCACTCCATCAGTATGACAGCACACAGATTAGACGGATGGCGAAAGCAGTGCCAACTGAACTCATCTAATCTCATAGAGAGCGCTGAGAACAAAGGTAGGCAAAATAAATAAATTAATAAATCAACATGCAATCGGGAGAATTGCCTGAGAGGAGGAGGGAGATGAGACTAGGCAAGGTGACAGCAAATCCTGTACTCCTGAACCACTGTCACATGACCTGGTACGGCTTCCTGTTTATGACGGACATGTCAAACGATCGAATGCTGGATGATATCGAATGGTAAAGTTCATGATCTGCATCTACAAATTATTTGACTGGTTGAAAATATTAACATTGAAGAAAATGGCATAAATCACATTTAAAATACAGATTTAATCTCAGTCCACATGAACCCTGCTACACTCTTAAAGGGATACTGCCACTTTTTTTGAAATAGGCTCATTTACAACTCCCTCAGAGTTAAACAGTTGAGTTTTACGCTTTTAATCCCATTTAGCCGATTTTCTGATATTTAGAAGAATATCAGTAACCAGACAGTTTCTGGTCTCATCGACTTCCATAGTAGGAAAAATATATATACTATGGTAGTTAATGAGACCAGAAACTGTCTGGTTAGCTGATATTCTTCTAAATATAAAAAAAAGTGGCTGAATGGATTTGAAAATGGTAAAACTCAACTGTTTAACTCTGAGGGAGTTGTAAAATGAGCCTATGTCCAAAATAAGTGGAGTATCCCTTTAAAAATGCTGGCTTGTATCAACCCAAATTTGGGTCAAATATGGACAAACCTAGCCATTAGGTTCATTTTTTTTGGGTTTCATCCATATTTTACCCAAATTTGGGTTAGAACAACCCAGCATTGTGTACGTGACCATATTTAGAAAGGCCCATCGTATCACCTGTAAAACCTAAACATGTGATTCTAAAAATATAAGTCATATTGGTGAATTGTCAATATACAAAAGCAATTAACCCTTCTGCTGAAGCTCCGCTCTCCCTAGTTACTGTTGCTACGCTGTCAAGCTTTTCGGCTGTGCCCATCTATTACAGTGTGTATGCACCATGTCAGACATTCCCAATGAGATAATTAGTAATTTTTGGCGAACATGTGAAATATCTGGGAGAGCAAGAAAAAAGGGACTGCAGTATTCCATTCAAGGGATATATCCACGACATAGAACATGGCGATCGATTAGAGAATAATTTCTTAAAAATTTAAGCTTAAGCATATAGTCCCAGCGCAAGCAGCAGCGCCTCATATGCTGACCATTCAAATGGGAAACACAAATTGAGGAACAGCTGTTCGTGCATAGCAGGGTAAGGGAAATGTGAAAATAATACTAATAATTATAAACCAAACAGCTTATCCATAAATCTTGTGGCAATAACACTAACACCGGGAGAGCCACGATCGGATTGGGTTAAAGTTACATGGGGGCATAGGTCGTCAATTAACAAAATGCCGAAAATATATATTAAAGTATGTCACTGAGCGGCCGTCTTGTCTTTAATCGTCTTATTTTACGTTAAAATATATGCATTATGACCAAAGAACCGTCAATATTTCCAAGCAATAGGTGTTTTTGTTAATTAATCTTGTCGACATTTAGTTGTGAATGGGTCTCCCACACTGCTTGATCACGCCCATCATTTCTCCCTTGGCTTTTAGATTTTCGGGATGGAAAAAAAATCCACTTCCCTGTCCAAACTTTTAGGAAACCAGGTATAAGATTTGCACAATCCATAGGCACAATGCTTCGGCATGTTTCCCTTGCTCGATGCTTGCCAGACCTCCTGATGCCTAGTTACAGTTGCTAAGACATGATTGGCCAGTGGAATTTTTCGGGCTGTGGCTTTTTTTTAAATATTTGTAATTTACCCTACCAAAATGGCAGTTGTGGAGTAAAGTGTGCCAGAAATCTTTGCCTTCAAATGCATGAAAAATATTTTAATTACGATTGATATCACAAAAAAACAAAGATGAAGATTAACTCTGAATATTAAAACTTCTCTTGACTGATTTATTAAAATGTGCACATATGAGTTCAAATTTATGTTCTTATTCATATTCTATCTTCCACAAAATAATTCAACTTACCCCTGATGTGATCCTGAATTTCCCAGCTGTCATGTTTTAATAGCTCTATGATGTGTAGATCCTTGCATCCCATTTCAGTAGACTGCCTGAAATATAATTATGAGTATTAGTTTTCCTCATTTCTCTTTGAGTAGAGTACCACAAAATGTTGCACATTTCAACACACACACACCCAACTGCCTCATTCCCCCCAAATCTTCCAAAATTCACTGCAACAACTAGAAAGTGCAAGGATATAAACCTTAGCACTGAAAACATCCATCCCAATCAAACTAAGCATTCATTTCATTTCTTTTCCCTATTTCTTCTTTGCTTGTCATGCACTATTCATGTAAGGATGACTATTACCAGGAAATGCTTTTTTGAAACTGTCACATTTTTATTCCTGTGATCTCAGGCCCACTTTAGAGGATTGAGAAGGAGAGTGTATGCATGTACAATAGAACGAGAGACAGATAGAATTTTTATGTATGGAGAGCCATGATTATAGTCCCACTTCCCCTAAAACATCACAAGATTGCCTCTACCCACAACCTCTTCTGCTGATTGGATTGTAGCCAGAGACCTGTATGTGAGTGTATATGCATCAGTGTGTGTGGTGTGTGTGATATGGTAATGATGACCACAAACACCTCTCTGTCCGAGTCCCATCAGCAGAGCCAGCCATCATCTGAGGAGGCGGAGCAGGTGTCGTGTGTCTCCAGTCTCCCTGTGCTCTTAAATCATAGACCGTGTTGCATTTTCAAACATTTTCATTCCTGTAGGAGAAAACCACATATTATCAGCCAAGCACTGTACGTTGTCATTACTGTTAGCATTCACATGTGAGACAAATGCAGCTGCAAATTATTCACTGTAAAAAATATGTTCATGATTTGTAATCACAACATTTTTTCTTTTGTCAAATCAACTTAAATAATTAATGTGGTTCAGATAACATAATATTTTGAGTTTCTGATGATTAAATCAGTCTCCTTCATTGTATTAACTAAATTTTTCCATTTCAATGAACTTAAAATTTTAAGGCAACCAGGTTACTTCATTTTTTAAGTTAAACCAACTATATATATATATATATATATATATATATATATATATATATACACACACACACAATTAAAATCATCCCGCTAAAAAAAAAATTGCCAGTATATTTTTTTTAAAGTATCATGTGAATATCTTGGCACATGCATATGATAATACATTATTGTGAGGGACCTATAGCAAGATTACAATGTACCAAAATACATATATATTTAAAATATATAGCGTATAATATACGCTGAAATTTTAGCGTATTTATTGTGAAAACATTTACCTCATTTACCACTTTTTTTTAATATTTACTTAAATTAAATCATACCACTAAATATTTTTCCCAGTATATTTTTTATGCTAAATTAAAAAAAAAATAAAAACATTGTAATCTTGCTTTAGATCCCTCACAATAATGCATTATCATATGCATGTGCCAAGATATTCACATGACGCTTTAAAAAAATTATACTGAGAAAAAAATATATTTAGTGGGATGACCCATTTAATTTAAGTAAATATAGAAAAAAGTAATGTTATCAAAATAAATACGCAAACATTTAAATATGTTAAATTAGCACTCAATCATTGTAGAAATAATATAACCTAAAAGTATTATATATATATAGTTACATTATATATTACACATTTATTGCTTTAATTATTTTGTATATGTATTATTTTGTATTTTTCTTGGAAATATCACAGATATAAAATAAGTAGTAAAGGTTTCTAAACATGCACCAAGGCATGAATAATCAATAAGGTTAAATTATTTCACTGTTTGCACATTGTTGCTGATATTTCTTGTCATGTTTGGTGCCATGTTTTGTCAAAAATACATACCTGTCCAATGATGGTTGCCCTCATGCGAAGTGTTGAGGTCTCTATACTGTTTTCTCACACTTGCTGCACAATGATATGCGACAACATAAGAAAAAAACAACATACATTCAAATTATTACCTCAACTGATAATTTTTCACTCGCTTTACTTCACAAAGTTTTTTTTTTACTTTATGTCAAGTATTTTGCAATTTACTAAAATAAATGTCCATTTCATTCATTCATTTCATGTTCAATGCATTACCATGGTGTATGTCTAAAAACATGGTAAAACTATATTAACATTTATGTTACTGCATTGGTGGAGGTGAAGATCTGATACATCTCAGCTGGTTCATGAGATACACTTCAATGTACAATGCATACTCTTTGCAATATTGCTACTATTATGTATTAGAGGGGTAATAAAATGAATATAGTCTTGAGAGAAACAATTTCAATTTAAAAAGTGCAAATAATGGAAAAAGCTAACAAAATTGATATAGGAATTAGCTGAATCTGTGGAATATGACTAATTATGAAGCTATGAAAGTATAATTAATCATCAGACAGCAGTTGTCTCCAAATGTTTTCTTAAGCTTTGGGGCTCACTGGATGCAATCCAAAACGCTTTCCCCTTCTTTATTCTGTTGAATACTTATTTTCCAGATTAAATGTCTCACTGCGCTCAGACCACCATATAACAACACTTTATATTCCCGTTTTATTTTTAAAATGCACCCCAGTGAATGGCTGTTTGTACAGCAATATTTGGTTAATAACCGCTAGAAGCTTTTATGTGTGTGAAAGATTGCTTAGATCTAACAACATAATTGCACTGTCAGGCTTGAGCAAATTCTTTTTAATTATATAAATGTGTGACTTTAATTCAACCCCTGGACAGAAGGGAAAATAACCTCAAATGTGACAGCAGGCTCAGAGATATAGAAAGCATACAGCTAGCTTAGCACACTGTGGAAGATACCACCTAAGCTCTTGTTTGCATACTCCTACAAAAAAAGTATGTACCACACTAAAAAAAATTACTTCATACACTTTTATGAAGAAAACCACTTTCACTCTCTTCTCTTCCACATCATTACACCACCAGGGCCAGCCTGAACCGAACAAGAAAGGATGGATTGCTTTCATGTGGTTCAGGCCAAATCCTGACCCTATCATCTAAATGTTGCAGCAGGAATCAAGACAACTTTTTCCAATTTTGGTGAGCCAGTGTAAACCAGTGTATCCGCGTGTTTGTCTACGCCATTAAATGTCCAAGTTATTCCGTGTATGTACACGCCGTTAAATGTCCGAGCTGAAAACGAAGCAAAATGTAGATCTACATCTGGGAGCGAATTTTTTTTCCTAGGATGGTAGGGGAAGGCTCATAAATGCTATTAACCCCAGTGACAGGTAGGTTTATGGACGGGGTTGGGGTAGGTCACATATTTATACAGTAATGTAACGTTAAGTCAACAGCATTCATAAACACTGCTGAAAAGCGATTTCCAAAATGGAAATACGAATTCAAGATCAGTCTGACATGTCATGAAAATGACATGAAATGAAATAGGATTACATACTTGTGGCAAAACAGATGTGTAACAGAACTGTTTTAGTCTGTCACACAGCTTTGCTAATTCTAACATGTGCACATTTTAAACACAGTGACATATCAATTATGAAACAGACCTGCTGTAACCCACTCTAGAGAGTAACAAACCCAACCGTATACTGAAACTGACACGCATGCAAACTCACACAAACACTTGCTTAGTCACACAACCAGAGATAATTTAACCAAACTATGAATAAACTTCATGCACACAGCAACTGAAGTAATCACACTAACATACCCACACACAGAGATACAAGGCCCGTTCAAAGCGTGTTTCATAAATTACAAATGTTGACTAAAGCAGTCCTGTCCCTGCACTTAATATTCCCTTCACCTGTAAAAGAGATCTATGTGCTTACATTATATTTATGATCACTTTCTTGCTATAATACCAATGGTCCAAAAGACCTTATACATCTTAATCAGCAAAAAATCCATTTGTCTGCATATTTCTCTAGCAGTCTGATATGAAATGTAGCACAACAACCAACACACATTTATTTACGGATAAAATCCTCATTTGGTCAACAAATACTAGTGGTTAACAACCTGTGCTGAAAATATTGGTGAATAAACAAAGTGAATAAGAATATTTTACAGCATTTGAGTTTCTGATAGATTTGAGGGGCAAAATTTTTTGTTTCTTAGACAATGTATAAACTCCTTCAAAAATAAAAAGATGATTTTATAAAGTGTGTGTAACCGTTCCAATTTGACCCGCTCTCAAGCGGTCGCTAGCACGCCTCTTAAGGCCAGGTTTACACGCACAAATCTTACTGGCCTACATCTGTTACACGTGCCAGACTTCACTTTCTATACAATTACAATTAACAGAAGGTAAGTAAATATCCAAAAGTAGCAAAAGCACCTTAAAGGCATTGTAAAGTCACTCAGAGAAATCTTCTAAAGCAATATGATAGCGTAGCTTGTATATTTAAGTCAGGGTTCCCCAAACTCTGATCCTGAAGACCTTGATTAGCTTGCTCAGGTGTGTTTTATCAGGGTTGGAGCTAAACTCTGCAGGGACAGTGGCCCTCCATGAATGAGTTTGGGGAACCCTGGTTTAAGTCCTTTTTGAAACTTGAAAGCTTCAGTCCCTGTTCATTTTAATTGCATGGGGAAAACACATTAAAAACATGAAGGAAAATCAATCATATGGCTTAAAGGGTTAGTTCACCCAAAAATGTAAATTATGTCATGAATGACTCACCCTCATGTCGTTCCAAGCCCGTAAGACATTTAGTCTGAGAGCTTTCTGTCCCTCCATTAAAAATGTATGTACGGCATACTGTCCATGTCCAGAGAGGAAAAAAGACATCATCAAAGTCGTCCATGTGACATCTGTGGGTTAGTTAGAATGTTTTGAAGCATCGAAAATATACTTTGGTCCAAAAATAACAAAAACTGCAACTTTATTCAGCATTGTATTCTTTCCGGTTCTGTTATCAAGAAGCGTTCAGTCATTAATTACATATTTTTGGGTGAACTAACCCTTTAAGAGATACATGAGGGGTGGATAAATAATGACAGAATTGATCAAGTCTTGCCTGGGTCTAATCATGTTTGTAAATTAAGTGCATATTAACCGTCTGGGGTCGATAAACACGCCAACGCGCTCTGGTGCATTTTTTCCTGATAACAGCACAAAGAACCGTCATTATTGGACAGCATTCGAAACTGTTTTTAATTTGTGTAGACTCAAACCCCCCCTCAGACCCCAGAGGGTTAACAGTGTCATTTGTTTCAGGTCTAAAGTTAATCTTCCCACCAAAGCTCAATCTTACCCTAATCTGCAGGACCGATGGTTCTTCTTTTTCCATTCGCTGTGTCAATATGGACTGCGGAGCTGTGTTAAATAAGCTGATTAGTTTCCTTTCCATGGCTAAAAAGACCTGGAGGAAAAAGCAATCAAAGAGAATCAAATATCATTGCACATCATCTGAATTTTTAACCCATGCTCAATTTCTGTGACCTAATTTAAATCAAACAAGTGCTAACTGTAGTGTAAGATAGTAGTTCACAACCATTCCTGATTAAATGAAAGTGCAGAACCCAACCCTGACGCTCCCCAGATTACCCATTATTCTCTCCTCAGCAGTGGGATTTGCTGATGTTGTTGCATACTGCATGGGGTCATTCAGTCTGACCCCTAGTAAACCTTGCTTTACATGATTACTGATGAGATGTGTGAAGTAAGCTCTCTTGGTGTTAAGGACAACAGTTGAACAGAGTCCCACAGGAGCAGTGTTTACTGTGCGAAGGCCGCCAAGAGGTTCCTGCTCCCATTTCAGGCACACACAGACACACCGACCTTGGGGATGTTTTTCACACACATACATACACACAGGAGTTTGCGATCCCGCAGAGAACCAGCGAAAGTTAATGTAACAGATGTGAGGATGATTGGTGAGGGTGTATATCATCAGGACATGTAAATAACAGTGTAAAGAGCTATTCAGATGGGATTCATTAAATTTAACTGGATATAGATGTATGAAGATGTGTTGTACACTACCGTTCTAAAGTCTCTTATGCTCACCCAAGATGCATTTATTTGATCAAAATAGTGAAAACAGTAATATTGTCCTTCATATTGATTTATGAAGGAATAATCCTTCATAAATCACTCTAATATACAGATTTGGTGATTTTTTTTCCTATTATCAATGTTGAAAACAGTTGTGTTATTTAATTTTTTTTTTTTTTTTGGGGGGGGGGGGATTCAGGATCCTGTTGTCAAGCGACAGTTCAAGAAAAGGATTTACACTCTAAACAATGCTGGGTTGTTTGAACCCAAATTTGGGTAAAATATGGACAAACCCAAATGTTTTGGTTAAAAATGTAATTTCACTATTTTCCACTATTTTACCCAAATTTGGGTTGAAACAACCCAGCATTTTTTAGAGTGTATTTGAAATAGAAATCTTTGTTAACGTTGTAAATGCTTTTACTGTCTTCTGGATAGTTTTAGACTATTTACTGTCTTTAAATAGTTTTCTGGATACCAGAAATGTACAGGAAATATAGCTTCAGTTCTGGCATTCGATGAAGGTCAAAATAACAAGGATTACATTTCTCATAGGATCCCTGACTAGCCAAATAACAATAGGTAAATAACTCCTTAATTGTTATCGAGGTTTTGTGAGAAAAACACAGACATGTTTGATTCAGAAGGGATTCAAGTACATCTGACAAGCACAGATTAACCTGATCTCCTCATTGATGACTAGTTCCATCAAAACAGAGTGTGTGGGAGAATGTGTGTTAAGTGTATTGAACGTCGGACAGAAGGGATTATCATAAAAATCTCATCTAAACCAATTACTAAACTTGAAATTTACTTACACTGACTCACAAAGTGCTTTTATTGATGGTGGATTCGTATCCCTTTTCCATTAAAGTGGCCTTCAAACACATAATCCACCACAATCTTCAACAAATGCCATCTCCGGTTTCTCAAAACTTCTGTGTTATAGAATTTAATAGCTTTACACTTCGGAATAAACCATCTATTTTTTCGACTTCTTTTACCATTGACCTATCATTAAGTAATTTTCTGTTAGCTATTCGTTTTGTAAAAAACTATTTCACAACAACATTCTGAAATATAGCCCAAGATGTTTTGCTTAAACTCTCTACACACCAACAATAGAAGTAGGCCTATATGGAGCAAAGTGAATGTTTTCGTAAGATTCAAAGAGAATGTAATTGTATGTATGTGTATATGAATATTATTTCCATTTAAAAAAAAAAACGTTAAGTAACTGTAACTGGTTTCAACATTGACAGTAAAAAAGTGTAAATTAGAAAGGTTGCAATGTCACCTCATAGACTTCTATACTCATAATTCAGCACATCCCAATTTAAAACATATTTACAAATTTCTATTCTGTAGAATCTGTCAGTAGAGATATACCGGGCATTTCCAGCAGGGCCTTGTGAACATCTTGAGCAAACTGCACCTCCCAAGAGTGCCCATCTTACCTCTGTACTCCCTCCCATGAAGCCACAGGTCATGGTATTACTATCTAATCAAAACCCCCCTGAGTCTGTCTCTGTGTCATTAATTCATTAACCACGCCTGGTTATGCTCTGTGGAACACAAACCCTCCCACAAACACACACACTAAAGACTAATTCCTTTGCAGGAGCAGCTGTGTCTGAGACTGACACTCACATGCCCTGAACACACATAGTCACTGAACTCACATTTGTCACCAAGTCATACACATTTCTCACTGGACAGCTTCCTGGAGCAGTGTGTGTGATGATATCCTTTCATTCTTTCTAGTTCTAGTGGTCATGTCAGGTTAAAACACATGTGAAAACTGCCACTGAGTTATTAACCTGTTACAGCTAGTAGTTTAAAGAAGTTCACTTTAAAAAAGAAGTGCTGATAATTTACTCACCCCATGTCATCCAAGATGTCCATGTCTTTCTTTCCTCAGTCGAAAAGAAATTAAGGTTTTTGATGAAAACATTCCACAATTTTTCTCCATAGAATGCACTTTACTGGGAACCAAACAGTTCAAGATCCAAATGACAGTTTCATTGCAAACTGTTCAAAGGGCTTTAAATGATTCCAGATGATAAATAAGGGTCTTATCAAGCGAAACGATTGCTCATTTAAAAAAACAAAAAAAAAACAAAGTTATTACTCAATTATCAAAATGAACAAATCTTTTTTCATGTCATTTGGTTCATTTAATGAATGAAATGAAGAAATTGACTCAGAAAAAGATTCGTTCATTTTGATGAACGAGTTCGAACAGGAGAGTCACGAACATGCATCACAGAACAGAGCAAAGCGAATTATTTGAGCTAATAAAACTGAAACTTTTTTTTTTTTAATGAGTGATTATTTCGCTTGATAAGACCCTTATTCATTGTCTGGTGTCGTGTAAAGCCCTTTGAACAGTTTGCACTGAAACTGTCTTTGGACCTTGAACCGTTTGGTTCCCAGTAAAGTCCATTATATGCAGACAAATCCTGGAATGTTTTCATCAAAAACCTTAGGCCACGTTTACACAAAGCCGGGTATTTAGCAAAATGAACATTTTCCCCCTCTCCGTTTTCAAAAAATAACATCGTTTACACACCCGCATAATACGCCGTCGAGCGCCATCATAACAATGTCAAACCTATTGGCGGCAGTGTAGGGGTTAAGGATAAAGCCATGCAAGCCAATCAGAATTCTGGAATCGACTCTCTCGAAAAGAGAGAACCTAAAACGCCGTTTCTCCCAGTTCACACGGCAACTCAAAACCGGCGTTTTCAGAACTCTCCACTTTGGCCGGAGTTTTTAGAAATAATCGTTTTCAGTGATAAAAACTGCGTTTTCGTGTAAATGAGAGGGCAAAACGCAGAGACATATCTGTGTAAACGGGGCCTTAATTTCTTTTCGACTGAAGAAAGAATGACATGGACATCTTGGATGACATGGGGTGAGTAAATTATCAGGAAAAGTTTTTTTTTTTTTTAAGTGAACTACTCCTTTAACGTTTCAAGCCCCCAAACCGCTTTTGCAGTGTAAATGAACGGCCAAAACGCATTAAAAAAAGTTTTATTCCGGCGCTCAATAAAGGACGATGGAGTGCTAGAGGCAGGACTGGGGCATAAATATGTATTCATTTCTCATCCAGCTCACTAAATCACCTCAGGAAAACATTCCTTTTAAAAAACAAACAGAATCCAGAGGATCAATTGCTGTGTGTGAGTCCGTCTGTACGTTTTGGGAGAGCTTAGCTCAGTTAGACTCTGTTTGACGTCTGCCTTGAAAATGGATTAACATGAACATCTCTGTACCTCACCGCAGCTGTGTTCACAACACAGCACTCCGCTCTCTTTCTCTCTCCATCCACACTGCTGTCCAAACCGCCAGCCAACAGAGCTCTACGCAGTGTGACACTGGCACTGGACTCATTTGCAGGATTATCTGTAGTGGACAGTCACGCACACACACACACAAACACGTTTGCTCCCTCTCTCCCTCTCCAATGCATGCACATACACACATACACTCCTGTTGATTAGATAAGTGTGTTAGTTTATTAATACATAGTGGTGTGTAGAGGTGGAGAAAAGAGGGGTGCGACAGATGAAGGAGGCTGGGTAAAGGAGGTTTCTAGGGCAACAATGTTTAGCAGTTATCGCCTTTATCAGTAAATTGAGAATCTATGAACGTTTGTGTTTGTTTGTGTGCGTGTTCAGAATTTAAAGCAGCACAGGAGATCAGAAAGAAACAGACTGTGAGAGATACATTAAAACATTTAGTGAGACAGTCTCTGAAAAAAAGGGTGTGGAAGAATAAAAACAGAAAAGGAATAAGGTGTTTTGTGCAATATGAAGGTAATCAGACCATTTACCCCGGTTTAGCTTCTGAGGCATGGGATGTCTGATTTAAAACACTCTACAGGGCTACAAATCTAGACAGCATACAAATAATGCTCCTTATTCAGACTTCACTCACAAGGATGAAGATGTGACACACATAAGGGTACAACAGACCACTTTTGATGCTACCAGCGCAGTCTCATCCCAAGACGGCATACAACTGACGCTTTTGACCATACGTCAACATCCGCCGTTTAGGGTACCCTTAAACGTCGGTTAGATGGCGCTCTATAGCGTCAGATGAATGACGCCCCAGGATCGTCATCTTAACCGACGTTTAAGGGTACCCTAAAACATTGGGGTCAAAAGCATCAGTTATATGACGTCTTGGGATGAGACTGTGGTAATGCTACACTTTTTAACTGACACGTCAATATTAAAAATGTGTTCATTAAAGACTAAAACTGTTCAAATAAACTATTAATTATAAGTTTAAAGCTGAAATAAATGATAAATTCTAAATGAAACTTAAATAATGTAAAGGAAAATTCAAAAGGTTGGCTTGTCAACGGTGAAAAAAAATTCAAGTATGGAAATGACAAAAACTTAAAAGGGTCATAAACTGGCTTTTAATTTTTTTATTTTTATATTGTTGTCTGAGGTCAACTTATGACGTTTGCTTGGTTTTTACACTAAAAAACATCAAAATGAATAAGTACCAGGCTATTTTCTACCCTAGTTTTGAGCCCAGCTCAAAAACGCTCGGTTTTTATGGGTGTCGCGCATTGAAGACTTGAAGTAAACACCCACTTCTGTGAGTGGAGAACAGTTTTGCATATTATAATGGAGTTTCACATCCGGTTTGTCATCACGAGGTAGGTATTTATGTTATTTAGCTATGCGTGTAATGCGCAAATCGGTGGGCGGGGCTAAACCGGCCGTGTTGAAGTACGCGTTGATCTTCTTCTGCGGGGTGGGGTTTTATCGCTCCCCACTTTGAAAATCGAGTCGTTTGCTGAGCCTGGTGTCAATAAAAGCTTTTATTGGACTAACAAGGATGTTTTCAGTTCTGAAACTTGGAGGATATTCTTATAATATGACCTCTTAGATGTCAAAACTCAAGGAAAATTTGATTTCTCAGTTCATCACACATTTAAATCGTAAACTTACAAAGGCTCAGTTTTGATTTACTGCTCAGATATGATTTTGTACAGCTGTTCATATTATTGTTTTAAATGTGTCCATTATCAGATTCCAGTGCGAACCGTCATGGTCCTGGACTGACCAGCATGCGGAAAAAAAACGATAAAAAGACCTCACGCAGCAAGCTGTCATACGGAAGTAAACACATAGAATATTAAAGAAAGCAATTGTGCATTTATTTATAGCATGATCTGCTGCAGAAGCCAGTGAATTTATGTAGGCAATATAAAAAACAAAGACAAGGATGTGGAAAAAGAGAGCAGAGTTTTTAAACATTTATGATACAAGCCCACATTTTGCTTATAGAACCGTCACTTATGAGTTTTGTCACATCCCTGTCCTTCACCGACTACCTTTAGCAACTCTCTCGATAACTTTGTGCATGTAAAATCTGACTCCCATGAGTGCAGGCTTGTGACGAATGTTTATCTTGAGTGACATAAAAGTCACATGAATTTTTATTTTAACTGTTCAGCATTGCAAAACATCTGACCTGTATTGGATTAAGGACCACATATGGAAGTGGCCCAAATCAGTATTGAAAAGATCAGATACGAAGTTGTTTGAGCTGTTCACAGCGTCACGAGAAAAACAGATCAGAGTCTTATATGAGCAAATAAATGGATTTGGGCCACACTGCCATCTCTGAAATTGAACCTAGTTGACATGCAAGTTTCTTATAGTTAGTAGCATGTCTATGGTGGACTATTGCAATAAAATGTAATTATATTTGTGCAGTGCTTTCTGAGATTGCCTCAGTGAAGGATATATTTGAA
The DNA here is from genome assembly GCA_030378365.1 of Hybognathus amarus. Lineage (NCBI taxonomy): Eukaryota > Metazoa > Chordata > Actinopteri > Cypriniformes > Leuciscidae > Hybognathus > Hybognathus amarus. Next base: position 174,569 of record JAQIUQ010004409.1, read on the forward strand.
GCGGCCTGTATTTTTGGCTAAAACAAGGTATAATTAAGTTGCCTACCTTTTGAAACAGCCTTTGTGTTGGGGTGTGCATATGATGTTCTTAAAATGATGCCTCTTGGAAGAGAGCGCGTGCAGAAAAGCTTCTAGATTGCATTGTCGTATTCAGCAGACACCTAATTAATGCACACCAGAACTCTTCCATCCCACTTCTCTTTATTCCTTTCCTCCCTCTCTGAAGCTCCATGTCATTTCTCGCATTTGCTGTAAAGGAACATCAAGTGCAGACACGATAAAGCAACACAATTATGAATATATTTGCATCCTATCTTTAATTAGGACTTCTGTGATTCTACTTGCTAACCTATTTCACGGTGACAAATTTGGAAGTTCAATCAATTTGAGCAAGCTTGAAAGTTGTGATGGAAGCCGGGAATGAAGCAATCAGATACTTGAGACATCATTTCAGACGCAGTGCTGTGTAACATTACTCGCTGTTGAGTGTGTGCCCTAAAAATGAAGCGAGGCGGTAGACTGAACAGCTTTTGCATGGTCCGATGAAGTCATGGAGCAAAGGCAGACGAGTGAAGGAGACACAGCTGACCGGCCCATCTGTGATTCCAGAAAATATTTCAAAAGACACCCATGTGCCTTGAATCTTTAAAAGAGGTGCATACGCAGTGCATGTTTAAAAGATACAGGTGTGGCTTGCGTGTTAAAAAGGCGGCCTTGTGTGTCCTGCATCTTAAAAAGGCCTATGCACTCCATCAAAAGTCTTCTTTCAGGCTGGCCGGCATTGATAACGACAGCTAGCTTTCATCAAGAGCACAATATTAAGCTTGAAATGGATTAAATGACTTCAGCAGGTTATAAGCAGAGTTTTAAAAAGCATTAATACTTGAGGCATGACTGTGCTCAATAAAAGCTATTCATATATTGTTCCTAAGAGATTATATTAAATTAAAAAGGCATTAAATTCAAATGTTTTATCTAAATATTAAACTAAACTTGAATATTACAGTTAAATAAAAAGTTAATTATTTTTTAAAAGATTTTTTTTTTTAAAAGATGATATTTGTATTCATCAAAGAATCCTGAAAAAAGCAGCAACTGTTTTCATCATTGATAAAAATAAATAAATAAATAAATAAATAATAACAAAGAAAATCTTTGAAAACTGTTGGACAGTGAAGTACAATAAGGTGACCAGATTTTCGAAATGGAAACCAGGGATATTTCCTATTTGAGTGATCAAAATATCACTGATATCTCATTTGTCAACATTAATAATTAATAATTATTATTATTTATTATTTTTATTGTGATTTAGTTTGATTATTCGGATTTTTGGTCTGGTTTTAACACAATTTGCTGCACCTGCGGGGAGAAATAGCCATTATAAATAGTAAGCTGTTCAAGCCAATATTATAACTAGACATAATTATTAAAGACTAAAAACATTACAGTTGGTTATAGTAATATTTTTTTATTATTATTTTTTATTAAGTTTATTATTTTCGTGCATATTAGAAAATCTATCCTGAAACCTGTAATTATTTCAAGGCTATTTGATGTCTGAATAAAACAACTATTTAACAAAACACATTACAAAAATAAATATGATAAATAAAACTATTTCACAAAATATTTTAACATTTTATAACTGCATTTAAAATGTTTATTTTCATAAGCCATTTGATAATGTGTGATATATATATATATATATATATATATATATATATATATATATATATATATATATATAATATATATATATATATATATATATATATATATATATATATATATATATATATATATATATATATATATTATATATATATATATATATATTATATATCTAAATAGTTTAGATAAGATGTGTGGAAACAACTGTTGTGACTTCAGAACTTTTGAGGACGTTTAAAATTGTGCAAAACAATCCTGCACACTGTTGAGGCCCTGTTATAAACACGAACAGTGCCACTTTAATTTATCATGAAGAATTAGACCGATTTTTAATTAGTATAATTAAAATGTGCTACTTTTACTCTTACTTGAGTAGAATAGAAATAAAGTATTCAACTTTGCTACATTTATTTTTCACCAAAAGTACAAAGTACTATGTACTAGGTTACTATGACTCAGGTGCAAAACCAATTCAACTTTCAGTTCAGCTGGGGGTGGGTGCTCAAACCGCGCTTTGACATAATAATAATAATAAATAATTCATTACATTTATATAGCGCCTTTGTGGACACTTAAAGTGCTTCACATAAAGGGGGAATCTCCTCAACCACCACCAATGTGCAGCCATATTGCACCAGAACGCGCACCACAAACCAGATTACTAGTGGAGAGGAGACAGAGTGATGAAGCCAACTGGTATATATATATGGGGATGATTAGAGGCCATGATGGACAGAGGCCACTGGGCAAATTTGGCCAGGATGCCGGGGTTACACCCCTACTCTTTCAAAATACATCCTGAGATTTTTAATGACCACAGAGAGTCAGGACCTCGGTTTAACGTCTCATCCGAAGGATGGTGCTCTTTGACAGTATAGTGTCCCCATCACTATACTGGGGCGTTAGGACCCACACAGACCACAGGGTGATCACCCCCTGCTGGTCTCCCTCACACCTCTACCAGCAGCAACCTGGTTTTCTCAGAAGGTCTCCCATCCAGTAACCAGGCTCAGCCCTGCTTAGCTTCAGTGGGCAAGCAGTCTTGGGCTACAGGGTGATATGGCTGCTGGCTAGGCCTATTTCACAAAAATTACCGCCGTGACCAGAAGTATGGTAAACTTGGAGAAGTCGAGGAACACTTTATCTTTTCACAGCTTTCCTTGCAAAGAAATTGGATTTGAGCTATACGAAGAGAGGAGGGGCCGACGTTCACAGTGAGGAAAGGAAACACTTTTTTGTGTGCTAAGCACTTCACGGAGGACGAAGTCCGTGTAAGAGAGTCCAGGCGTAAGTACTTTACATCGCAGACCGCACCTTCCCGATTTGATCCCTTGTTCCCTTCTCAATGATGCCTGATTTTTCAGGGGTCACCTCCAGACTCTGCATATGCAGGAGTTCAGCCCAGCTACCAGGGACAAAATGAAATTGTGAAAGTGTATCGTGGGACAGGTAATGGGGGGAATTATGGAGCATATGGATGAATGAGCACATCCTTTGGCAGCACAGCTGGACACTGGTAAGACAGCAGTGAACCTTTTGGGACCTCTCCAAATTTAGAGGACACCATGCTTACAGCAGACATTCCATCAATAATTTTAGCTAAGCGGTTGTGGTCGAAGGGAGATGAGGGATGCTGCTCCAGCAATCACGTCTTTGTCAGGCAAAGGTCCTTAAACAAAAATGTTCATGCCTCAGTGTGTTACTTATCAGTGTCTTATCTAATGTGAAGATGATGTATTATATAAGTATTTGGAGATTACCTCAACATCATGAATTGTAATGAATATTTACGGACAAAGCTGTCTAAACAAAGCTGAATTATGCCATCAGATGTGAAGAGCAAGACAACCATTAGAGGTGCTGTAAAGGATTTATCTGAAATGACCATTTCCTCAACAGAAGACCACACAAAGCAAAGCAGGACTGACAATAGAGCAGCAAGCAGACAACAGGAATCGGATGCTGTCAACATCCTTCCCCACCAATAAGCTTCTATTGTAAGGTCCAAGCTGACTGCAAACAAGGTCATAGGTCACATTGCAAAGAGGACTGATGCATCCTTTGAGATCATTCTTTAAAGTTCAAGCTATTTATACACCAGCGGTTAGGTGCGGCAACCCGAAAGAAAGGAAAGTCCTGTTTTGGTGAAATCTTTGAGGAAGGAGTTGGGTTGTACTGTATGAAATGTACTTGCATAATTCATGACACTATCGATCTGGGACAATTCACTTTGAAGAGTGCAGCTCACCGAATGAAACTTTCCCAGTTCATTTCAGATCAGAGTTGGCCTCAAAATAACCTATTGATTTTTGATGGGGATAACGGTTACGGCCAAATGAACCCCTTTCAGGAACGTCTCTGGGACTTCCAGCCAAAGATATATGAAATGCAGAGGACATCCAAAAACACTCACCGCAGAGAGACAGACACCCTGGGGTAAACTGGCAAACTTATAATGTGCTCATATTGCATTGAACATTCATCGGTCTCTCTGTTGGATGTTTCTAGAGCGGGCAGCCCGGACACCTTGACCTACATAAGGGTGAAAACAAGTGGATATGCAACCCAAGGTGATCAGGTTTACTATACTACAGGTCAGTATCACAATCTTCTCGACCTTTATCCGAATAGAAAGCGGATGCAATATATACACCATTTTTCTCCATTGGCGTTTATTAAATGGCAGCCTCTAACCTTTCAATTCAATAGGTCTCTGGTATGGGGAAACTAGTCTTGATCTGGGTAATGTAGACATGTGTTACCTGAACTATAAATTTTTAGTCCACTAGATATATGCAGCCGTGGGCAACAAGTTGAACCATGAAACTATGGGCGATGACTAAATATGACTTGTGCCATTTGCTGATCCTACCTCACTCTTTCCTGCCATCATTTCATGTCTCCTTTCCACCATTGTCATGAATTAAAATGGCAAAAAAGAAAAAAAAATCTATAAATGAATGCACAAATACATTAATATAAATAAAATATGAACTATTCAAATAAATAAAATAATACATAAGTAAACAAAACATTTCAATTACCCTCAGCAATATCTGGCTCACGTCTCATTTATCCTCTTTTTTTCTTGCCATCATTTCAAGCTTTTTTTCTACGAGTATTTAATATAAGAGAAGAGTAATAAATTAAATGAACAAAAAGAAAATAAATTCAAATTAAATCACACAATTTACTGATCTAGTTTTCTCTTTCCTGACATCATTTCATGTATTTTTTCTACTGTAATGAATAAAAATGGCAGGCATTCAATAAAAAAATAATTAATATAAAAAACATATAAACTAATAATAAAAAAAAATAAAAGAACTAAACATAATTATATAAAATAAATTAAATATTATGAAACCAAATTAAAGTGAATTACCCATGCATAGCATGTCTTTTCTTTTCCACCAGTGAATAAAAAGACCAAATAAAATAAAGGCACCCACAGCAATATTACTATGTGCATTAACACAAATCTGATCCACAGAGACCTCTCAACAGGTTTCAATATCATGAATGTTTATGAATATATGCAAGCATAAAGCTGTTATTCAGTACAACAAACTCAAGCTGTGAAACAGTGAATCTAAATGCTAATACAGCATCAGCAAATCGATTAAGGTATTCTATTGGGCTGGAATAATGAATGCTTGTGAGTACAAAACAAGTTCTAGTTAGCATGTACTTAACACGGCCACTGCCCTTCATCAAGCAACTGGATATTTAAAAGTATGGTTTACCTCTGGAAAGATGCATGTGTATTTAAAAAGGGTCATTTATGTAGACGAAATGTGAAATTATTGTTGAATTTGGAGCTTTCTAGACTGAGAAAAGCCAGAAGATGTATTTTTGGCTTACGTGGATGAAAGACAACAACTCCCAGAATGCACTTGCATCGCTGCCCTGAGGAGGCCACGCCTACCGGTAACAGTGCAGTAGTTAAACAACAAGTCTAAGCTACTAGTGAGCCTCCGTTATGGATGGGTTGAAAACATGTTGGCCCCTACTACTGGCTGTAGTCTTTAGCCTTTGTCCAAAAAATACTCAGATGAAGCAAAATGGTGATTTAAAAAAAATACATAAATCTCTCGTCTCAAGGGGATATGAGGGTGGAAAGCATGGTCATTCGAAAATACTACAGGTTTTCCACAACTACAAAGCTTAATGCTAAATGCTGAAGCATCCCTTTAAAGAGCTGCTAAGAAATGTAACTTACAACAGCACAACAAAAACTCTTTCGCAGAAACCTCCCCCGAGTCTGCATATGCGTTCACACTTATCTGACCTTTCAAACACCACCGGGAGCATTTCACATCAGATGCATGGAGGATAGTAATTCACATGTAGTGCCAGCATGAAAAATGCATTTCAAATCTATTCTACACAAAAAAAGATGGTAATCTCTTCCAGAACTCGCAACTTCCTTCTATATTCCAATTCCTTTTTCTTCCCATCTCTAGCACCACTTGAAAAGATGTCCTGTCCTCCATCCACCACATCGAATCCATTGTCTCACATCGAAAACAATAAAGGGCTGAATTAGAGAAGAGCTTTCTGCTAGGCCTTTGCTCCACACTGATCGAGCAGAGAAGAGGTCGGAGTTATCGATTACTATTTATCCATGTAGGATGTGATTACCGTACCCACTGGTGATCCTATTTAATCCCTGATGGATTATTTGAACACCGCCTCTCTTTAGTACGGGTTGAGCACCAGATATACGAAAAGGGATGTAGCTTTGGGCCTGATTGGTAAAGAAATATTTAACCAACCTTTCACTTTGTTTAACCTTTAGGATATTGATTTTGAAAAACGACAAAGAAATTTCGCCCCAAAAGTAAACAAACCACAACTGATCACATTTCCCCGATAAATATCTTTGGAGAAGATAAGCCTTTTGAAACATTATGAGCGCGAATCAATAGACATTTAGTTCAGGAAGTGGCTTGGTTCATTACAGCAGGATCCTCCTGAGAGATAGCTCCAGGCTAGAGATGTCACCAAGTGTTTCATTAAGGGTGGAATTTCATCCTGGGAAGTGTTGCCATATATGTGCAGTGCTTGTTCTTCTCTGTCCACTCATTCACTAATGAATAGATATGAGAAAGACTGTGTGCAGCTCAGGATTTTAACAAAGAGAATATGAAACGCACACACACACGTCTTCACACATCACCAGATGTTACAGTTGACACTTTATACAACCGCTATGTAAACTTCAGTCTGCACATGGCTCACATCTGTCTTCCACACACATAAATTCAGAAGAACACAACATAAAAGTAGGTTGAGTAGGGTTCAGATACAAACGGAGAGAAAGATTCAGTCCAGTGATGCAGGATGCCAGTGTGACGTGACAGGACATGAAGTGACATTATTGCAAAGGATGGGAAATGGGAGTTTGTGTGGAACACAGGATACATTTAACTACAAAAACCGGGGTGGTTGTGGGTTGTTTTTAGAATGTTGTTCTATGGCTGAATTGTTTTAGTAAATAAAAATAAACAATGCATTCTCATCCTAGGGCATCATCTAACTGACACTTTTGACCATGCGTCTAAATCCACCGCACATGACAACCTTTAGCGTCAGTTAGATGACGCTCATCCTAGGACATCATCTTACTGACGCTTTTGACCATGCGTCTAAAGGCCAATTTATACTTCTGCGTAGGGTGCGCGCAGTAGGTACGGCATAGCATACGCAGAGACGCGTCCCATACGCGTACCCTTCACCGTTGCCTGCTGCGCACTTCTTCAAAAATTTAACTACACGTCGCAATGACGCAGACCGCAAGATCTGTGATTGGTCGGCTTGGTAGCATCGCATTTCCTCATACGCATTTCCACACGTACCTTCTCACGCATTTCCACACGTACCATTCTCCTCCGAGGTCTTCTCTCATTTCTGCCTTTCAGTTTTAGGAATTTCACTAAAATGAACTGTTTTTCCACCTCAATAAACTCCAACTCCAACATGATCCACTCTCTTTCAGTCGCTATTGCTTGTAGTAACCTAGCCGTTAGGAATCTAAACACAGTGGAACATTAAAACTCTCCGCCGCCAACTAGCGTTTCGGAGCAGTACTACAGAGCAACCAAGACCTGAAGGCAGAAGTATAAATGCTCACAACGGCATTCGCCGTACGGTGCGCAGCCAACGTCGTACACTGATGGCCTACCCTTCTACGCAGAAGTATAAATTGGCCTTAAATCCAACGCACATGGCAACCTTTAGCGTCAGTTAGATGGCGCTTATCCAAGGGCGTCATATAACTGACGCTTTTGACCATGTGTCTAAATCTGACGCACATGACAACCTTTAACATCAGTTAGATGACGCGGGTAGGTTTAGGTCTGGGGTAGGACTAGGGTTAGACCACTAGGAGGCGCATCTCATATTGACGCTAAAGGGTGCCATGTGCGTCAGATGTTGACGCATGGTCAAAAGTGTCAGTTAGATGACGCCTTGGGATGAGAACGGGCTGAAATTACATAAAAACCTTCATTAATTGATCAAATTAAATGCAAAATTAAATAACAGATTAAAACAAGAATAATAATGACCCTGGCTTTAAGGTGGTCTGGGTGTTTTCTTACTGGCCAACAAGAGCCCATGCACCCTCAAGTCTCTATGACCTTTAGATATGGTCCTTTCTTCAATGTCTAGACTTATGGGAATATTTGAGCCCGTTCTCCTCCTTTGGCATCATATAGGTGACACCATATGACATTTCGTCGAAATACTACGTACATGGCACCCTTTAGCGTCAATATAAGCAGGCAGAACCCAAGGCGTCATACAGGTGACTGGCATCCTTTAGCGTCAATATGAGACGTAGACCCTATCCCAGACCTAAACCTACCCATAACAGTGCATGTTATATTGATGCTAAAGGGTGCCTTGTGCGTAGTATTTTGGATGAAATGTCATATGTCGTCACCTATACGACGCCAAAGGATGAGAATGTGTTGGATACTTACAGTCTCATTAGAGTCAGTTACACCACTGTAACAAGTTATGCTTGCTTGTTTTTTAATAACAAAAGAGTTATTTTATAGCAAATATTAAAGGATATTTCAAACAAAAGGTGAAATAAATAAGCATTGGGCTAAAGGAAATGGAAATTCACATCTGTACTGTAGAAGGTGTAGCTCAAACAAACATATATATGAGAGCTGTATGTTCCCACCATATTGTTTCCACAGATTTTAAAAGTAAATTGCAAATTGTAATCTCAATTTTAATCTCAGCAATTATTACTTTTCTCAGAATTCCAATTTATAAAGTCAGAATTGCTACAGAATTACCTTTCTGTGTTTTATTCTGTGGCAGAAACAAGCTTACATAACTGTCCTGATGTAATTGTGACAGAGAGAATAAGTGCATACGTCGAGACTATTTGTCTAGATGAATGATGAAACTTTACAAAGTTCCTATTTTAAAACCATTAAAGTCCTAGAATTCAAGTAGGCACACAGAAGGAGCAAATATCGCCTTCTTTCATGAACATCTGCTCTTTCTATTTATTTTTTCCTCATCAGAAGTGCGTCTCGGCTTTCTTGTAACCTGCTGCTGTTGACATGCTTCCTCTTGTATGAAATATTGCTGCTCCTCAGGGCAGGTTAGCACACACAAGTCTGCCTGCATAATTTAAAAAGAGCTGCTTTGAAGAAGAGGAGGAGGAGGAGGAGGAGAAAGGTCACTGCCGATGCCTCCACAATGGGAAAAAACTAATTAAGCATGAGCTAACAAATTAGGACTGTATTTCCTCTCCCAGCTAATAATATTAGATTAAATGCAACATACTCATCGATTAGACCACTATAAATCTTCTTATGCATCATATCCTGTGTCAATTGGTACTTCTTACATTTAAGGTTTCTGCTGATCAGAGCTGATTGCTAATTGTGTCTGAGCAATCAAAACAATGAAGTACATAATTCTTTTCATAGCTTGAGAGTAAATAGATTCACTACATATGCATGTACTGTATAAGATACAATAGCTCTCTTGAGTAGTTTTCTTTCAGGCACTAATTTACAACCCAAACAATACAAAACACGATGTATTAAAGGTTCGTGTGTAAATAGTTAGGCTAAGAACATACATAGCTCAATTCAGCGTATGCAGCTTATTGCTGTCTAAGTGATGAAACTTAAAATATTCAACCTGGTGGACGACATAAAAGAGTGAAAAAACTTTGAAGGAGGGACATTTCCAGTAATAAGATTATTAGAGAGATTTTTTTTTCTTTTTGTTCATTAGAAACCACCTGCGTACAGTAGCAACCACCCAAAACACCTTAGCAAAGACATAACATGCTTTAAAAAACTGCTTAGCAATGCCCTGGCAACCAGCCATAACATTTAATTTAGCTCTCACTAGTCAAAACTGCTGGCTGTGTGAACCATCAAAACAATGGCATCCATGATTCTATTTATAGTCCCAGACTAATTTAATTCGCTACATTTGCATGTATAATGCAATGTAAAGCCATTTCTTGTAAGTACTCTGGCCTGAGGATGTTATGGTAAAAGCAACATTCTCTCAGACACATGCTTTTGAATGTACAAAGACCCCCAGCGTCATATTTCATCAATCCCCCTGTTCTTGTTCCGCCATTGTTCTTGTTATGTTGTTCTTTTAGCCTGAGGAGTTTGGCGACTTTGAGTTACTGCACAGACAGTGCTGTGGTGAACTGTTCAAACAGGTCACTAGAGCATCTATTCTACCTGAGGCCATACAGAGAACAAGAGAGGAGAGGGAGAAAATGTAAAGCAAAAGTAAAAATATACACTGTTGTCTTGATGCCGTTCTGCCTAAGGCCTGAAATGACAAGGTAATGTACAGGTTTTTAGTGGACAGTTGTGTGTGTGTGCAAGCTCATGAGAAGTCCTGACCTCAAGGCTATGTGCAGTTCATGTGAGGTATGCCATAGTGTATGAATACACTGATTTAATGATATTGGTTCAAATGATAAAACAAGATATGCACCTCAGAATGAATATGATCCAATGCTAGTGCATTAGATTAATTGTTAATGTGACCTGTGGTTGCAATTGTTGTTAACTAAAACTACAACTATTAAAATCATGCTAATACTTCATTTTGGATCAACTTCAGACATTCTATTTTCTACTTACTTACTAAGTAACTTAAGTGTTACTTATATTAGTAGACTGTCTGCTTAAAGAGCAACATGCAGGTTGGACACCCCTATATAGCATAGTGTATGTTCACGATAAAACAACTAGATTTTCTGAACTGGAGTAATATATATTCAGCCATTAACAATATTTTGAGAAAAATTGTGATAAAATAACTCCCGCGTCTACGACGCACTAACCGGAAGTGACGATCGCCGAGGGAGTCTGTTCAAGTTCAGGCTTATGTTACAATGGATGCGAACGACGAAATCGCGTTCTGCGATGTTGATCGAATACGCTATGATGGCCCACAGGCATATAATTATGAGCCTTCTAGGCAAGATAGAAGTCAGGGAGAGATCGGGGGACGAACAATGGACAGAGGAGAGAAGTAACGTTAGAGTTGTGGTGTCGAGAAAACCAGTGGCGAATAGGGCAAGTGAGTTCATGTAAGTTAGCACCATGGCTAACGCTGGTTCATCTACTGTATGGCTAGTACCTTGGTGTTTTGTAATAAATCTGTTTTAGCAAACATACATTCGACTTTGTTCTTGATTAAACATCCATTTAGACTGTCTTAATTTAAGCCAGCAACATTTTGTCTTCTCATATTCTACGCTGACAGTGATTATGCAGTCCATCCAAGCTGGTTAGCACTATCAACATTGACTAATGACCATGCCATAACAACAAATAAATAATGCTTTTCAACTGCAGTTAGTGATACCATTTAAAGCGAGTGAAATGTGCGCCACAAACGACCGAGTGTGTGTGGTAACAGACGCGGCAGTGAAGTCTGCTCTATTCACCTGCACATAACGCATCCAAGACCAAAAAGCCTTGTTTTTCCTAGAAGGAAAATGATGGATATGATGTCCTGACAGGCTGGAATTCGTGCTACAAGCACAAACACAATAATTTACCAGTATGGCTTCTCAAAACTCGATCTAAAACTTTCTGTCTCTCACTACTGCTCGAACTACATCAACACTCAAGCAATGAGAAAGCGGACCGCGAGCTCATTTGTTTGCCTCTGTCGACGTCTATATGACACGTTGCTTGCGGGAAAGGTGTATTCCATTATCAGCAAAGGTTTTTTGAAAAGCGAACTACTTTAACACAAATATTTCTAGCTACACATTTTAGTTTTGAAATGTAACAAGTATGTGTATGCAAAAAGCCATGCCGTTTCAGCAGTTCCATTAGAGGCGCTGTAGACTAAAGGTTTACTTTTGTCATGTCGAGAGACAGTTTAAAGCTAATCGTATTAGGTAGTGAAACGATAAGATTAAAGCCTTGATGAAACAGAAGTAGAGAAGATGTAGGGCAGGGACTTGGTTCTTTTCAACGGTTGTTGATTAGATGAGGACTGAATCAGAGATAAGTGGACTAAAATGATTGAAGAAGTACAGAGGAGAGTCAATGAGTCAGTCAGTTCACTAGAAGATAAAGTTAGGACATATTGACTAAAATTGACAATTTCTTTTTTTATAGAATATAGATTGGGTAAATTTCCTTTTCATGTCGACTTTAGGTTAAAAGCGTTCGCTTGCAATGCACTCACACCTGCACAAGTTTCCGACCTTAAAATTGACATTGGCACTGATTTTGAAGGACATGTTGTTCCCTTCATGCAATGAGGCTGGGCATCTATTCTTATAACCATACTTGCCTCTTATTCTCCCTGCATGTCTCTGTTTCTCCTCGAGATGACCCAAAACGCTTCTAATTATGAGCTGGTCCTTGCAAGTGTTCTGGCTGCCAAGGAGTCAGTCGGGTTCACCTGATCTCTCAACGTGTGCAGCTGTTATCTTTGACTTTTGTCCAAAACCCAGTTTGGAAGTGAGCTCAGAACCAGACAAGTGTGAATCCCTCTGTTAAATTGCTAGGGTGCTTTTCCTCTGTTCAGCTGTTCTTCCGAGGACCCCACCGGCGTGTCTAGCATTTACCTGTGGATTAACAGGACATGAAACCAGGGGAGACCTTTAAAAGCAAGATTATAATGTGAGCTTACTTGCCCTGGAGAGCGTGCCCATCTGCCACGCTTGAGGAATAGAGAGAGACAACTAAATTGAAAACATTGCCGGGATGGACACTGAGAGAACAGCCTCCATACTGGGAGGTCTAAGCAGTAACTCAATCTTCTCTTGTCTATTTTCTCTCTTCAAGAGAGCGAGTGATCAGAGACTGAAGTGTCTACACAGGCTTTCAATACAAAGCTTAAAAACAACTTCAAAATACTCAAACAACTTTACAAAGATGAGCCAGACAGAACTTTATGGTGGATGGTATAGGGCTGTGCAATTCATCGAAATGCAAGTCTCGAATTTCAGCTTCCAATTATTATGAAAACACAATGATTGAGATAAAACGGTAATTCCATTCTTTCTTTTACAGTAAAACTTCCTCCTAATAAAACTTCCTCCGCTATAAGTGAAAAAGAGTGAACGCTGCCAACCGAACCAAGCGCACCAAACAAGTGGGCCAAGACCACTGAAAAGATCGGTATGCTTCCAAACGAAGTTCAAATGAAATATGAACGCAACACGGACCAAATGAACCAAAAAAGTCATTGAAATCACAAGATGCGAACCAAAAAAGGACAGAATGCTGAAGAATACCTGTTTTGTCTCGTCATAGTTGTGATGTTGCCCAATCATAGCCACACAGCAGAAGACTCCTAGGAGGATCTGCGTTCAAGTCAGCCTGGATGCCAGCCAAACATAGCCCTGCCAACAAAACACGAGAGGATAGCAAATTCGGTTTGGACTTGATCGATTGTGAAGCAAGTATGACCGAACCAAAGCTGTTCGGACCAATCAAATTGTCAGGGCTGGCTTTATACGATGATGGACAGATGACCAACCGTAACGCAATTCATCCACGTCACCAAAGAACGAATTGGGTTGAATTCGTATACAAAAAAGAATGACTGCCGCTGGAGAATTTAGATGTGTAGATTCAGCCATCTCGTATGTTATAGAAGATGTACACAGCACATTCATTTTAAAGAGGAACAGAGAACAGCGATCAAGGCATTTGTCGATCTAATGGAGTGCAGAGGCATTTTCTTTCTTGGTTCGGTTAAAGAAAAAAAAAACTATAATCACAGTCCAATGGAGCAGTATCAGGCCATGTTTACACGAGAATGCTCGCGGGTGAAAACGTAAAAAATATTTTGACGGATGTGTCTTTTGTTTACACGGCGACAGCGTTTTTAGGGCTTAAAAACGCAAAAAAGTGAAACCACCCACCAGAGTGGAAATCTTAAAAACGCTTTTTACAGTCTATGCTTCAGACAACTAAACAACAAACCACGGTGAACATGAACGAAGAAGGTGACGAGACCGCTTTGGTTGGTCCCGTGGACGGGAAATTTTGTTATAAAAACAAACGGATGGAAGCGTCATTAAGAGCATGGTTGTGTGCAAGCTATGCAACAAGGAATTCACATATCACATCGACCCTCAAGTTTCACCTCAACGCAAAACATATACAATTGCACTGGTCTGCTGGACTTGGTTGAACAAACATAAACAATATTTTGTTGCTTAAGCTTATGTATTCAGTCATTATTCAATGATGTACTAAAAATCCATGTGAAAAAAATATCTTCTCACGGTTCTCAGTTCAAATATTTATACAATTAAAATGCGATTAATTTCGATTAATTAATTACAAAGCCTCTAATTAATTAGATTAATTTTTTTTAATCGAGTCCAGGCCCTTAAAATAACCTAATACAACACAATTCTTGATTAAACTTACAAGCATTAAACTTATTTGCATGTTTATACATAAACTTGTAATATTGCATGCATCAAATCTCATTTGCATATTTTCAATTAAACTGTGTAAAGGCGGTGTAAAGGCACCAGGTTTGACGCCAATAACGATTACAGAATTTTCATTTTGCGGTGAACTTTTTTTTTAATGTTGCTGGGTGGTTATCAGAAGTGTTTGCTCATCTAGTTTTATCTGGTTTACCTGCAGGAAGTTTTGCCCAGAGAAATATTTTTCTACCACACACTCTGCAACACATCCTAACAGGCTGAGCTACTGTTGTCCAACTGTTTCCACACATCTGATGTCTGCAGGGGCGAGCGCTTCTCTGGAGTGAGAGTATCCACACTTAAAGGTCATTAGCATAACCTCTGGCACCTCACATAAGACAGATGAGAAAAAGTGAGTCAATTATTCATAGAATGAATAAATCATCTAGTATATAACTTTGGCACCACCCTGGTCACGCATCGACTCGAGAGACGGACAATGAGAGGCGAGAAAAAATCCAGGACTGTCCTTCTGACCGGAAGCTATCAGTTCTATTATTCATTTCCTTTATTAAGGTGTCTTACTCTGACCTCTCACATGCCCTCAGCAAATCCACACACAGAAAGATAGAGAGATGCAAATACACCACCCGGACTAGCCCATACATTCCAGATCCCATTAAAACACTCTATCCGAAATGTAAATCCTATGTAGGTACGAACAAGACATGATAAGAAGGATCAGTGAGAAATAACACACACACTGTACTGTTCTGTCTAAATAAAAGAAGACAGATGTTATCTCCTTAATTTCAGCTTACATAACTCTCAGAATTATTATTCACATGGTTGAGTACTGCAGTGTAGGCTGCAGGTGCATTTTAATATGCATAGAAGGTGACCGACAATGTGTGTACTACAATGTCAAACGTTTGTAATTCATATCCACAGACCATAACCACACTGCTTTATAGTCACACATATTAAAACGCAGTCAAAAGACATGAAATTACAGGAAGAGCGTGTTATCCTCTGTCTCTGAGTTCAATGCAGGGGAAATTAGTACGCAATAATTCCTGCATTCAAAAATGCTTCCTTACAATATACACTCACCTAAAGGATTATTATGAACACCATACTAATACTGTGTTTGACCCCCTTTCGCCTTTAGAACTGCCTTAATTCTATGTGGCATTGATTCAACAAGGTGCTGAAAGCATTCTTTAGAAATGTTGGCCCATATTGATAGGATAGCATCTTGCAGTTGATAGAGATTTGTGGGATGCACATCCAGGGCACGAAAGCTCTCGTTCCACCACATCCCAAAGATGCTCTATTGGGTTGAGATCTGGTGACTGTGGGGGCCATTTTAGTACAGTGAACTCATTGTAATGTTCAAGAAACCAATTTGAAATGATTCGAGCTTTGTGACATGGTGCATTATCCTGCTGGAAGTAGCCATCAGAGGATGGGTAGGCTACATGGTGGGCCTAATGTGTGCCAAGAAAACATCCCCCACAACATTACACCACCATGACCAGCCTGCACAGTGGTAACAAGGCATGATGGATCCATGTTCTGATTCTGTTTATGCCAAATTCTGACTCTACCATCTGAATGTCTCAACAGAAATCGAGACTCATCAGACCAGGCAACATTTTTCCAGTCTTCAACTGTCCAATTTCGGTGAGCTCTTGCAAATTGTAGCCTCTTTTTCCTATTTGTAGCGGAACAAGAGTGGAACCCGGTGGGGTCTTCTGCTGTTGTAGCCCATCCGCCTCAAGGTTGTGCATGTTGTGGCTTCACAAATGCTTTGCTGAATACCTCTGGTTGTAACGAGTGTTTATTTCAGTCAAAGTTGCTCTTCTATCCGCTTGAATCAGTCGGCCCATTCTCCTCTGACCTCTAGCATCAACAAGACATTTTCGCCACAGGACTGCCACATATTGGATGTTTTTCCCTTTTCACACCGTTCTTTGTAAACCCTAGAAATAGTTGTGCGTGAAAATCCCAGTAACTGAGCAGATTGTGAAATACTCACACTGGCCCGTCTGGCACCAACAACCATGCCACCCTCAAAATTGCTTAAATCACCTTTCTTTCCCATTCTGACATTCAGTTTGGAGTTCAGGAGATTGTCTTGATCATGACCACACCTCTAAATGGATTGAAGTAACTGCCATGTGATTGGTTGATTAGATAATTGCATTAACGAGAAATTGAACAGGTGTTCCTAATAATCCTTTAGGTGAGTGTAGTACCAAAAACCTCCCAGTATGTGTTTATCCAATATTTCGCAGTATTCATAAACAGCAGGTGAAAAGTACCTGACTGACGTACAGTACTGATTCCGACAGGTTCTGAAGCGTGCATCTGACTTAATTTTTGTGTAAATTTGTAAATGGCAGTGAAGCAGCGCAACTGATGCTGTAGGTTTCATGGTTATTCATACTATATATAAATAAATGTAGTAGCCTACCTACTATACAGTACAGTATACAGTTTCAGATGGAGCAATTGAGTCTAAAATGTAAGTTACTTGATACTAAGAACTTACTCGAATGTTAAGACTTTGATCTGTGGATATGAAAACTTGTTCACATCTGCAAAACATGGTGTTAATTTCACTTTACAGACTGAATTAAATTCAGCTCTACTGTCCTAAAATATAACAGTTTACATAACACAACAGAAGCACATCCAGTCACACATTCATCAGGTGTCATGGATTCATGAATATACTGTACTGTACTGTTGTTCCAGTATTAACAACCTGCTCTTCCAGGCTTTTTCCAGAATCGAACAGATGTCTTTGTTTACACCACAATGCATCAGAAACTCACATAAGCTGCCCCTGTGTTACACATCTGTGACAATGTAATGAGGACCTGCGTTAGCAATGCTGTTTACCATAAAATGCAATTTCACCTCAGTATTTTTTTTACAACTCATTTTCACCACCTGATCCACCCATTTTTTTCCACGTGCACAAAATTATTACTGCTTTACCCTGAGCGCTTTTTACAATTTACGTAATGCTTGGCTCTTATCGCCACTTCAGAGTGACTTAAGTGGTCAGGGTGGTTTAGTTTGGCACTACAAGCCTCTCTATGGATAAAAGGTGAAGCCTTAACTGTTAAAAGCCCCTATAGGGTTTGTCTCGGGTCAGAAGGCTCGTTATATGAGCTATTACCAGCTTCGCTATGCTAATGTGCGGTGCCATTCAGGAAAGAGGCTTGACAAAACGAGTGGGCCTCTCTTGACAGTTAAAGACAGAGAGAGAAAACTTAAATGATTTCTGAGAAAGAGGTCAGCAGGAGAGAGACCATGGGAAAGCTTTTAATCCCTCAATCAAAACCTTACCAATCAGTGGCAAACACAAGGAAAGATCATTACGGCCCGTCTAAATTTTGGTAAATGGCCCGGTGCTTGTAATGGTGGTAATGAGGGGATTTATATGGTGAGGTGCAGCTCAGTTCATCTCTGACTGATATCATGCTCACACAAAAAGACCTTCTGTCATAATGTGCCCAACAATTAAGCAGCAGGATGCGAAAATTACAAGTTTAGGCAATGCCATTTTAAGGAATCATTGTAAATTAGTCAGAGGAGGTTTTAGACATGATGTGAGAAATCGTAAAAATAGGAAAAACTCATTTGACTTTGAGAATACAAAGCCTTGCAGGAAAGTTTAAGGAAATTTGTCGCTGTTATTAGAATTTATAAAAATGTTAAATTATACAATTATTGAAAAATAATAGAAAGATCAATGTACAAAAAGTATTTTTTCCTTGCTGAACAACCATTTACATTACCTATGGTGATTCTGTTTTATTAATGGCAGTGTATCTAAAACAGCATGACGGCTGCAAACTACATTGCACGTGCATAAAATCATTAGATGCTTTTAGGGGTGGTATAATGCCCTTTTTACAAGATGTAAAATTAATCTCTGATGTCCCCAGAGTGTGTATGTTAAGTTTTAGCTCAAAATACCCCACAGATATTTTATATAACATGAGGGTTAGCAAAAACGCACCGTTTTGTGTCTGGCCCTTTAAATGCAAATGAGCTGCAACTCCCTACACAGTGGGCGGAGCTTCAAGTGTAGGGATTACCTCACACAGACACATGCTAAAATGTTAGAAACTGTTCTGCCTTTTATGTTTAAACTGGAGTCAGACGAGAGAAGAAGAAGAAGTGACTACATGTAGAATGCAACAGGACGTCTCTGAATGGTTAGTTGACAAATTTATGTTGCTGATGTGAAATTAACTATCTTCAATTAGCATATTCTGCCAGGATAATCATAAATCGCTTATATAGGAACTGTTGAGATGCACACAGCGTGACTTTCTATTGCATGTGAAAAGACGGATACTACAGTTTGACTCACAAATGTGCTTGACTACAACAGCTCTTCCTCTTCTCAACATGGACCGTATGTTCTAGGGAGGAGTTTATGTAAATTTTTTGGTTTAGTGATGTCACTAACCCGGGAGGAAGCTCGTGTAGTCCCTACCAGTGGTAGTCCTTAAAACGATTTCTTTAAAAGCAAATATATCCATTTGCTTTGAACATTGCAGATGTTGTTTATGCTCAAACAGCAACATTACACACTAACTAAAGTTAGAAAAGTGAAATCCTAATCAACCACCTCTTTAAACGGAAGTAAGCTGAGAAAATTAAATAACCAAGAGAAAGTCAACACACCCTGCAGCAGGTCACACTTCCCAGAACACTCGAATTCAGCACTACACACGGAGCAAAACAACTGTCTAAACATCATCTTCTCCAGATACTTAGACAAACACATGATGATTGTGTCTTACGTTAACACTCTTTGTTTCTTCACTTTATTTTCTAGTAAGCCTCTGCATATCTGAATAAATGCAACAAATACTTAATGATTCATTCCTTAACATTAAGCTGAGAAATTAAAAGAGACATTTCAAATCGTCACTCAATGCAATGACAATGAAGTTGTCTAGTCAGGCAATAATCAAACAATTCATGCTCATAAATAATTAACAGCTGCTTTAGAATGGTCCATTTTAACATTTACCAACAACAAAAAAGCATACTTCTGGATTTATCCTCTCTTAAATTACAGTTTCTTCCAAATGTCAATGAATATGAAATATTGAACAGTGGCTCCTCTTGACTCATAAAAGGTCATTCTCTGTGGTACAACATTTACTGTTGACTAATCACTCACTGATGAGTACTTACAACTGATCACAAGAAAGAAAAAGAAAGATTTCACAAAAAAAAGTAAAAAAAATCACATACATGTATAAACCCTTGTGCTGACAACAATGTCCGACTTAAATTGCTATCATTTTAAAGATTATTGCTGATGTAAAAAATAAAAGAATAAGTCAATCAAAAAGTTTTTAATAGGTTTAAGTTGATGAAAATTATTTATGAACAGTATTTTATATAAAACATATATTTTATAAATCAAGTTGAACTCAAAAACAGCTAGAAAATCAAAGCCATTAATATAAATAAGTTGTGTTCCAAATCTTAAAAAAATTGTTTTGGCGCAGTAACAGACTTTCCCCATGCAGCAAAAGATTGGATTTAGTTGTAGTTGAGTTTTTCCTCTCTCAATATTACATGCACAGCACACGCATATATATTTTTTGTATAACACATAAACCACAGTCTGACATCCATACCAACACACCCACACAAATATTGTTGCATACTTTATCCAATTAACTCTATATATATGCCGAAGCAGAAAACATGAATAAAGTGAGTATTTGTTTTATAGACCTGATAAAATGGCACCATCTGATAAAAATAGTAAAACATTTCATTTTGAAGCCTTTTAAAATGAAAGCCTCTCAACAAAGATTGCATCATTTTATAGTTAAATGGCCATGGGATAAAAATAAAAATAATAATGCGGTTTTAATGGGTTTCATTGGGGTCATTTTTTTGTCCAAAAGTGCTGAGAGGGAGTATTTTGTGTACCTAGTGCAAAAAAGATTTTTTTTTAAGGAAATAGCGGTGAAATAGTAACATTACCATAAAAATGTACCAGTACCATATTTTATACAGTTAGCATTAACACAGGGAAAGTGATCAAAAAATTCAACTGAAAAGGTTAAAAGGAACAATACAAATGATTTTACTCAGGTTCAGTAAGATGTTTTTTTTAAATAAATCACTATTATTAAGCTATTATATACACTATATATATATGAAGAGTTCACATGCAAAAGCCTCTAAATGCCATTTGAAATTTTCTTCAAAATGACCATTTTTATCAAGCTTGTATATTTAAGTTCAGTAATTTCACTTAAATGACAATTAATAGGTAATCTTCATTGCCATTTAAGTGAAATTACTGAACTTATACATAGAAGCTTGATAAAAATGATCATTTAAAAAGAAAATTTCAAATGGCACTTAGAGGCTTTTGCATCTGAACTCTTCATAATATATATATATATATAAAACGTAATATAATATAATATAGTTTATATGAAGCTTTTAAAAGTACATGGTGGTGTAAAAATAAACATGAGATGGGAAGAAAATAAGTCAATGCTTTTGCATTCTCTTTCAAATGTTTAGCGTTTCTCATGAGAAACCTTTTGGGTGCACTAGCATAGAATCTCACAAGGTTTGCAAACACAAAGTTTCTCTGAGAATACAAACATTTGCGTAGACTTTATCTATTTTTCCACCAGCATGTCTCTTTAGGGGCTCCATAAACACAATGCAAAAAGTTGCAAAGACTTTTTTTTCTTCAGTGAGCTTTAAACTGCTGTTTATGTGTTTCATTTTATGTTTTTTGTGTGCATCATCACTCTACAGAAGAGTGCTGACCCCGACAGAAAGCCATGATGACTTCATCATATCAAACCTGAACTCAACCAATCACTTTCACCTCTTCTCCCAACACCGCCTGGATATTACCTACAGTCCCCCAGGGTGCAGAACTCTGTAATTGTTTTTACTCACAGTCCATCACTCCTCTGAAGAATCAAAGCTGGTATTTGGCATGGCTCAAGCTGGTTTAACGGTCAGCAGAACGTCTGTCGTGAAGGGGAGGATGGGGAGAAGCTCTGCCAGCCACTGTAGAGAAGGCAGAATTACAGCTCTCGGCCCTGTGGACAGCACAACTACTGTTAGAGAAGCAACACCAACCCCTGGGGTACCTCATTAATCACCATGGCAACCTAATAGAAGATGCCAGAACGGAGCGCTGGTGAGGTGGCGATAGAGCTCCAGGTGTCACTGTAAGAGCAATAACACTGGCACTCAGCCAAATCAACGGCCCATTGGCCAGTTATGAATGTTCAGAATGAAGTGTTCTAGAATCTGAAGATCCTCTCCTAAAGGCGGGAGATTGCTTTCAATGACTACACTAAAACTTGCATTACATTTTTGCATTAGGAAGTGGCTGTTATCCAAAGTGACTCAAGATTCAAGGTACACTGTACATTTTGCCTGCAAGCGTGAATCAAAACTCATCACCACGGCATTGCTAGCAACCCTAAAATGCTTTTTAAAGGTTTATACGCTGAGCTCTGTCCTTACAGTAGACAATAATTCTGTCCTTCAGTATGTAAAATTGAAAAATGTAAAGTAATTTACTCTTTTACAGTAATGCTCTGAACAGTGGAAGTTTAGGGGCAAGGGTCATTTAAGGTTTCATCATTTAAAAAATATATATCTTTTATTTAGACAAAGTTTAGGGCCAGTAAGATTTTTATAAATATATATAAATTTGATTCAAGCAAAGATATATTAAGGGGTTAGTTCAACCAAAAATGAAAATTGTGTCATTAATTACCCTGATGTCCTTCTAAACCCATAATACATTTGTTCATCTTCAGAACACATGAAGATATATCCTTTTTATGAAATCTAAGAGCTTTATGTGCCTCCATTGACCTTCATTTGGACTCTAGTGGTTTTACCTCAATTTTATGAAGCAACACGAGTGCTTTGTTTGTGCAAAAAAAAATAAAAATAACACTTTATTTCCAAAATATTGATTTCCAACATTGGAGATAAATATTTTGTAACTAAACAAAATATAACTCAAGTTGCCACAGAAAATTAAGGTAAAACCACTGGAGTCACATGGATTACTTTTATGATGTTTCTGCAACCTTTCTAGGGATTGAAAGTGTTAGTATTGTAGGCTATCAATGGATGGGACAGAAAGATTTCTTTAAAAGATCTTCATTTGTGTTCAGAAGATAAACGAAAGTCTTACGGGTTTGGAACGAAACGAGGGAATAAATAATGAAAGAATGTTCTTTTTTTGGCGAACTAAACCTTTAAATTGATAGCGAAGGAATTTACACATTTTGTGATAAATATGACTTCCACACGACTTCAAACTTATAATATAATATAAGCTACTGCAACCAAACAGTTGATGGTCCCCATTGACTTCCATCATATTTCCACTGACATTCCATGGAAGTTAATAGGGACCATTAACTCTTTGGTTTCTATATTTTTCCAAATATCTTCTTTTGTGTTCAGCAGACGAAAGAAATTCATACAGGTTTGGGAAAATTTGAAGGTGAGTAAATGATGACAGAACTCTCTCTTTAAAATGCTTATTGATAATGATTTACCATATTGACCTCGAAACAATGTGTATTTTAAGGTTTATCCTGATGAGCCTAAATGATTGGTTGCCTATGGACAGTAAAAAAAAGAGAAAGGAAGGAACAAAAGGGTAAAGAGAAATAAGAAACCAACTATAAACTGGTATTTATGGTAATCCAGCACCCTTTAGACCTGTGTGTCTGACTTTCACTGCATAACTAATCATCTCTTGAGCACTATTAATTGTATGTTGGTTACACTTCAGAATATCAATATACATTCAGTACTACAAGTATTTGCACAGTCATTTCTATGGAGACTCTAATGTCAGGTCTTCTGTACTCTAGAGACTACAAATAAACCCCTCTTCAATATCCCAAACGCATTTTCTGTGTTTCCCAAGTGTGTCTTTTCATGTCTTCCTATATGATGGAGTGATCTTTTGTCCTCGTAGCTGAAGGCTATAGGAGAGAAACGGGTGAAAGACGGCCGATTGGAGCTGAGGGTCAGGGTGAGTGTGCGAACGGCAGAGAAATGAGGCTTTAATGCAGCTTTATATTTGTGTAGGGGACGGTGTCAGGCGCCTCTGTAAATTGTGGCTGCTGGAAGAATCATCACCTCCTGAAGCAAGGATTCAATTCCAGTCAAGGACAGGTCAGAGATCATTCAGAGGGGATAGAATGAGTGAACGGAGATAGAACAGAGGGAAAAGGGTGGATTAGTCCCATTGTAGAAAAAAAAGCAATAGAACTTAAAGGGTTAGTTCAGCCAAAAATGAAATTTCCGTCATCATTACTCACCCTCATGTCGTTCCAAACAAGGCTTTTGTTTATCTTCTGAACACACATCTGAACATTTTGATGAAATTCGGAGATTTCTGTGTCCATTGACAGCTACGCAACTCACACTTCAATCAGTTCATAAAGATATTGTAAAACCAATCCATATGAATTGATCAAAAGCAACAGTTTAGACAATCCTAAAAACATTGATGCATTGTTTTCAACATTGATAATCAGAAATGTCTCTTGAGCACCAAACCAGCATAATAAAATGATATCTGAAGGATCATGTGACACTGAAGAATGGAGTAATTCAGCTTTGCTTCACAGGAATAAGTTGCATTCGTATATAAAACAGATATTTTAAATTCCAATGATATTTCACACTATTAATGGTAAATCAATTACTGTTCAAATCAATGCAGCCTTGGTGAGCATGAGAGACTTTTAAAAAAAAACTGTAATTTGTGATGACATTTGTCGTTTTGTTATTTTCTAGAGATATGCACCAATATTAGGATTATTAAAAATGCCCAATAGAACAAAGAAAAGAAGAGAGATACATACATCTAGAGAACAAACTATAAGAAAACAAAAGAGAAAGAACTGGATATGAAAAATACCTGGAATGACTCCTCCCATCGCCATTCATGATAGTCCAACACTTATGTCCGGCTATCTTTTTCTTTCTCCTCCATCACTCTTCCACACTCCATCCCCTGATCACGCCATTGAGGTCTCGGCTCTGCCTGAAAGTGGAAGTCCTGAAGAGAGCGGAAGCAATCTAAATCAGCCACTGCCACAGAAAGAACAGCCCAGCAAAAGACATGAATCAAGTCAAATCACCCCCAAACCATGACTTACTTTCTTTCTTCTTTCTTGCATTCTTTCTGAGGGTTTCAAGAGAAAGGAGGGAAGGAAAAAAGAAACAAAAAACAGAAAGTTTATTCAACACTGTCTGCTTTAAACTTGCTCAAGCAGAGATGAGGTCTGACATTGAGGTCTGTTTGATTAGAAAACCAATGGAGAGAGCACAAAAACTTTCTGGAATCATAATTTATTACAGCCCATGAAATATTAGCAAATACAATGCACATTAAAAGGTACGAAACATTAATAATAACATCATTCACTACTTAATACCAAAAGTACTTGAGGTGTGCTTTGTAATGTTTTCAAGGCTGACTAAAAATATAGAGGCTGTCTTTGGTAAACTGCACGTTTAGTTTTTCTGGCTTTAAAAAAAAATAATTGTTATCATCAAGGTGAGGATCTCCAAGAAGTGAAATTGCATTGCATTGATGACCTCTGCTTTTCTGAGGGTCTCTGTTGCTTACAAGTGCTAACTAGCATTTCTACAGAGAACTCAGTCTTAAAAACTGCAGCACAAGGTGTGAAATTATAGACTTCTCAGTCTCGTGAAATTGCTTATTTACTGTAGTCAGCCGAATAAACCGCCAGTGAAATGAGGGGTTTTCCTCACAATGTAGAATTTCAACCATTGTGTTCACCATACTGTAATGCTACAGTATGTGCTTTTATAGTATTGTGTAGAAAAGTTTCATTTTAGTTTTAACTTTTCTTTTGTGTCTGTGGCACCCTACAGTCATCACCAACTCCGAATGACAAATACAAACAAAAATACAAAATTACCTTACAAAATACAACAGACATACAACAACATCTCTCTCGCAATCGCAAAATCACTGCCATAGGTGTAAAAAGGCAACTGTGATATCACAAGAATTGTGGATTTCACTCTTTTGACCATTGTTCAAAAGATTGGCGTTAGTATTTTTATTAGGAAATCGATACTTTTATTCAGCAATGATGCATTAAAGGAGTAGTTCACTTAAAAAAAAAAAAAAAACCTCACCCCCATGTCATCCAAGAAAAGAAATTCGAAAATAAATTAAAGTTTTTGATGAAAACATTCCAGGATTTTTCTCCATATAATGGACTTCAGTAGGAACCAAACGATTCAAGGTCCAAAAGACAGTTTCAGTTTCTTTTTCGCTTTAAACGATTCCAGACGATGAATAAGGGTCTTAATCAAGCTAAATGATCGCTCATTTAAATAAAATAACAAAGTTTAAGTTTTATAAGCTCAAATGCTCACCTTGCTCTGTACTGCGATGCGCGTTCATGACTCTCCTGTTCGAACTCGTTCATCAAAATGAACAAATCTTTGTCTGAGTTAATTTGTTCATTTCGTTCATTGAATGAACCAAATGACTCTAAAAAATATTTGTTCATTTTGATGATCGAGTTCGAACAGGAGAGTTTTACTAAGCTTTGTTATTTATTTATTTTTTTTTAATGAGCGATCGTTTCAATTGATAAGACCCTTATTCATTGTCTGGAATCGATTTAAAGCCCTTTGAACAGTTTGCACTGAAACTGTCTTTTGGACCTTGAACCGTTTGGTTCCCAGTAAAGTGCATTATATGGAGAAAAATCCTGGAATGTTTTCATCAAAAACCTTAATTTATTTTTCGACTGAAGAAAGAAAGACATGGATATTTTGGATGACATGGGGGTGAGTAAATTATCAGCAAACGTTTTTTTTTTTTTTTTTTAAGTGAACTACTCCTTTAAAAGCCATTTATAAAGTTTGAAAATTTTCAATTTCAATTAAATGCTGATCTTTTGAACAACTGATTCCTGAAGGATCATGAGTAATGATGTTGAAAAATCAGCTTTTCCATCACAGAACTAAAATGCACTTTAAAGTATATTCAAATAGAAAACGGCGATATTAAATTGTCATAACGTTTCATAATTGTACTGCTTTTACTCTATTTTTGTTCATAAGCATAAGACACTTATTTTCAAGAACATTTAAACAATCTGATCCCAAACTTTCAGTTGTGCATGTTTCTGGCATGGGTCATTTTAAAATGTGCAGCTTCTATGTATGCAAAATATGTGCTGAATATACAGTACATGAGAACACACTGTTCTGGAAACAAAATCAAATTAGATGCCATAATCTTCCCCAAGAGACACTTTGAGCAGTCAGTGACCACAAATATTCATGATCTTGCATTTTCAGTATTAGGTCTAAACAAATGTTGAAATAACAAATGCAGAGCGCTGCGAATTCACCAAGCCCCGCAGCCATGAGTCCCAAGCTAATGAGGACCGCTGGAAATTATACATTATGATGTATGAGATATGGATAATGCATACAAGCTGAAATGTTCGCAGGAAGTCGAGATACAAATATATACTTTCCTCATTCTCTCATCAAGCACCCCTGGATGTTTACACTGATTTTCTCCTAAACGCTTTGAAGGATGAATATCAGTGATGTTTGAGAGCTGTAAATAGCCGTCAGATGGAGCAGCGCTGCATGCATGTCAATCTTAATACTTTGATGTGATGATGTTGTAGATCATAAGATGTACATAAAGGTCTTTGAATGGGAAATAATCAAAGCACTGACATTGCTACAAGGAGGATTGTAGGAAAAGGGGGAGTTTGCGAGCGAACTCAGACTTTTCGCAAACGTATTGTAATCTGACACTGCCGTTTAGCTCATTTATACACCAGAAGATCGACTTCAAAGCTCTCCGCTCAGACTTCTGTCACCAGAATCCTTTAAGGTGAGAGAAACGAATCATTCGGCTCTCCACCAGAGGAACCACTGAGAAAAATAAAGAGGACACTGAACTGTGTAATCCCTCCATTCACACATGCGTGTGGCTGTCTCGTCTCTTCCGTCTATCTTTCTTTCTCTTTTGTCCCCTGAGCGCCTCCGCACTTCTATCAGCTTCCTTCGTTCTTCGTTTTAAGCAATCAGATCTACCTTAATTGAAAATGGGAATGAACACACCATTGAAAAAAGAGAATAATTGACATGGTTACACTGCGCTGGTAAGCCTTTAATTCAATAATATGGCAGATTAAGGGGTTGGATTCTACCTTCTCTGGAAGCCCTCCCAATGGAGAATGGTTCCAGCTTGGCCGGAAAATGATTATAGAGGAGATGAACGCGAGCACGCACGCACACACACAAAACAGCTGAGTCAAATGAAGCAACTCACCAGCACACATGCACACACAATGAATCGGAAAGTATCATTACCTCCAAACAAATCGACTTATTCAACCCAGAAAAGACAACACAGTGATGATACAGTATTCATGCTTTTCCTGCCAAAAGTTAAATGCTTAATTACCAGTAAACAGATGGCCAGCACACATCCAAATACTCTCCAAAATTAGCCACCGCATGGAAAACACACCGATATATGTGGCTGCATGTCATGCACAAAGAATGACGAATGTTTGCCAAATTCTCAACCTGCTTTACAGGCCTGCGATGCATTTGTTATGATACCGCGAATATTTGAGGGCTGTCATATTTGATCACAATTAGTCTCATAAACACACACACATTGTACTACAAGTGTTCTTTTACTTTGAGCAGTGCAGAAATGGTGAGCTAATTGTCATTCTGTCACTCACCAAGTTTCTTTTGTCCCTGTAAAAATCGTTTCACAGTCCTTTAACAACTCCACAAGCAGTATATATACGAGCATATTCAATTATTCACATACATTTGATTAGTAATTTATAATCCATAGTAATGTGTATATTTGAGTGTATTTATATTATGTGTGTGCATTCCCAGTTAGTTAACACATTTAGTTCATAATCATAAAAAAGTATTCAATTATATAACAATATATGACATTTCATAATAATTTAAAGGGCGAGTTTACTGCGATTTCACTTTTTTCATTTTAAATAGTGTGTAATGCTGCTATTGGTGCATAAACAGTATCTGCAAAGTTGCAACGCTGAAAGTTTAGTGTAAGCAGAGATATCGTCTTTTAAAAATCAGGAAGTATAATTGCCTACAAAAACGACTCAATTGGGACTACAGCTGGGTTATGGTACGTCACTAACCAACTCATTTGCATCAACCCCTCCCTCCAGAATATGCAGAAACGGGCATGATCATATTTCAGTAGCTGCTCGTCAAGTGTGTTGTTGTTCACGC
Organism: Hybognathus amarus; assembly: GCA_030378365.1. Taxonomy (NCBI): domain Eukaryota; kingdom Metazoa; phylum Chordata; class Actinopteri; order Cypriniformes; family Leuciscidae; genus Hybognathus; species Hybognathus amarus. Next base: position 203,553 of record JAQIUQ010004409.1, read on the forward strand.
AGCGGTCAGGTCTTCTGTGTTCGGACTTCCCACGGACGCTGTACTTTCGTCAACAATGGATACAATTTATGTTTGATTATGTTCCTGAAAGTGACGATCGTAATCTAGCTCTCTGTGCTGCGCATTTTACAGAAGACAGCTTCCAGAATCTCCACGAGTTCAAAATTTAACAAGAAACTGCTACTAAACATGAAGCAGATCCAACTTTAAAACCAGAGGCAGCAGTTGTTGGGACACAACCTGTAAGTAGGCTAAGACTTCATCATTTTAAATGTATTTGCATGTATAATTCCAGACGTAGCCTTGTGTTTTATTATTTTTCAAATCAGCTGGCTTTATAGGCTACTGGTTATGCTATTTTGTGTCAACGACAAACGCGTACAAACATTATGGACCTGAATTTTGTATAAGTACTAATGTTGTAAACGTATTTTTCATGTTAAATATGTTTTATGACGTTATTTCGATTTAATCAAGAACGTAGAACTTGCCAACGCTGTTTGTGTCTAGCATTAGTAGCCAGTCAGTTGCTATTGTTGCCAGTCAGATGCTATTATGTAAAACAAACGTGCAAAAAGGTAAAAAAAATTTAGCAAATTATCATTCAGAAACCTTTATTAAGAGTCATGTGTGGTGAGGTTCTGTTTGACTCTCTTCATCGCTGCTTTCTCGGTCTGATTCTGCCTCAAACTGATACTGCAGTTCGACACATATTTACTTCTGGACCGGAGCTCGCGTCTCCCGTAAAGGTAATGGGCGTTAACCTTCCTGACAACAGTGAGCGACAGTTTAGCCAATCACAACACACCGGGCCAAACGGACCAATCTAAGCCCACAACGTCATTCTGAGGGAGTGTTTTCATAGAATCAGGAAGTGAACCGCTCGTTCAGGGGACAGAGGAGAGCGCGGCTGACAATAAAGGTGAAATTTTATGAAAAATAAGACTTTAAAAAAAAGAAAAACCACAGATACATGTTATATTGCACCCATAAGCACAATCATGCAAAGAAAAAAAAGCAGTCAACCCCCCCTTTAATGACCATAATCAGAGAAAATAGCTGTTGTCACCACAGTGATCTGATGCCATTCTCAGATATGTTTGTACAGTGTTTTTCTCACAGTTATTCCAGACTTGTTGAACTCTGAAGATAATTAAACAATTATTTTTAAAACCGTATGACAAATAAAATGACCCGACTAGCTGAAATGCATATGTCTGTGACGGTGCTAGGCTGGAAAAACAGTTAAAAAAGCTTACTTTATTACAGCACTTTCTGCCTGTCGATCATTTTGCACATTTAGGTGTCTTTAGAGGGAGAAGTTTTGGGGAATGAAGCAGAATAAGGATTTCTGCATGGATTAGCATGCTCATTTTGACAGCCATTGTAAGTTGAGACCCAACATTTGTGTGTGTCCTTTTAATATTAATAAAAGGTAGTAAAAATGGCCTGTTTTCAATGACAGCAGTGGAGGGCTATTGTGCAGTGTCACGTGTAGTAAATGTGAAGGACAGAGTGCTTTTGAGTGAAGAGCCTTTCCCAATGTGATTGTGGCTATTGCAGCTGACACTTACCTCTGTGTTTAGCTCCGCCTCTGTTAATCTTCATCTCTCTGCCACTCACACTCACTGGGGTTGGAGGAGTGTGTCCTTCTCCTCTGTCCCAGCCCGCCCATCCCATTAGCTGCTCCTCTGCTCTGTCCAGATGACATGCGAGTGGGATTAGTATTCCTGAGCCATCCGAGATTTCACAGCAGTCAGACAAAGACTGCGGCACTGCGTGTGTTGCTCCTGGGTTGGAGAATGCGAGAGGCCAGTAGGTCTGTACAAACACTGATAAACACACTGATGATATGTAACACAGAGAGAGAGAGAGAGAGAGAGAGAGAGAGAGAGAAGAGAACAAGGGAAACACAATGGTTGGCAGCTGAAAGCACATAAACAGTGGAGAAACAAAGAAAGTAAAGAAGAAAGGAAGAAAAATAGATGACAGGAAAGAAACCCACAACCCCTCAACCGCCACCACTCAAAAGCATATTACTTTCTATATATTCCTTTTATTAGAAAAGATGGCAACATAAAAACATTTGACTTCACCAATCAGGGGTATAAAACTATCTTTCAGAGTTTAGGTATGCAAACATAGACTGTAAAAAAGATAGATGACGCCTCTTCGCTCTTTTCCATCAGAGAGAACTGAAGCCGCCAATGTCCTGATATGACGCTGACATCTTGGAACTTAGTCTGCACACTTGTGTTTTCAGGACCAGACATGTACAGTCGTGAGCAGGAAGTAAAGCCGCGAAATCAAGGCTGAATCAATCGCAAGCACACGCCCCTGTACTTTTATTAAATGGCCTCTGTCTGCTCCGTTCCTCTCCAATGATGTCTGCTGATTGCAGTACCTCGTTAAATGAAGGTAAATACAACTACTAACCACATAGTCAACATTATGAAAAAAGTCTGTTAGTACTTCGCACAGAGAACCTGTCAATCACAGCTGTCAATCATGATGTCACAGCACCGTTTTTATAGCATAACTAAAACTTTATAACTAAAAAACTAATTATAACTAAAAAACTTATTTTAAAAACAAACTCTTGAAATTACATCAACATGATAGAAACTACAGTAAATGACAGAAACTATCTTTGGATAAAAGATATGTGAAGTGTAATTTGATTGTTTAGTTGGTCTCACATCCCGATTGAATAACATGGGGAGGCGGGGTTTATGACCTTATACTAGGAGCGGTCACTGGGGGGCGTTTTTAGTGTTTGGCTTCACTTTTGAGGGCTTGTGTGGCACGCTTGTATGCAAACTACAGCAAATCCAGCAGCGAGGTTATCTAGACATAGGTTTGCAAGCCGTTTTTTTGGGTCAATTTCTTGCATCTTCCCCCCTTATGAACAACAACTTTTGGTACACGATGAAAACTCCTTGTGGTTTAATCAATTCAAGAAACCATAAACGACACAAAACACAGGCATTTTGAAACAGCAAATCACTTCCTGCCCTCCATTTCAGCGCAGTCTCATCCCAATTCGTCATATAACTGACGGTTTTGGACGTCTTTTGACCATTCGTAATATAGGACTATTTAGGGCCCCCTTAAACGTCGATAGATGACGTTATGGAATCCTGAACTCTACCCCATACCTAAACCCAACCCTAAACCCAACTCGTCACCTAACTGACGTTAAAGGTAAAGCGTCAGTTGTATGATCGACCCAGGATCGTCATCTACCGACGTTTCAGGGGGCCCTAAATAGTCGTATATTGACGAATGGTCAAAAGACGTCCCAAAACGTCAGTTATATGACGAATTGGGATGAGACTGTGTTATCCATTTTTATTTTGTGCCATGGCAACGCAGTGGCTTGACGTCATATGAAAACAAGCTATTAAAAACAAAATAATAATAATAATAATAATAATAATAATAATTGTATTAAATGTACTGTTATTTTCTATAATTTACATATGATTTGTTTTTAATTAAATAACTATCATTTTATACATAATTTACTATTATTCTGTATTCATATATTAAAAATTATTTTATACATAATTTATCATTGATGTTTTTTTTATTAAATATTTGAATATTATTACTGGACATTTAACAATAATAATTAGTTTTAATTATGTTACGTTACTTGGGTAGTGAAGACCACAACGTGCTGTATGTGGCTGCAGAGAACATGAAACCAATTTAAAAAAAAGTTATAATTAAAACCAATTTTATATATATTTTTTGTACAATATAAAACAATGTATCTTAAATTAAAACCAGGTGAGAACTGTTAAACTGATTCTGATAGAATCTAGAGCCAATCAAGACCCAAACTCTCTTTGTGGTGCCGATCTGAGGTCTCCTGAAATTCAGCTGCTGTTGACCCCGCTGTGTGTCCAGACAAACGGACGCATCTGTGCTATCTGTGTGTCTGCTATCGGCTCTTCCCTCTGCTTCTGTGGGCTGCCAGATAGAGACAGCCGAATACATGCTCATTGTACCCGGAGCCGTCCTCCCCACCATCAAAACCAACCTCTATATCTATAGCGAGAGGATGGTTCCTGGCTACAGCATTGATTTCAGTTAAGATAAAGCATTTATGCGCATACACACATATGACAGGGTACATATATCTGATACTTTTTCTGTTATTGCACCTTATATTATCTAGTAGCGTTGGTTCAGGGGGGATCTGATTCTCTCCTCTCTCTCCTATCTGTAGGTTTAGTGATTTGTCCGAGATAGAAGCCCTCCAACTGCAAGCAAAAATAAAAAACACTTTATTCCCACAAGACTCGAACATACCCAGCACCACTCCATTTGAGATAGTGCCTGCTCTCTCCCTTTTTTTTTTGGTTTTGGACAAGTAACAGACAGAAAGTAATACTCAAGTATTGAAAGAAGTTGGGACAAGTTCAACTGATTCCTGACGGGTGTTTGGAGACAAACTTCTCTGGAACAACAGATACTTGCGGGACCCAGCCGTTCACGTTTGTCTATGTGAAAGAGAACACATTTGTTTTATCTACAAAAAAAATCACACAAATGTATGTTTTAAAGTGGATTTCTGTGCTTTTGTAAAAATATATATTTAAATAATTTCTTATACATAAACATCTCAAAAACATTTAATTTTTAAAAAGCATATAGGAGTTTCTTTTACAAGACAGACTACTCTTGTGAGACTACTCTAATGAATAGAAAGTTCATAAGAATATGAGAATAAGAATACTAGGTGGCACTGCTAATAGTGTAAAGAAACATCTTTTAAAGTCTTCATGTGGCAAAAATGTAATTTTAATGTTGTTTATATGTCTATGTGGTGTTTGTAATAGACTTTAATACAAACTATGTGCAAATTCATGTCAACACTGCTGATTATTTTCTCCTTAAAACTGCTGTGAACCAAAGACAGTCTCAAAACATGGTTTAAAATCACTGGTGTTTATGACGTACACACAACTACAATACTACGTCAACGTGTGAATCTCTGAGCTAGAGTGAGTGGAGGCGGGGCTCATTTACATATTCATTTAACCACGTATATCTAAATGAGGTGAGGGTGTAGAGTTACATTCACGCTAGGGCTGTCAAATGATTGATCGCATCCAAAATAAAAGTTTGTGTTTACATAATATATGTGGGTGCACTGTGTATAGTTATTTTATAAATACTCACACATGCTTGTATATATTTAAGAAATATTTTTATGTATATACTGTATATAAATTTATATATACTCTATATTATATATAAATATCAATATTTTATATATAAATAATATTTTTTTTCTTAAATATACATATATGTGTGTATATATATATATACACACATACGATTAATCGCAAATGACATAATCATTTAACAGCCCTGAATTAATCGTTCGACAGCCTGAATTCAAGCTTTTCCAAGAGAAAAAAAAGTGTAAATAAGTCATGTTGGTGAACTCAAGAGGAGTGTTAAGGGATAATCTTGTCATCTACAGGTGGACTTTAATATTGTTATATCGGTGTTACATAAGACATGCTAAATAAAATGGAAAATTAAATTGAGTCATGGCATCATTCAGTGCTTCAGTCAATCTTTCTATGCTTCAAATAGTACTAATTATTATTACTATTATTATTATATATATTTTTTAAATACAGTTTAAAACTAAAATTTCATATATTTTCTGGGTGCCATGAAAATATACAGTGATATCAGACTACAGTTAATACAGTGAAAATTAGCAGTTCAATCATATTTTCACTGGACGGTGCCACATATAGATTTAATGTAGTCATTAAAACAGACATGAATAATGTAGATCTGTCATATATTAAAATATTTTACATAAAGAACTGCCCATTCACCTAAGCTAAAGCTTATTAAATAAAAAAAAATCTTTATAATTCATAAATAATGGCAAGGACATTCAGCATACATGCAGTCCATATAAATATTAATGCCACCTTATAATAGTGATGATAAATTCATAGTGAGATAATAATCCATGCTCTTATACTCCCGGCAGTTCATTGCCGTAGTCTAACATTTACCAAATGACCCAGTTGCTCAAATCTCTGTTGTACATACGTCTCCCCATCTCTCATTTCAGCGAATTAAGACAGACAGACATAGTAAACATCATCAACTTTCTTTCCAGACTTCAATCTGAATAGTAAGTGTGTTTCGCTGAAGCTGAGGATGCCAGCGTTTGGTCTTCCTGAACCATTTTGTGAGACTTTTTGGCATCTCTGCACCTTTACTTCAGACAAATTTCAAAGCTGTGGTTGGATGCGTCTGTTCCTGTCAGTGGAAATCATCTTGTGAGTCTCCAGCTTGACTTCCACAGTAAGATGACAGCTCTAGATATGTGTGTCTGCATCCACACACACACATAAACCATACCTAGCCTCAGGACAGGCTGACCATATGTACAGTAATGTAGCTCGACAAGATCTGTTAGAGGGCAGATAAGGGGCGGTCAGCCCTCGCTCATTTAGGTAGAGACTCATAAACTATTCTTCTTTTTCGGTGAAGGCACATACAAACGTGCATGGAATCCCATACAGACTAATGCAGTGAGGCTGAATAACATCAGAAGTGGAAAAACAAGAATATCATTAAAATGAACATCCGAATAACAAGAGGCCACAGTTTGGCCAGCATTTTCTGTATGCATCTAATATCTGGATGACCTACTATTCACATACCAAAATGTCAGACTGATCTCATGAAATGGCGTATGTATTACACGCCAATTCGTTTCCATTTTTGCCGTGCTATCAACATGCATAATTGCTTTTCAGCGTGTTTATCAACGCCGTTGACTTAAAGGTCCAATATGTAAGGATTTTGTAATAAAATATCCAAAAACTACTTGCACAGTGTGATATATTTCCTGCAGTTGTGTAATTACAATATCCCAAAAGTCTCCAAAGTTCTTTTACTTCAGAGAAATTCCAATTTTAAATAAGTGGCCGTTCAGGAAAAAAATGTCGCCTGTAAATGACGCAATATCCGCGCTATCCTCGGCTATCCTCGTTTCCGCTCGTATTGCCAGAGCCATGACTTAACCATGGCAACAGACGCAGACAACTGCATAGTGAGTAACATTTGGCGGCACCCAGTCTCTTGTTTCGTTCAATCATAGACCATGGCAAGCAGACTTTGGGACAAACAAGGAGAAGCTAGAATGAGTATCAATATCTGCGTGATGTTTCTGAGATGCCGAGAGCTAGCGTCCGAGACTGACTTCCACTCGACAGAGAGCTAGCGTCCGTGACTAATTTTGACTTGACACAGCTTTATTAGACAGGTGAGCAAAAGTATATAAAACAAATTAATGTTATAACGTTAGCTTGACATGATTTTGTTGAATTCTTATGTTGATCAAGCTGCTAGTTTCGTAATCGCAAACATAAACACGTAACGTTAGAATAACATTATAACTTTCAACACACATTTAAATGCCGTTTAGTGTGATAGTGTAACTTTATTTCAAGTGGAACAGCGCTGCATTTCCCTCACAAATTTAATTCATCTAATAAACTGACGTGTGTGAGTAATCCAGCACTTGCGTGTAGTTCAATAGGATGAAATTTCCTTATTCCTTTATATCCGCGGGACTCGCGTGTGATATATGTATCTTATTAGCAATCGCGACCTGCTTCATACCACTGTAATGTTAAAAAACATGAGTGTTTTCACTAATCCTTAAACATTATTAGATCCATCAGCTTCACAGCAAGTCCCATCATTCAGCTCGTTACTGTGTCACATACATTCGCCTTTGTTATTGTTGGAAACGGCGCCCTCTTGTGGCCACTAAAGTTACATATTGTAGCTTTAAAGTTACATTACTGTATAAATAAATATATGACCTACCCCAACCCCTTCCCTAAACCTACCCGTCACTGGGGTTAATAGCATTTATGAGCCTTCCCCTACCATCCTAGGAAAAAAAAAATTCGCTCCCCAGATGTAGATCTACATTTTGCTTCGTTTCACACGTGGGAATCACTCGGACAATTAACGCCGTAGACATTCACGCGGATAGCTCAAAATGCGTATAGGTAACACGCCACTTTCAAGTCAAGTTTACGCAAAGTCACTGATGCCATGTTGAAAATGTGCAGTATAAAATGACACACTGCACAGGACAATGCAGTACTGCAAAATACATATAATAAAACATCAATATAAGATAGAAAATCAATATTCTCAATATACTCAATTTTGAATGTGGTCGCACACTCGTGCTCATTTCATGTTGTGGAGTTGTTAAAGGACCGTGAAACCATTTTTACGCGGACAAAAAGAAACTTGGTGAGTGACAGGATGACAATTAGTCACCATTCCTGCACTGCTCAAAATAAAAGAACACTTGTAATACAAAACGACAAAATTGTCAAACGGCTCATGGAAGACACTTCCTACCAAACTGGAGCAGCTTTGTTCTTTTCTCTAGCGCTGTTGAAATGAATCGTTCATTAGTCTGTGCTGAATTCCACCCCCCATTAGCGCCTACTATATTAAGTTTGTTTTGACTTTCTTTTCTATTCTCACCAATCACTTGCTCCACATTTCCTGACAGCATTCATCCTCTCCGTGTCACCATCATCATCGTCACAGAAAATTAGTGGCTTTTTATTAATTTCTCTGAGAACAAAAGATTCTCTCAGAATGGAAATGAAAGTAACCAGCCCTCATTTCTTTTATTTCAAATGACGGGCTCTTTAGTGGTCTTAACAAAGGCAATGTGATTTTTCTTCTTTCTCGGGTGACTGATCTTCACCATGAAGAATCTTCTCACAACTCAAGCTGACCAACGTCATATGATCAGGACAATCACATTGATTAAATCCACAATCATTTGAATCCAACTGCAAAAAAATATAAATATAATATAAAATAATATAAAATGTTGGTCTTTAAGCATTAAAGGAGAAGTTCACTTTAAAAAAAAAAAAAAATACTTTTGCTGATAATTTACTCACCCCCATGTCATCCAAGATGTCCATGTCTTTCTTTCTTCAGTCAAAGAAGTTAAGGTTTTTGATGAAAACATTCCAGGATTTTCTCCATATAATTGACTTAATTGGGCACCAAACGGTATAAGATCCAAATAAGGCTTTAAACAACACCAGATGATGAATAAGGGTCTTATCCAGACTATGACTTGAAAAAAGATTTGTTCATTTTGATGAACGAGTTTAAACTGGAGATTCATCGTCTGGTGTCGTTTAAAGCCCTTTGAAGCTTTGGTTCCCATTGAAGTCCATTATATAGAGAAAATCCTGGAATGATTTTATCAAAAACCTTCATTTCTTTTCGACTGAAGAAAGAAAGACATGGACATCTTGGATGACATGGGGGAGAGTAAATTATCAGCACAAAGTTTTATTTTTTTTTTTTTAAGTGAACTACTTCTTTAAATGCTCTTGAATGAGATTCTAGATCTTGTTCTTAATGTTTTTAGGTTTTTTTGTCTTACAGATTTCTACCACTTAAAGAACATAACTTGCTAGCAGTATATCTGCCTGTCAAGTGGATTCATACAGTCTTTCATCAGTATTAATGTAGATGGAGAAGAATTTGGGAACGCTGGGCCTACCAACTGTTTTTGTCAGCTGAAGCCCTGAGAGCTCAATGATTTACTTTAATTATACAACATCTTGCATGTGAGAACATTTTGTGAAATATTTACGCTGTTATTTTCTTCAATACACACACAAAAAAAAATTGCATATTTATTCAATTTAAAATGAGCAATTCTATTACCAGTTTGATCACATACCAGTGATTGGGGAAATCTGATTTAATGCATACCAAATGCTTGGAAAACGGTGAGAGTTTTATCTACCAACATACACATATGGAAACAAATTCAATCTAATGCTTGAATAGCATATAGAACTTCATAATTAGTCACAGTTTTATCTTTTAGGTTGATCAACAGTCTACAATAACAACAAAACTAACCTCTCAAGATTTCAAACACTGTTGAATTCTCTCTGAAAATCTTCTACATATGGGTGAAAGCACACTGTTAGCAAAAACCCATAAGTATCTATGGATAGAACGGCATCCGTGACAATCTGAATTGACAGAATTTAACAGTAAGCCGTAAAAAGGTCTCAGCACGTTTTTTTTTTAAATATTACGAGTGCATATAAAAAATGATGTGCATGTATAAATCCTTTATAAAACACTGAAACATTCTGTTAAGAAAAAACAATGTTGTTGTTAAAACTTAAAATTGGCCTCAAGCTCCATTTGCAAAATGCATGGTAAGCTGTATCTATATTCTCCTCTTTTTGCTGTATTTGATTCATACTAGCTCATGCTGGTGACGTTTTACTCGTCGTAGCCTACTATTCAATAGGTGTCATCATCGTACAGTCTACATATGGCGTACCCAAGTTTATTAAACCGATGAGTGATTTGTAATGATCTTAAATCGGCATTAGGAAAAACTGACGACAGGCCGTTGAATTATGTGGAAAATATTGAACACCAGAGGTGGGAAAACACTTGTGAATGGAACCAATTTCTTGCGTGATCATCCCAAGCCTCCGTTGCTACAGTAATTCCAAGAAAAAGAGAGCTATTAAGGCAGCAGAGACTCACTAAGCTAAGTTGAACTACTTCAAGAACAGCAATGTTACAACATCACTACTGAGAATATAGACACGCATCCAAACATACAGTTAATTACTCTCATGGTTTTCACAATGTTTTAACTTCATAATGATTGAGTCATTAGCATTACGCCACATTCAGTTTTAGGAGCAACACATGCAGAAGTTGGGCTGTATGTGCCACAGGACACAGGTAGCACATCTAAGCTGTGCCCTTGTGCTTGTACAGAGACTGAATCACAGGCTAATTGCACATGAATAGTCTATGACTAATGAGAGAGGAGCAATTAGCAGCCCATTAAAGCCTGAACGTTAAAACCAATCTTTGATTCACTGTCAATGCAACCGCTTTGCATTACTTGAAATATAATTAGCATACAAGTTTCTTTCTCTTGTTTTTCTACCTCACCTTAGCATTGTGATCCAGGGGTAATTAGAAGCTCATTGTACCATTAATTCCTCACCAGCTATCCTCTGCTGGAGCGTGAACGTGCACTTGTGCGTATCCGACGTATACAACCTGTTAAAACAAACACAAAATTAGAAATTCAGGCTGCGATGCATTTATTCAAACTGAGGAAATGTGAATTTTATAGCCACGAACAGAGATTTTGTGCTGTGTTAAATGCAACATGTTTTGGATGTTATAATGCTGAACGAAATCCTTGTAATAACCTTATTGTGGCAAGTTATATTTCAAAAGCATCAAATATGCTGTACTGCTGATAGTGCATTTAACAGCGATAGCGGAATATATTCTCCTGTAACAAAGCATTGTTGACATCCCGGTACTGCCGTAGACATGTATGGTTATACATATTAATGAGGCAGATTTGTTTATTCATCTCTTGTTTTACATAGCAGCTGAGAGAGAGAGAGAGAGAGAGAGAGAGAGGGGGGGGGATTTGGAAATGACACTGGGGGTTTATAAATTAGATCAGACATCTCTTCGACTTGTTTTTCTAAAACTAGCCCATGGCCTGCTCCTTCCTCTCCATCTTAATTCCCCCTCATTAAACTCCTTCCATAGCAACCGTTTCTCTGTGCATGTTAAAAAACACTCATCGACACGTCTGTGGTGTGTTTTTTATTTTATCCCGCTACTCTTCTGAGTCGTGCAATGCTCCACTAATCCAGAGAGCTCTTGGCAAATTATGTTTGTTAAATAATAAGAGTATCTATAAACGTTGGGGGCAAGTGGAGTAGGTGGTACGGTGATTTGATTTGCAGTTTGTCAAAGTGACTGTTAGTCAGATGTTGGGGTTGCCACACCGGTAAATAACAGCAAGTTTTTTCCCCATTCTCTGATCTGGTGCTCTATTTCTCCACACCTGCATGCAAAAAAAAAAAAAAAAAAAAAGTTCTTCTCCACGATCAGCAAATGAAAAGTTCCCCCTCACTGTCTTTTATAAGTCAGTTTGCAGAGTTTTCAGTTGTTTAATAAAAATAATACAGTGCGATACTCAAGCAGCAATATATTTCAAAACTCTTCAGATTTGTGCAACGGTGACATGTTTTTTTTCATAAGGTGTAATCAAACACACCTCAATGCCCTGTGATAGAATGTCGCTTGAGACTAAAGTTGAAACTGCTGCTGGTTAAAGACATACGCCCAATCAAACTTAATGAACAAATTCAAAGTTCCATAAAACACAAAATGATACATTTGAAGGAATTTGCAACTGTTTTCTATATAATGACAATTCATAGTGACCATGACACGCAAGCTAAAAAATAACAAAAAACAAAAGCACCATAAAAGGCTATATGAGCACTTTTATATTTCATGTATAAAGTCATATGATAGCTTTGTGTGAGTAAAAGCCCTATATAATAAATGGCCGGTTTGTTTATGTGCAAAGGCCTGTTAATGGTAAAAATAATAGAAAATATTATAAATGTGTGTAAACAATAGCTGGAAAATAGTTTGCGTCAAAGTTGACAGAAGTAACCATATGGTAGTCAATCGAATACAATAATTGTGATTATTCCCATGATTATTCTAGTCTTTAGAGAGCAGAATAAAACTGTAACCACCATCAAATATAGTCAATTTTAAGTAAGTTAAATAAATAAATAAATTATATATATATATATATTTTTTTATTTTTTTTTTCTTACAGTTTTACACTTTTTCTTCACATTATTCCATGGAACCCCTAATACTACTTTGCTGGGGTTTATTTAGGTATTTTTTCACATATAAAAAAAACTAAAACAAATCTTTTAAAAAGTTCTTTATCATCCTTTTCCATGTTGACACTGTTGGAGTAAATAATGCCTGAATTGTAATTTTTGGGTGAGATATTTCTTTAAAACAAGAAGCAATACGTTGTGACAAAACAGAATTAGGTAGGATTAACAAACCTCATGAGGTGAAGTGGAGTGCCTGGTTTAATATGATGAGTAGATTTACACTGCACACCTTTCAACCCCTCCTACAGAGAGAGACAGAGAGCAACAGAAGAGTGAGGTAATACAACATTTATTTTAGAACATCTCTCATTCTCAGTCTGAGGATTCAACGCAAGGTCAAAGAGTCAACACTTTCCTACTTCACATTACATCACACCACCATCTCAGAGGACACGAGGGGACAGAGAACTGAAATAAATGAGGGAGGGGAGTGTGAGACAGTGTGTCTGAGAATGAGACACATACCTATATTTGACATCATGTTCTGAGACATGTTCAGGCTGGCTTGATCATCAGAAGGAATATCGTGATCGGATGAACCCAGATGCAGGCAGTTTGCTTTTTTTTGTCCTTTACATTTGTTGCTTGTCAGGTTGTGTGGATATGACTCATGTGAGATCATGGGTAAAGCCATAACTGTGCAACATCAATGGTTTTATAGAGTATACATCCCTTTTGCGATTGACTGGGTATTTTACATAATCAAATGTGCCATCCTCATTGACAAGCAAAGATAAAATGGAACTCGTGAGTTAACTACGTGAACTCTAATTTCAAAATGTTTATTGCATATCTTATGGACAAGCTAGTAAAAACATACATAACCAAATTCTCTTTGTTACTTGAAGAGTTTTTTGTTACTTCTTTGTGCCAAGAACTAGGCGTCAAGTTGAGGTAAAGCTACGAAGTCAGTCATGAAAATGTAAAATTGAATTAAATATTAATACATAAAATAAAACCTAAACTAAAAAGATTAAATATTTAGCATGTGACCATCAACCAACATAAGGGAACCATCAGGGACATGCACAGGGGGGTTGCTTAGGTTGCAACTACCCATATGCCCTTCTCGACTCATGTTGCCCTTCCGAGGGGAATAAATAAATAAATAGTACAATGCATGCAGAATTTCACATAGGCCTAAAAAAAAGCCTCATTCAGCCCTTTTTTCAGTTCAGAGCAACTGCCCCTAAAAATGTCCTGTGCACATCCCTGGGAACCGTGAACATGCAAATGTGTTGTTTAATTATTGAAATATTAACATCAAATCTCAGGGGTATTTCAAGTAAATGTTTTAGGTCAAAGGGGTTTGGGAATCCCTGCAAGGGATCAAAGACTGCCGGTTATGTCCTACTATGAAAGAAATCTTATTCCAGAAATTTGTGTCAACTGGCCATAGCAGTGCCGGATTAAGAGACATCACATTTCCCTATTGTGTAGCATTTAAAAGAACAAGCTAATTGACATGCTCCTAATTCTATAGCTCCAGTATTAAACAAGGCCTCTGCCAACATTGATTGATTAATCACATATTTATCAGTGCAGAGGATCTGCCACATTCATTCTTTGGCGCAGAATGTGATCTCCGGGCAGTTTAATTAAAATACAATATAATAACGCAGAACTGTCCCCTTACAGCACTAAATGACAGTACGCTTAAGCTGAACAGTCAATTGTTATCGTCTCTAAAGTTTATCAAGCATTTTTTGCTGTTGCTTTATGAGTGATGATTGTTTTCATTACCTTCATAGTCAAACGTAATTGCCATGAAAAGTCTAAATGAAGGAAACAGTTTTAATGGATCTTAAACCGTAATTAGAGAATGCTCGCAGTTTGTCTGTTCAGACGTGTGCATAAACGGCTCTCTGTTGTCGACTCTTCGTGAGGGCAGGGACCTCCCTCATCATTAAAAAGACTCACAAACAGGATAATGAATCCCGGAAGACCCTCCGGATGGTTCCGCCCGCCCAGTCGCTGTCACCGCTGCCATAGAGATCAAAGACTGCCAGTTTGTACTTGCACTCTACTCCAAACACACAATCTTTGAATATTCTCAGTCAGCTTTTTTCACTATCCTCATAAAGAGTTTTTGTCGAGGTCGACTGAAGACGCGTGGATGTAATAATTTCAGTACAGCATCTGAAAACTGTATATGAAGAGTTCAGATGCAAAAGCCTCTAAGTGCCATTTGAAATTTTCTTCTAAAATGACCATTTTTATCAAGCTTGTATATTTAAGTTCAGTAATTTCACTTAAATGGCAATGAAGATTACCTATTAATTGTCATTTAAGTGAAATTACTGAACTTAAATATACAAGCTTGATAAAAATGGTCATTTCAGAAGAAAATTTCAAATGGCATTTAGAGGCTTTTGCATCGGAACTCTTCATATACAATTAGGATACAAAATATATAATGATAATTACAAAATTGCATACCAATATGGTGCAGCGGGTATCGCATGCCGTTAAATGAGAGCAATTGGCTCACACGATCCAGGTTTGAGTCTGGCCTGGGTCGTATCTGCCTTTCAGCATTCCTGTTTCTCTGCATCCTACAAATAAAGCCAAAAAAAGCAAATCAATTATACAAAAATAGCAAGAGCATTAACATGTAATGCTGTTAATTGTCAGTTTGTTTCAGGACCTCATTGGCTGGTGGTGTTGTGCCCTGTCCATCACGCTGGTACTTTGGCCTGGTTCCATCACATGCGCTCCGGGCATTGTCCTTCCTGCACATCATCACAGACTCACTCATGGTGGTGTGACCTTGCAGAGTCAGGGGTTTCAGGCCAAAAACACCCTGAATTCCCCACCAGCAACCCCGACTGGACAGAAACCCCTTCTCGCAGTCCGGATCCTGGGGGGAAATGATTATCTTTCTGTCTGGAAATGCAGAGAAAAGGACAACCTCCCTCCGCCTTCGAACTTAAGCTTTGCTGACAGCCACTGACTCACACAGCGGCCACAGTCAAGTCTATTTATATGATGCGGTTTTAGCAGTTCGTAGACGATGGTGCCACACTTTCTAGAACTGCACTCATTCTCACCTCCGAGCTTCCTTAAACCAAATTCAAAGAAGCCTTGTCCTTTGAGGACACTTTGTAAGGTCTAATTTACCCTTGTTTTTATGCAAAGCAACAACTGGAGAGATTTTGCCAGCAACAAGGCTGGGGATTTACACTTTGCATTTGCATGAACCAATGGACATTCAGGTTAAAAGGGAGCTTAGCTTTCTTGACTAAGACTTCCTTAAACTTCATTCATCGCTTGAAACCCAAAAAAAGCTTGCTCTTAAAGAACACCATGGCCTCTATCAGCGATTTCGAGGCCATCTTCTCTCAAAGGGCCTGTCCTTGAGATAGAAATAGACCAGCAACAGTTGAGAGTAGAGAAGGTGCTGGCTTATCCTGAATCCAACGCAATCACGTTCTAGCAGGTGACTTGGCAATGGATTCGCCGCCCTTACAGTAAGAGCAATAGAAACGGACAGAAGTGCCATTTCAAGGTGAAAATCCCTTCTGGAATCAAAGCAAGGACATTGTGGGAAAAAGAAAAAGAGTGAGAAGGAACAAGAGAAGGTGCAAGCTCTTTCCATTTTTGGTGAAAAGGATCTGCAAGGCATGACGCAAAAGACAAGTGAGCCGAAAGCCCCGGGAAGAGAGAAGGTCAAAGCGCTGATCAATTCTAGAGTGGAAAATGATGTGTGAGACAGGATTTGGGACAACGGACGCAAATAGAGAAAAAGGAGACTCGCTGTGAGAGGAAGAAGATCAGTGCAGCACACTTAAGCTCAGGATGTCTGGCAGAGCGTGGAGATAGAAATATGGCAAAAAGTGCCAAGCCTTCTGTCTGCCTTTGGCTCCCACAAGAGCAAAACTCCCTGCAGACTTGTTACCATACCCGACAAAAGACCTCTTCCAATCCAAGAAGGACTCCGTGTATTATTAGAAACTGAGTTTTATTTCCAGGGACATATACTCGATGGGAGCTTCACGATTAGGATGAGAAGTGGAAGTGTGTGTGTGTGAGAGTGAGTCAGTCTCCACTAAAAGTGCAGTCTGGTGAATCGAGAGAGGTGAGCTACTTAGTTTTGTCAGGATTAATTTCCACAGTTTTCCTGGACTGAAGTCCCCGTTCAGTGTACCGAATGAAGAGGCGACCACACTAAACCCTGCTGTAATTAAATACACACACACAATTGGTTACCAGTTGGCAATAAAGAATAGCGCAATATGCATATATGAAAGAGAAAAAAAGAGACTTGATGTCACTAACATTGGAAACTTTGCAAAATTCAGGGGTTATTTCATCCTCAGGAGTGCTGTGTCAAAATTCATCTTGTAAACAGAACTTTGTTTCCAAATTGACTGAAAAAAAATGTATGTCCTCTCTCAGAAATTGTGTGAAACCAGTAAATCTAGATCTTATTAGATTATGGGAATGGAAAGGCCTGTTTCGATTGATATATCTAATTTCAGTGATTTTATGCTGAAGGTGTAGTTTAGATTTCTTTCTCTTCCTATTTGCAATTGAAATTTGAATGTAAAGGAGTAGAATAAATAAAATTTTGTTTTTGTTGTAATTGCTGAATGGTAAAGCCTTTATTAAAAGTTTAGAAAAAGTTTAAAATCCTCGAGGTTCATAGGACGTATCAGACAGACAGAACGATAGCCAGAAGGATGGATGGATAGATAGATGTCAAGTTATCCAGAGTAAGCAGAAATCTGTATATATCTCTGCATTCAATCCTTTGCGACTTGCACTTTTGATTTTGGCTTTGATTGATATTTTGCGACTCGGCCTCTGTACAGGACGTGGGGTGAACATACACCCTAGTAATCAGAGTTTAACAGTCTCAACTCGCATCTGCCTCTCTCCCCATCTCCAATTAAGCCAGAGCAGACTGCAATCTGCCACACAATATGCTTTGTTTCCCTTTAAATTATACACACAACCACACAACTGTTCAATAAAGAAAACGCATCCACACCCCCTTCCTTGATCTAGTTTTTTGCTGTTGCCTGGAGGAAAGGCTTTGCGATGGCAGCTTGAGATGCATCAATGCATGTTCAAAACCAACAGATGTCTGTTTCTCTTTCTCTAGTTGGACAGTCTGTGTACGTCTTGGTTGCTACAGTTAGAGAACAGCCAGACCTTCACATTGTTATTGAGGACCGTCTGTCAAGTAGATTCACATCCAACAGCCGAAAAAGTGGAGTCGTTGTAAAAAGCACACATTCATTTTGGGGACAAAATAAGTACATAATGTATTAACAATAACTCATTTGAAGCATACACACTGTAAAAATGAACATGCTATGAATAATCAATAAAATGGCGGCAATAGATTACAAGCAATATTATTAATTAAATTTAACAAATTAGAATCGAGTAATAATTGATCAAATTAATCCCTTAAAAGTTAACCAGTCAAATGATTGTGAAAAAATTATGTTAAAACATAACCAACACCATCAGATAACCTTTTCTATTTGTTCATCTGACTGTTATAACTCAGGTATATCAGCCAAACTAAATTAAAGCGAATGACTTATGGGTCAAGAGCCCAACTAAGGCTATGTTTACACGGAAACGATTCTGAAGAGAAAACGCGAAAGTGGCGTTTCGTTATCACTTTTTATTCTGCATTTAGACGAGCGTTTTGGATGTGAAATCCGCGTGCAGATGGTGACGCAAAAGTCTGTGAAATTCAATGTAGTATGCACTACAGGCGGCAAAGAGTGCATACTACAGCAACACCAAGTCCACGCGCCTGCGTACAACCTTCACAGTCAAGCAGACTTTTTCGGTTTTACCCTTTACACGGGAACGCGGCGGTGGAGCGTTTTTCAGATTTCCACTCTGGAGGGTGGTTTCACTTTTATGCGTTTTCAAGCCCCAAAACGCTGTCGCCGTGTAAACGAAAGGCACATCCGAAAAAATATTGGTAACGCTTCCTTTTACAGTACAGTACTTACAGTGTACTTACCTAGAAAGTACTGGCTAATATAAGGTAAGTACATGGAACAGGGGTAGGTTTAGGGGTAGGTTCAGGGTTAGTACTAGTTATTACCCAGTAATTGTAGTTACTAAAATAAGAACATAGTATTTACATGGGTAACTGGACTGTAAAAGGAAGCGTTACCAAAATATTTTTACGTTTTCACCCAGAATCGTTCTCGTGTAAACAGGGCCTAAAACAAACACTGATCACCATAATGGTGACTTACAATTATGGGTTTTCTCCTTCAGCGATTCGGCTTGTTAACATCAGGTGTCTTCAATATTGGCAATATAAAACAAAGAATTATTCATTCATCTTTTTTTTTTTTATTTTTTTTTATTTAACTAATTTTAAATGGTTACCTTTTAAGGAATTAATAAGATTAAGTATTACTTAGTTCTAATTTGTTAAATTTAATTAATAATATTGCTTGTAATATGTTGTCACAATTTCATTGATTAGATATAGCGTATTCATTTTTACAGTGTATAACACAAGTAGAAAACACAAACAGGCATGTCCACTTGCAGGCAACTTTAACCTCTTCCACTTGACCTTCGTTCTCAGTTGACCTGACACCAGGCCACAACATGTCTTCGGGAGATCCACAGAAATAGAAGCAAGGTCTCTAGCCATGACCTTTTAACCCCTTCCGCTCTCCCTGTCCTGAAAAAGGCAGGAACTTAAATGAAAGGGCGAGATCTTTGTTGCCCTCACGAACAACATAGTCTCAGCCGCTACTTGCGCTATACAGCAGAATTACATATCCTCTGCCTCTCCAATTTGTCCTATTAGGCTGTGGAAAAGGAAACAGGACTGGGTGATTTCTTGTGTTCCTGTCTTTTTGGAGTCAGGGCGAGATCAGATGAGCGAGAGAGAAAGAGGCACGTCATGAAAAAATAAAGAGGCAGAGAGCAAAGAACACGGGACACAGAAGCACAGAACATCCTTTCTCGGGGTTACGCTCGGCGGCAGATGATCATTTAGAGAAGATGGTGAGAGTGAGTGCCTGTCTGATGCTTCTACAGAGGGGAACAAGGAAGGCTGTGCTTCATTAGCATTGCTGGAGCTGTCCATGGTGCTGATATGAGCTCTGATCCCACTAAGGGCTACACTACACACACCACCCACAGAGGCAGAAGTTTCAGACGACTGAGACGCAAATAAAAAGCATGGAGGAGAGGAATCGTCGTTCCTTGGGAAGTGGACGCGTGACAGGTGACGCATTGGACACGGACGCAAACCGATATGATTTTTTTTTCTGGTTTAAAGGGCTATTTGAATGTCTGTCACGGCCTGCTGTAGTGACGTGCTTCTATCCTTCGGTAACCATAGGGGCCATTTAGGCCACAGGAAGTGCGCTGCATGCACACAGGGTATTTAAATGGAGATTAGGTGAAAGGATTGTCAATTATGTTGTTTTCTGGGTTATTGGTTTCAAAGAATACCTATATGGTCTCTTTTCAGACTCATTCAATTCAACTGCTAGGCGATATTATCTTTTATGTGATCTATTCTGTGAAACCACCCTGTGGCTTAGAGCAATTCCCAAATACTTGAGCTCAGATGCAAAACCTAGTGAGCTAACAACCTGGAAATCATTTGAGGTCATTATAGACATGTGAAATCTTGGTAAAAACGTTATGCAGACTGCAAAGAGAACTGTAACTCAGATCCCAAGTGGAATAATACAGAAAATGATACAATAAAAACAGTAATATTGTGAAATAATATTACAATTTAAAATAACTGTTTTAAATTAGAATATATTTTAAAATGTAATTTATTCATGTGAATTCTCAGCATCAATAATCCAGTTTTCATTGTCACGTGATCCTTCAGAAATCATTCTAATATGCTGATTTGGTTTACGCAACATGTCTAATTAGCATCAATGCTGAAAACAGTTCTACCATGACAACTAAAAGTTCAATAGAACAGCTTTGACTACTAATTATTCATATCTTTAATGTGGCTTTACTTTTTAATGCATCCTTGCTGAATAATCCTTTAAAGGGATAGTTCAGCCAAAAATGATATTTAACACATGCATTACTCACCCTCAAGCCGTTCGAGATGCATATGTCAATCTTATTTCAGACGAACACATTTTCAGTTATTTGAAAATGTCTTAGACCCTTCAGTGGATATAATGTGAAGAAATGGGGTCCAGCTCCTTAAAATATTAAAATATCTGACTTCCGGCAACGGAGTCGGAGGCACGTTCGCGGGTGATAGAAGTCGGCGTACGTAGCGTTGGAACCGTTTGTGATGTCGCGACGGTTCCTACGCTACGTGCCGCGACTCCCATCACCTGTGAATGTGCGTGAATCGTTGCCGGAAGTCAGATGTTTCATATATAAAATTTTAAATATGTATATTTTTACGGCAATACCGACACGGATTACCCTCAGTAGGCCTTCGTTTATCCCAGTGGAGCCAGATGGATTACTTTTGTGAAGGATGTATACATATTTTTGGGACTTGAAGGAGCTGGACCCCATTTCTTCACATTATGTCCACTGAAGGTGTAAGACATTTTCTGAAAATAACTGAAAATGTGTTCATCTGAAACAAGACTGACATATGCATCTTAAACTGCTTGAGCGTAAGTAATGCATAAGTTAAATATCATTTTTGGCCGAACTATCCCTTTAAATGCCCTCTGATATTTTGATGAGTAGTGTATAAATAATGGAAGTATGTAAGCTTTTGACATAAAAACCAAATAAAGTAATTTAGTATACCATGCGGGGACTGCTTGTGTCATGTCATGCGACTCATGTCAATCACCCATGTATCTTCACTGAGTTTGCAATCACCAAGCTCTGTGGAAAACAATCAACAACAAGAAAAACATCAATAATTCAATAAATCCATTTGTCTTGGCAACAATCAACATTTGGTCAAGTCTCATGTGCTTCACATAATAAAATGCTTCACTATTTTAAAAGGCTGACAATGTTGGCTAAGACATGTGGTAGACAGCGGTTTTCCGTTATCATTCCTCTATTTTAGGCTACTGACATTACCAAAATAAAATAACACCAGTGTCCTGCTGCTGTGAAAGTCCACGGCTAAAACTCCCTCCACATTATTTTCCACTGGATTAATTAAACTAGAAGGTACACCTTTGGAAACAGCCTTCATTATTATTTACAATACAATAAACAGTGTGATTGTGGGTAGCAGAGAGCTTTCATCTCTCCAGGAGGTGCTACCTGCCCTTCTAGTCCTTCACCCCCAACTCTCAGGTAACCGTGCATAAAATGAGATTTCTGAAAAAACGAGAAAACATACGCACTCTTTTAATGAGGGAAATGAAAGAAAAGCCAAACAAAAGAGTTTGTTGCATCATTTTTCTTTTCCTTATTTTATTCAAAACATTTCACCAAAGGATGTCATCGGCAATAATGTCTATCCAATAACAAGAATGTCGTTTCGAAGAATCAAAAAAGGGTGATGCGAGTGCAGGAAGTCCCAGGGAGAACAAGAGAAGAGAAAGATGTGATTTCACAGGTAATCTCATTCTGATGTCACGCCTGATTGAGAGCAGTAAAGAGGAAAATCACATCAGGAGTAGCAGAACAGAAAACATCGTGAGGAGGAATGTGAAAACATGCCAATTATACAATGAGAAAACACCAAACACGTGCACGTAATGAGACAGACGCACAGTAAAGGTCTAACAAATAAAAACGAAACGGTTATTTGGAAAAGCAACAGATCCGTGCAGAGAACGAGTGTGCATTATCTCAGTGAGGATTGCTAAGTCTACAAATACTCCTGGCACTCAGGGATCTGCTGTCAGCAGCTCTCGTAACACAGAACCGCTGCTCTTGCATAGTACCGTCACTCTCGAGGGACGAAACCCAACTAATACATTCTTTTTTATTTCGAGTACATCAGATAGTTAAGTATAACGAGTTCCATGCATAATACAACTTTTTAGGATTCATTTGGCATTAACGTGAATACAAACGGTCAATCACACTGAAAAAAGTTATATTTATAATAAACATTTTAAGATATTAGATGCTTTTGCTAGCTGGGGTAAAATGAGTGTGAAAGCATAAAGAGTAAATTTGATTTGAAAACTGTTTTTGCTCAAAGCGTCTACATATATGCGAAGCCTTTTAAAGAGTAAAAATTGCTCTGTTTATGACAAAAAAAAAGAGACGAGAGCGAGTGCTTGGCCCAAAGGTCACTGTAAATGGTCCAGTAATTAGCTGCTTAATAAAAAACAGCGAGTTTTCATAGCGGACCAAACCAGCACAATGACTCGCATTCTGTGGACAAGAAGTCTGTTGTTGGAGGTAAAAGGGCAGAGGAGACGGATGGGAAAGGTTAATTGTTAAGACTTTTCCTATGCGCGTATGTGCAACCTCTCGGCATTTATTAGCAAAAGGTGACTGTGAGCTATGCGTTTCTCTTCTGTGTCTGTGTCACCGTAGCGACTACACGGGTCAAACCAGAGAGGTCCGAGGAGGCGGTGATGTCATCATAGGGCACGCAGACGGGCGAGCAAGGCCTCCACGTCCGTGTCACCATTGGATGAGCAAAGCGTCGGAGTTTGCTCTTTTTCCTTTCTCTCTCTCTCGGCCCTTCTTTCTCTCTCTCGGGCCGAATGGGTCGAAGCCTGTGGGCTGCAGACGGATGGGGTTCGCTCTGGTAATGAGGCTCCTTGGCAGTGGGTGCTCGTGTCGAGTTGAAATTGATATTCTGCCGCGACCGTGACCTTTGCAGAGGTGCCTTCATGTTTTCTGCAGGAGGGATGGGAGAGAGATGGGGAGAGAGAAAGAAAAACAGGTTATCATGAAAACGTTTATAAAAGTTAGCAGCTCTTTGAGGGCGGGTTGTGCAGACACTAAAGTCATCAAAGAAATGAGAGAGGGAAGACGGAGAGCGATGTAGCCGACAGCATGACAACACGATAAAAATTAAAGAGGCGCATACACTCGCTCACCTCAGTACCGTCACCTCTCGCCCCTTTTTATTGCTGCCGCTGTTCCTCTAGCCTTTCCAGCATTAAATCTCTGATCTGTGATGTGGTGCAGCGTCTCACTGACTCAATGCTTCACTAACCAGCACATCTACCTGAACAACTTAAAATCATCCGTCCGACCATCCTTCTCTCACTCACTCTTACAACAATCGCAGACAGAGATGTCTGCAGGAGTTCACAAGTCTTAGGTTCACCAGCGAAAAATGCTTTGATCGGAATCAAAGCATTAGTTATATGATCAGCATTACAATTTGACTGAAAAAAAGACTAATAGCAGCAGTGTTAGCTTAGATACCTTGAAATAATGCAGAATGTTAATGCCACATCATTCTATTTTTACTTAAAATTGGGATTTAAACATTTTTAAAAGCCAAATTTGATCAAATGTGTTCTCAATTGAAGCCTATTTTTCTGGGTAACAAAAACAATAACAAGTAACTGAGATATAAAGTCAGATATTATTCCTCTCATTTGTGATTTTTTATAATAGTTTTTATTTTTAATTATAACAACTTCATATCTTGCATGCGTAATTTTAAGTCTTAATTATTAAAATAACAATTCATAATAATATAAAGCTGGAAGTCACACTGTGAAAAATAGTCACAATTATGTGATTTTTAATTGTTATTATTTTTATACTTGGTCACGAGAGATTTAGATCTACTGAATTGTAAATATTAGATATATTTGGGGTAACACTTTATTTTGATGGTCCCTTTTAAACATCCAGTTGACTTTAAGTAACTTTGCAACTGTCAACTAACTCTCATTAGAGTATTAGTATACTATTAGGATTGGGTATCGAAATTGAATATCTCAATTGGAACCGGGACTAACTTTTTGTTTTTCCCGAATCGTTCAGAAAGTAAAAATTTCGATTCCTAAATTCGAATATTCAGTCGAGATTCGACCGAAGAAGAAACCACTGAACAACACAACGAAGAAGCGTCTATGGAAGTGTTGGCATAACCGATGCAAGTCAAACATGAGTAGCTTACGTTGATGGTCCAAAGTGTTGCTTCGCTTTTCTAAAAATAACGAAATCTCGGCAAAATGCAACATTTATGACGAAGAAGTATTTGTGACAGAAGGAGTATTTCCTTCAGAAAGGGAGTATTTCTTTCAGAAAGACCGTTGGTTAGCAAGGTTAGCTAAACTTTTTTGACCCTGCCTCTTAAAAGAATACGGAATTGAGAATCGTTAGAAACCGAAATCAAAACAAGGAATCGAATCGTTCAAATTCAAACGATACCCAACCCTATATACTATGCTTAATATCTGCCAACTCTTTATTATGAGACTCCTCCAACAGACATTATTCTGACTAGAAGTAACTTTGCAATTTAATGCCAACTCATTCTATCTCTAACCCTACTAGTCTACTAATACTCTACTAACACTCTAGTGAGAGTTAGTAGAGATGTAGGTGCAATGTTACTTATAGTCAACTGAATTCAATTCAATTCAAATTTATTTGTATAGCGCTTTTCACAAGACAAATTGTTTCAAAGCAGCTTTACAAAAAGTGCATTTAGTTAATCATGTAATATTTAGGGAATAACATATCACCGGCGTTTAGTCGTCTCTTCACAGGTGTTGAATGTGTTAAAGGATCATGCAAATAAAGCGAAAACTTATTTGGATGTATACATTTTTATGTAGGAAAAACAAAACCAAGAAAATGAATAAATAAGAGGAAAAAAGCAGGGAAAAAAAATCCATATTCATCTGACCTTGCATTGACCTGTATGGATGTTTTATGGAAAGGTGCGTCTGACAAACTACTTTAAGTTTTCCAGGTTGGTTCTAGAGTTTCAACGGCTTTATCATCACATCAGCGTTGATTCCTGCGCCAGGCTCGGCTCTCTGATGAAAGCGTATATTACAGCCACGGCGCGCAAAAATAAATAAAAATACCTCCTGCATTACAAACAGAGCCTCACCAAGGTGCAGAGCACACTCGTTCACTTCAGCGCAGGAGCGAGGGACAGAGTGATGTATGAGTGCTTTAAACAAGGACAATCTCTACAAACAAGAAAAGATGGAGAACGAGAGAGAGAGAAGAAAAGAGCTAGCGATAAACTTCCACAGCAAAACAAAAATACTGCAATAAAGGAGCACACAAACATGATGGTTTCTTCATCCACCAACACATTTCCCACTGAAAAAGCTTAACTGCAGCTGATTTGGTATCTCCTCATAACAGTTTCTAAAGGTCTAAGCTGCAAATTTAGGCACAGCTGCAGACCTCCAACACAATAAACCACATTCATCAAGATGTAAGAGCATGATAGGAAAAAGAAACTACATTTGCATTATCTCAAGGGAAGTGCCTGCTTGTCCATGACCATGATGTGCTGTTTAATATGTTGATGGAAATTTGGAAACCATTGTGTTTTTACAAGAATCTTTGATAAATAAAGTACAAAAGAAAAGGATTTAATTGAAATAGTAAACTTTTGTAAATGTCATAGCGCCCAATTTAACTGTAGTCTATGTATAACAATAATAGTGTCATTAGCCTTAACAAGCGCCACTGATATATCGTATATTTAGACACTATAGCTTATGCATGATTATGTTTAAGTTAAGAACTGTAAGAATAAATAATGTGTGAATGCTATCATGTGTGTTGACCTTTTTAAACGCAGCATATAGTTAAAAAAACGTAAGCAATGTGCTTCTCGAATGTTAGTGAAGGTCTATAATGTTGTGCATGCTCTCAACGGTGAAACAGTAAATGGGACAGAATGCAGTCTATTGTGTCATGCAGAGTAAATGAGTGGTTTAAATGAATGGTAGCTGTAAAGTACAGAACAGGAGTGTGTGGGGAGCCATGGTCGGTGTGTGTGTGTGGTAGTGAGTTCTCTGCGCTCTCATTACTGCTTTGTGAAAATGTGCACTCGTTTGTCTCTGTGTGCCGCTCTCTGCCCTATGCTTCAGGCCACTTTCATTTAGTCTCTTCGGCTCTTCCTCTTTCGCCTTCATTTCCTGCTCTGTCCCATTTGCTGTTTCCCGTTCTTATAAGAATCTTTCTTTTTCTCTACATGACTTTGTTTGGCACCATACTGCTTAATTTCTTTATCCTCTCCTACATTTTTTCCTGGCTCGGGTGCTGCAAACCGACCCTGTTGATACGGAGAGGCTGCATGTGCTCTCATTAGTGTGAGGATGAGGTCTGTGTGTCTTAATGAGTGCTAAAACACAAGCTACGATGGAGACACTGCACCACTACATGACTTCTGATTTGTTCTTTTCACATTCACCAAGAAATAGCAGATGCCAAGTTTTTCCTAAACTTTTTAAGTGAGAGAAAGGAGAGCAGGATAACAGGAGCAGGGTGTAGTACTAGAGAGACTTCATGAAGCTGTGACATGAAGCTCTAATATGAGTTATTTCCATCAACTGTGGGTTATGGAATCATTATTTAAAGAGCTCCTATCATGGATTTTTGAAAATGACTGTTCATATGGTGTGGAATATAGCTTTAAGGGAATGAAAACATCCTGCAAAGATTTATATCTGAAAGTGCACCGTATATAAAGTTATTGTCTTTCAAAAGTGAGAGTCGACTCTGAGTCTATGAAATGAATTGTTTTTGAAACGAGTCATTAGCTGTTTCGTAGTGACGTAGACGAAACATTTGCATATTGACCGGGCCCAGTTACTGCGCGTGCAGACGGAAGTGTAAACTTGTCTACACATTCAAATACTTCATCATAGCATCATGTTGAGAAGACGCTGTGTTCTACATTGCAAAGACAGTTCAGCCACTTGTTTTTATTGTCCAGGGACGAGCATGTGAAGAATCAGTGGTTAGAGTTCATATTTGCAATGAGACCACAACAGTACAGCCCGAAACTTGTGTTCTCATCATTTTAATGTCGAATCATTCAAAAACATAAATGAATTCAAATGTGGATTCGCAGGTCGGTTGTTCCTGAAGGAGGGCTCAGTATCCAGTGTATATGGATCAGGTTCGTCCTCCTCCAAATGTCTGTATTATTAATATTGTTTGCTGTTATGTTTTCTGTAGCATGCACAATATAGACCTAGTTATATTTTGTTGTGGGTGTTGTGTACACTCCGCGCAGCTTCTAAGTAGGGTTGGGTATCATTTGAATTTAACGATTCTGATTCCGATTCCAATTCCTTGTTTCGATTCCGGTTCCTAACGATTCTCAATTCCGATTCTTTTAAGAGGCAGGGTCAAAAAAGTTTAGCTAACCTCGCTAACCAACGGTCTTTCAGAAGAAATACTCCTTTCTGAAGGAAATACTCCTTCTGTCACAAATACTCCTTTTGTCAAAAATGTTGCATTTTGCCGAGATTTCGTTATTTTTAGAAAAGTGAATCCACACTTTGGACCGTCGACGTAAGCTCCTCATGTTCGACTCGCACGGTTATGCCAACACTTCCGGTAGACGCTTCTTCGTTGGTGTTGTTCAGCGGTTTCTTCTTCTTCCGGTTCGACCGACTGTGAATATGGAAACTAGGAATCGAAATTTTACTTTTGACCGATTCCGCGAAAAACAAAAAGTTAGTCCCAGTTCCAATCGGATACTCGATTCTCGATACCCAACCCTACTTCTAAGCGGGGTAAAGTTAGTTTTTTTTTATATATATTCACCAGACATTCACTGAAAAATGGCAATTACCTCCTAAACGACTTAGCCAATAGTTATTTAATCCCCATTGGCGCTAAAAAGGCAAGGCTAACAATGTTTCACAAGCTTAATTTTCCATATTCTCGCTCTATATAATAAGCACTGCCCCTCAAAAGCCGCTGCAATGTGAGTTTTGCCGGGAAAGCTCGCTCTTGATGGAGACGCGAGTAAGGGACCGTGTGGAAAGTGCACTTTTTCTGACACGTTTGTTCATACACTGTATACAATTTTCAACACTTGACAAGCTATAATCCATTAATGGCGATGGGCTTCCATTTCCGACAATCTCTGCCTACGGTCTTACCAATAACAACTGACTGGGTCATTTGACCAATCGCCGCAGATTTCGCGTCACTCAACGGAGGTGTTTGGGAATATGAATCGAACTGTTATAAAAAAGTGTCCTTTTGTGTTTCATTGAAGAAGTGTTTCAAGAGTAAATGTTGACATTTCTGGACTGATCTGCTTTAATATGGTAGAACATTTACTCTATTGTAGGACAAGCTTAACATGCAAACGTCAATTGAATAAAAATCTTAAAAACCTCAAATCTAATCTTTTATCTCTCTGGCCAATAACATTCAATTAACATTCTAAAAAAAAACATTCAAATCCGTCCATCTTTTCAGATTCCCTCAAGCATCTATGAGGCAAACACACACTTTCATTAGTACGTATCTCCTCAGTTAGGCTCATAAAAACTCACTCACGTCCAGACTGTGCCATCTGAGAGAGACAGTCTCATTCCTCTCTTTAAATAGAACAGGGCTGAAATACCGCTTTCTGACTTTAGAGATCATTTGCTCGATTTGCATTTGCACTGGGGGCCGCTGAGAAACTCACTTTCTTTTCATCTCTTTGCTCTCCTCCTTTCTTTCCCCCACTCTTCAGCAGAAGTTTTGGCAGGAGACTCGACGGAACGTGACAGCAGATAAGGGCACTTGATGGACCTAGCGAGCTTGCACGCAGACAGGCGTCCGATTAGTTGCAATGGAGCCTGTCTCGCACCATTCGGGACTTAGGAGCTCCACACAATGCAATCGGTGACACATAATTTCCCCCTCTGCACGCCGTACGGCTCGCCGTATAATCTATAGAAGTATTAGAAATGATTATACCATCTGTCTAACTGCAATCTAGTGTTCTAAGCCTGGAAATGGCACCTGGTGAATGGCTGAAGTCACATTTGCATGGAAATGAACATGACTTTGCTCAGTGGGAGGAACAGGTTCATGCTACTGATACTCCTTTGACGGGACTTGACACGCATCCCAAATGCATTCATGTGATAAACAATAAGTGTACACAATAAATCGCATTAAATCGGTTATTGCCTGACCGTACTCTGGACAAATGTGGGCAAAATAGTTTTGATTTATTTTTTAAAAAAAATACTTCCCTTGATCTGAGCGGTACAAGACTTGGCTACTTTTACTAAGTTTGCCTCCTGAACACACTTTTTTTTTTACTCAATTCTACAATGTTAAGTGGGTGAAAAAAAAAACCTCCTTAATCTTGTATTTGGGTCAAAAATGGGCACTCATAGAAATGAATGGGAAAAAAATGTAATTTAGAGCATTATAAAATAAGCAAAAATAAGACAACAGGTGACAGCAAAGTCACTTCATCTTTAGGTTTTAGCTCTAAGAACTTATTGGAATGATAGTTAAAAAAATCTAAAAAATAAAAAATAAAAATAAGCATCATTTTCATAGAAAATATGGTACATTTTGAAGTAAATAAATTCAAAAATACCCCCCCAAAAAAAAAAATAATAAAAAAATAAAAACACCATAAATGGATAGACAAAACTTTATCTGAAGACAGCGATATAACATTTATAATAAATAAAAATTAGGATCACACCCGAGTCCTCTGTGCCCACTTTTGTCCACAATTACAGGATTAAGGGCTATAAAGTGAATACGGTTTGAGAGCTAGAGTTTTTTGTTTATTATTATTATTTATCAGAATCAGTTTACATTTTATATATATATATATACTATTCAAAAGTTTTAAAAATGGCTTTGAAATAAGTATTAAGTGTATTAAGGCTGCTGTTATAAGATCAACATGACACTGTTCATTTTGTTATATTTTTAAATGTAATTTATTCCTGGGATGTCAATGCTGAATTTACTGCAGTCATAGTCTTTAGTGTCACATGATCCTTCAGAAATCATTCTAATATGCTGGTTTGGTAAGAAGAACATTTCAAATTTGTATCAATATTGTGATGTTCAGATGATTTTTGAGTATTTATTTGATGGATAGAAAGTTCGAAAGAACAGCATCAATTTGGAACATATGTTTTGTAACAAAATTGGTTTTAAAAATAAAGCACTAAAAAGTCAAAATGAATTTAGCATTTGCATATATATATATATATATATATATATATATATATATATATATATACACACACACACACATATACATACACATATATATATAAATACTGGTACTATGTTGGGCTGCCATTCATCAGAGCAACGCAAAGTGTGAGTCCACTGAGTTTTTTCTAGGGACAATGAATGGGGAATTAAAGTTCGCCTGCTGTGAATTATAGCATCTATGTAAGCCAAAGTGAGTTGATGTAACACTACGGCTTTATGACTTAAATTTAGCTTAATGATCAGGCTGTCCTACTGGCCCTCTCTCGCTTGGACTCCGATGTGCACTCGTTTATCTGCATTTAGGCAGAAAAAGGAGAGATGGCACATGCGGACAAGGTCAAGGGAAATCAGAGCTAATCTAGAGCGGGTGAATTAGACCAGAAATACTGGTAATAAATTATGCCTTAATTGATGCCTTACGGTGCAAAGAGACGTGATTATGGGTTGCCACATGAATAACACGGAACCCCTGGGCGACAGAATTTGGGTTTGGTTCTGCACAAATGGCAAACAATGTCAGACTGTGAGAGACTGTGTGTGCGTACTACATGTGGTGGCTTTCAAATGATGAGACCAGTGCGAGAGCGCGAGCCCTGACTGATAAAGAGGGCTGTAATTCAGAGCCCATGATGCTCTAATGTCCCTCTTTGTCTGACTGAAGGATTCAGAGAGCGATGACCTGCACATTATCCCCTATGCCTACACGAGTTAAGCTGTAATTAAGCATATCAGTGGAGACATGCCTCATACACCAGGCACCCAAGAGCAACCCACTGGTGCCACAGGTAAAGCATGTTTTTAAGGGTTTCCCTGCTCTTCGACTGACATTTATGACAGAGGGAAGGCAATTAATATTAAAAAGCTAAAAAGGAGGAAGAGAGGAGGTTTCAGAGAGGCTGCAACTCTCTAATTACCAAGCTGAAGAAGTAGCGTAACCTCTGAACCCAAGCAAGTCAAGCATATCAAAGCTAGTCCATGTGTTGTTCTGGGATCAGCGAGTGTGAACACCGAAACAGAGAAAGAGAATAAGTAATGATTCATGTTTAAACGGCATAATTCAGAGGCTTCCTTTTCTTCTCCAAAAACATTGTCTATGTTGCATGTGCATCTCTTTGTTTTATGTGCCCGTGTGTGTGTGTGTACACGTGCATGTGTATAAGAGATTCTGTGGTATTGAGATCACACAAATGTGACTTGGGTCTGGGTGCTCAGTCAAGGCCATGTCTTTTTTTTCAGCATGCCAAAGTAGAATATTTTTTTGGAAAAATAAGTCACTCAAAAAATTTTAAAACCGATATTTATTTAAACTCATATTATTCCAAACTTGAATGACTTTCTTATCAGATATTTTGAAGAATGTTTCAGCTGTTTTTGTCCATAAAATGAAAGTCAATGCGTGACACAAACCTCAAACATCAACCAAATGTCATGACAATTGAGGTTTGTGTTGCAATATTTGATGTAGTCTCTGTGTGTGGACAATATTAGATTAGCAATATTTTTATTTGAAAGTGAATGTGCTTAAATGTAATTTGTGCATCATACAAATTGATTGTGTTGCTTCAGGGAAAATATTATACCTGTCTATTTCACACTAGTCTTATGTCCCTTTTGGGGACTGAAGGTTCTGGATCCCAATGAACAATGAAAAATATTCCTTATTTTTTGGCGGAAAATTTAAACTCTGCCATTATTGACTCATGTCATGACACCCTCATGTCATTCCAAACCTGTATGACTTTCTTCTGTGGAACAGAAAATTACACTTAAAAAAAAAAAAATGGTTTAACTTAAAAAAATAAGTAAGCTGGCTGCCTTAAAATGTTAAGTTCATTGAACTGGAAAAAGTGAGTTAATACAATGAAGGAGATTGATTTAAGCATCAGAAACTCAAAATAATAAGTTATCTGAACTAAATAAATTATTGAAGTTGATTTGACAAAAGAAAAAATGTTGTGATAACAAATCTTGAAAATATTTTTTTTACAGTGGGTATTTTGAAGAATGTTGGTAACTAAATAGTTTCGGGGACCATAGACTTCCATTGTATGAGCAAAAGAACATCTTTTATGTTCCACGGAAGAAAAAAAAATTTTTTTTCTTTTTTTTTAATACCAGTTTTGAAATGAAATGAGGGTGAGAAAATGATATCAGAATTCCCAATTTTGGTAAACTATCCACTAAGATATACACTAAGATAGTGTAGTATCTTCGGTCTCCACAGTCTGCAGATATAGTGGCCCAGCATGGAAACATATTTCCCAGTATTATAATCCATTTGGATTACACTGCATTCTTTAATCCAATTCTGAATGAATGCATTGTTCATTAAGTCAGATTTTTTATTCTAATTCTTAGAATCTGATTCTTGGACCATCAGATCTGGGTCTTAATGGGGTCTAGTCTTAGTCCTGGTCCAATGTGTACTCTAACTCTAATATGTGCACCTGACCTGTATAAACTCATTGTTCACTAATTAAGAATTTTCCCAATCTGATTCTTGGACCAACTGATCTGGGTCTTAATGGGGTCTAGTCTAAGTCTTGGTCCAATTTGTACTCTAACTCTGATACGTGCACCTGTATAAACTCAGTGCGGCAGTTGAACAATCAGAGTCTTTAACAAAGAGCAGCAGTGGGGAGTTGTAATCCCACAGCATTCAGCGCCTCACAAAAATTAATTACAAATGAAAACGGCTTAATGCTTACTTGAACCCGGGGAGAGAAGAGAATGTCACCAAATTATATTTGTTTAGGGGATATGAGAGAGAGAGAGAGAGAGAGAGAGAGAGAGAGAGAGAGAGAGAGAGAGAGAGAGAGAGAGAGAGATGCATGTTGGGCTGTTTCAGTGATTTTGAGATGAAACATCTGTATCTCAGCGTTAGACAGACTCTAGAGAGATCTTTGATGTTGACAAAATAATCAGTATGCCATTTTAAAAAACATTAGCGGTTAAAAGAGGTAAACACTGCACATGCATACAGTATGTACGTACACGAGGGAGTGATACAACTATTTCAGGTTAAATGAAGGTCACAATGTGTGATTGACATTCTTAAGTACTCTCAAGTATTTGATTTTAACCTACATGCTCTAACTAGTTGTCATCCACCCAAACAAACAAGGACAATACCAATAATACACAGACAACCACAGCCTTAAAGATGAAGAATAAATGAACAACTAACAACTTCTGCATTGCACAAAACCTTCTCAAGAAAACAGAAATGGGTTGGAAAGCACATGGCCTGATGCATACTGTAGATTCCCATGACAAGGACAACAAACACAAGGTTTGGGGGTATTTAGAAGGATCAGAGCCCAGAAAAGTGTTGATCAATTGAGTGGTGTGTAATCACTGCTACACCTAAATGCTAGCTAATATGGCTACAACATCCATCTAGTCACTTTCATGCAATTTGATTTGATTATGATTCATTAACTGCCTTAAAGGGATAGTTCACCCCAAATTGTAAATGCCGTTATTATTTACTCAACCTCATGTTGTTCCAAATCAGTAAAACCTTCTTGAAATGTGTGTGTGATTAATGCCCAACAATATAAATCAATGGTAATTGATTTCATTCTTCAAAATATCTTTGTTTTCTGAAGAAGTAAGTAATTAATACTGGTGGTTTGGAACAACAAATGACAATAGGGTAAATGATTTCTTAAAGGTCCTGGACAAGTCCACCAACACAGGTTTGTTGAATAGTGATTAAATATCTGGGCTGGTAACTAAAAGGTTCATAGCCAACAAAGAGCAATCCATTAGCTATCGTCATTGTGTCTTTAGGAAATAAAAATCCCAGGTTTCTCCAGGGCTATTGTCTAAGTAATAAGTGTGCTGGGAATCATTTTAGGAATGAGACTGCTAAATGATTTTGGTTTACTACTAAAGTTTCCTGTCTGTCTGGAATCCATCTTCAATGGAATTCATCTTCAGAAACAAAAGCTCAAAAGGAAGACCAAGCATTGTCTGGTCAAATGTTCTGTTGGCATCACAGATACAAACTATCAGACCATAAGCTTTGGGACAAAGTTTGAAACAGATTTTGTGACAGATGAGACACAGCGGAGTGTATCCTGACAGATGCTGAGATCAGGTCGGCTGGGCCCTCTTCACAAGCTGCTCTACTGTAACGTAAAGTTCATGAACATTTTTGAGCGGATATATGGATGTTGTCGAAACCATGCCTCTAATTGGAAGTAACGTATATCTGCCATAGTGAATCAGCTCGCTGCAACTAGGGTGAACGGTTGGAGAGCTGCACAATTAGCAAAAGATTCAAATGAAATCAGTCGTCACACTGGCAGTCTCTGTGAAGCTCCTCAGAACAGGAAGCTGGGCTGGGTTTTAAAGTAATTAGAGAGAAAGAATCTCCATTTGAATGCCAAACCTGATGAGTTTCCTGAATATTTTCTGCTACAGGACATCTGTCTGTGCGGTGCTGCAGGGATGGGTAATTATTCAATCCAGCCCACTCTCATTTATATCGCTGTCTGTGGCTGTCTCACTCTATATTTCTTCCAATTCCCAAACTCCTTTTCAGTGATTCCAGCAGTTCGTGTTTCTTGGTTTCTTTTAGTCATAGTTTTTGTCTTCAAAAGAAAATATGCTTTAAATTGAGTGAATATTTTGCGAAACAATTTTTCTTTTTACGGTATTTTACTCTTGCTGAACAGGCATATCATTTTAGTCAACCAGACCAAATTTAAGACATTTTGAAAAATGTATAAATTTGAACCCTTGGAACTATAAAGTATAAATGAAATGTACAGCTGAGCAATTGCCTATTGTATAAGGAGTAGTAATTTGGAGTCCAAATAAATGACATACAGTATATGCACTACTGGTTAAACGTTTCAGTAGAAACAAATTGATACTTTTATTCATCAGCATAGATGATTCAATTTATTCATTCAATTTATCAAAAGTGGTGGTGATGGCGCAGTGGATTAGACACATGCTTTTGGTGTGAGAGACCCGGGTTCGAATCCAATCCAATTTCGAATTTCCAATTTACGTCGAATGACGCAAATTGGGCGAATGCGTTTGCCGCGAATGTCTTCCGCAACAAGTTGAGAAATTAGAAATCGAGCGAATGTTCAAGCGTCTAACTAGATGTGATAGGCGCGTATTTGACGCTCTATTCGCGTTCGGTGTGAACACACCATAACTGACACCACAGTCCTACTCCAGTAAGTGATTTTAAGTACTTATCATTATATTCAAAATGTGTATAATTTCCAACTAACTGACACTTTTTCTGATAGAATAAATGGTGGCTAACCTTAGTTCCTCACCTCACTGGGTCTAAAACAGCAACTGTCCATTCACTGAATAAAGCTCTATAGTTAATGGTCATAAAAATACATCTGCCAATCACACAAGGTAAGACAAGGAACACTTCTGCTGTCTGTCTAACAGGATATGAGCTTTATTTTCTTTATGAGATTGACATTTACACAACACAAAGATTAATTTTTCTCTTTTCTGACCGGTGTGTTAACCCTTGGGCACTAAATGTTCTTCTATGAATTGGGTCGACTGCAGTGCTGCCTTTTGTATCTCTAATACAACAATAATAATGCCAGTAATGTCAACAGCTGTGGTACATTTTTCCGAGAGATCCGGGTTCGAATCCACTGTGAGACACCAATGTGTCCCTGAGCAAGACACTTTAACCCCTAGTTACTCCAGAGGCGTGCAACCTCTGACAAATACAGCAATAGAGTGCCGAAGTTACGACGTCACTCTGTAGGCCAAAACGCAGAAGTGAGTTAGCATTTTAGCACTACCGGTTCCCTCACTCTAAAGTCTATGGGATTTTTGAATGTTTTTTTGCTAAATCATCTGAAATAAGGTTCAGCGGTGAACAAAGCCTCTAAATATTTTCACATTTTGATCTGACATAGAACACACAGTTATAACCTGCTTGTGTGTGTTTTTTTTTTTTACTTTATTGTGTCTGCTTGTGTTTTTAAAAAACTTTATATAGGCTTCAAAATGTATAAATTACCTTTAAATTTTGGATTAACTTGTAAATATTATCTTGATATACAAAACCGGTAAGAGTTAAAACTCTTTGTTAATGTTTTCAACAATGATAATAATAAGAAAAAGTTTCGAGAGCACCAAATCAGGACATTAGAATGATTTCAGAAGGAACATAGAGTAGAGTAATGGCTGCATTATACAACATTAAAAAAGAAAATGGTTATGTTAAATTGAAATATTTAACACCATAACTGTTTTTACTGTAAGTGACTCCAAACATTTGAACTGTTGTAATTATCACTAAATTGAATATATGTGCAATAGAAAATAAACCTACGCTGTTTTTAGAAGAAAGAAATCAATTAAAAGTTAAATTACATTTAAAATAATCTAACATAAGACAGCTGTATCCACAACATATTTGTTAAATATATTTTTAAAGAAATTCCTTTAAATTCATAAAAAAAAATCTCATTCCTCCCATTTTTTTCTTCCTCTATCACTTTCTCACTGATTTCCTCTTATTCCTGTCCGTCGTCATGAAGTGCTATTGATTTCAGGCCTAGTCCAGTCTGTGCACTCTCTCTCCCCTAGACGTTCCCTCTCTCCATCATTCTCTCTATATCTCCCTTTTTCTCCCATCAAAGTCCTTTAGGTTAATGAGTAGACTGACTGATGAGCTGCAGATGGAGCGAGGAAGGAGTGAGAGAGGGATAGAGAAGAGGGGTGCAGACAGTGAACTGTCAGTTCCCCGAGATGGGACTTATGGGAGAGGTGTCTGTAATTGATCGGATTCTGTAGTAATGTATTAACCACCTCCGCTGCGGATAATGGCTAACGCTGTCTAATGACTGCTGGCAACGACCAACACTTCATTGATAGCTGATGTTTGCTATTAACTTCCCTTCTCATTACAGCCTATAGACTAGTTTTCCATAAGTCTCAGCCGGTTGCACATTACAGACGCAACGATATTTCTGTCGAGGGTCATTCGTGTCTTAATTGTGTTTTAGAAGTCAATAATCAGATCCATTGCAGGTGTGATGTTACATCATCAGATCAAACAGAGCTATTGTAATTAAGTTCACTCCGCTCCACCGCGGACTTTGAGTCGGGCTGGGTGCTTCTCCTCAAGTTGCCGGGCTTCTCTCTCGACTGCCTTCGACAGCTTTCAATATGCACATCCAGCCTCGATGAAACGTACTTATGAATTCAAAACAGCCTCAAGTCATGCTCCATATTTCATTGAAGTTGAATATTTAAAAAGATCAACCCACTCAAAACCCCATAAACCTTTCTTATGGAGGCTTCTCTGTCCTAAAAATAAAATCTCATATGCCATATCATATTACAGGCGGCTCCATCAGGCTCTCGAGCTTCCTTTAACAAACAGACAGGGCCGTTCTGGTAAACAGGCTGTCCGCATCTACAAAACGTATGTTCCTCTACCCGGCCTCTTCCCTACCCAAACACACCTCCTCTCCCTTAGCCTGCTCTCCAAACAGATCAGGTCCGATCGAGCACCTCCAACAGATGCTGACTAAAACCTGCAAAATATATACAATAAACAAATACACTTTTATCCAAAAGGACTTGCAATCAATTCAAGGTACTTTTATCAGTTGATGCATTGTCCAATTATCTAACTAGCATC
The DNA here is from genome assembly GCA_030378365.1 of Hybognathus amarus. Taxonomy (NCBI): domain Eukaryota; kingdom Metazoa; phylum Chordata; class Actinopteri; order Cypriniformes; family Leuciscidae; genus Hybognathus; species Hybognathus amarus. The sequence goes on from JAQIUQ010004409.1 coordinate 242,124, forward strand.
ACACTCTACTATTTAAGAAGCAATTTTTTTTGTGGTGGATTTGATAAATACAACTTGCTAAAAAGTAAACTTACCAAATTAGATCATGTTTCCCCCCCATGAGTTTGCTGTTTATACAGTATGCCTAATGGTGTGTTCACACCAAACACAAATTTAATTATTTACGCAGTAGATTACATACAAAGTCAATGCAAAGGCGCGAATAGACGCATCATTCGCGCCGGGCGCTGCGAATGATGCAAATTGGGCGGCGCGTTGCCGCAAATGTCTTCTGCTCAAGTTGAAAAATATGAACTCGAGCGAATGTTCAAGCGTCTTAACTAGATGTGATAGGCGCGTATTTGACGCTCTATTCGCGTTCAGTGTGAACACACCATAACTGACACCACAGTCCTACTCCAGTAAGTGATTTTAAGTACTTATCATTATATTCAAAATGTGTATAATTTCCAACTAATTGACACCTTTTCTGATCGAAATCAATGGTGGCTAACCTTCAGTCCCTCACCTCACTGGGTCTAAAACAGCAACTGTCCATTCACTGAATAAAGCTCTATAGTTAATGGTCATAAAAATACATCTGCCAATCACACAAGGTAAGACAAGAAACACTTCTGCTGTCTGTCTAACAGGATATTTGCTTTATTTTCTACATGAGATTGACATTTACCCAACACAAAGATTAATTTTTCTCTTTTCTGACCGGTGTGTTAACCCTTGGGCACTAAATGTTCTTCTATGAATTGGGTCGACTGCAGTGCTGCCTTTTGTATCTCTAATACAACAATAATAATGCCACTAATGTCAACAGCTGTGGTACATTTAATCAAATCAGCCTGTCTAATCCTGCTCCGGTCAATAGAACCCAAGTAGAAACAAATGAAGCTCGAATTCAGACAGCATAAAAGCAGGTTGAAGGTCACATGTTTTTAATTAAACTTAAACAAATGGCTACGGAGGCAAAAGAAGGCAAATTGTTTCAACTCATAATCTCTAATGAGACTTTTGGCGTAGGCGATAAGAGCAGATGCCTCGTGCATTCGTGAAAGGTCAACTCTCATTGCCATTCTGACATAGCCTCTCTTGCCCAGCACACACCCGTTTCCTCTCTAACAGGAGGAAAAAATCAGCAAGCGGTTCTGCCCATGCGTGAAGACGAAAACAGCACACAGAAAACATTCCTTCTTATTTAATTCAGATCGCAACCACGCTTCTGATGAAAAACGATTTTTAAGATGTTACGTTTGGTGAATTCTGAAGTGGACCGCCTGTAAAAACAGACTTTAAAAAATATGCAAAAGCATTATTCACACATTCTTTATAAACAAACAAAAAAACACCTACTGCTGCGTTTCTGTCCGCCTCATGCTGAGATTAATAATGAAACAGCCTGACATTTGAAACAAAGGCACCGATTTATAGCCGTTTGAGTCGTATTTTCACTGAACACAGACACACACACACACACACGAAACTATTTACTGCATTTGCCGACACTTTACTAACTTGTATCAAGGGAGGGTAATAAGTGAGCGGTAAAGTTGCATACCACACATTTTAATGGTTTGCAGTGGTGTAGTAAGCAACACATCATTATACTAGACAACAGTTCAGCAGTCGTCTTCTGTGCAATACTAATGGTTAATTTAGCTCCTGGACCACAGTGGCAGGTATCTCATCACAATTAGACTTAATGCAAGACCTTGCTGAAGGTTACAGATTTTTCATTACGAGAGAAATTTAAAACAATGCAAATTAACAAAAGCATGACTGTCCGGTGAGATGTGCATTTTTTTTTGTGTGTGTGTGTACACGTGCACTGTGTGGGAGTGAGAGAATGTGTGTATTTTTACACTTTCCCCCGGCGAAAGATGGAGCAATTAAAAAGACATGCACCAATAAGCCCATCCTGTGTTCTTTGTGAGAACGTCATGGAAACCTCGACGAAGACAGAGAGATATGGAGTATATTCCTACATCAGATCTGAGAGGTCATAAACAGCACATTTAAGGGGATAGTTTACCAAAAGAAAAAAGTGAAAGAAGGACGCCGAATCCGATGAGTCATGTTTTCTTTTGTGAACGTCGTTTACTGCTTTTACCTGGAACTAATGGCTCATTTCCACTGAGTGGTACGGTACAGTTCGATTACGCATTTATTTGTGTTTCCACTGTCAAAAGTTGTGAATGGTACCAAAAAGCCGAACCGTAATGTACCACTTTTGGGTACCCTTCCGTTGGGTACCTAGCACAGTGAAAGGGTACTAAAAGTTGGAGCTGAGACTCACTGCAGAACGGTGATTGGTGGACAGAGTATCGCCCTCGCGCTTGCTACAAAGGCATTAGAAGCATACAGTTGAAATATAATTCTACTGTTATTGTGTCACGTAATGTAGTTTTAAGAGTTTTTCAGGCGAGAAGTAGTTTTTTAAAGCTCAAATCTGTGGTTTATTTATAGATTTATGATAATTTGACTGAGATCCATTTCAAGCGATCACCGGACGCTCGCGCTCGTGTCCCCCGCCTGGAACAGCCTTTCCTCGGCTAGTCATTCTGATGTTTGCCGCTGACTCGGACGTCTCTGTAGTGGTTAAACATGAGATATAGTTCGTCTTGTATAAACCTAACAGGTGATCTTTGGTCTCATGAATCTATAATTCGTTCCCTGGCCAATAGCTTTGGGAGAAGGCTATGTGAAGTTTCACATCTTTGAGCGCTGGATTTGTATATTTGACTGACTGAATTGTTTCTTTATGTTATTTAAGCTTTACTGTACATCTGTTTGTACCTTTTACTTATACTTTTATAATGGCTATTATTGATAAAACTGAAATTCCACAAAAAGAGATAATTTTGTAATTTTTTTAATTTTATTACAAGATAATCTGTAATGTTGTTTATTGCAACATTTGTACCAATACGACATTACATATTGCCTGGAATATGTTTAATATTTTTACATTTAAACGAAAAGAGGCAGGGTTGTGTTTTATATTTAGTTTTGTTATAAATATAACGTTACATACATGCAGTGAATATAATCGGCTATGCGTTGCCCTGAACCACATTTGTGTGCTTTAGAATGTTTAAAATGTATTGAAATGAAATCGAAAAGAAGCAGAGTGGTGTTTTATAACATTTTCCGTTTTATTATTGCCTAAAATGTACATATAACCAGAGTCGCAGAGCCAGAGCAAGCTGAGTGGCATGTTCAAGAACGTGCTGTTCCATTAGCAGAATTACTGGACTCGCGTCCTCGGGATCATTCTCCCGAGTCGGACTTTGCGATGGCTACTTGTTATTGAGAAACGCCTAATGCCAGCGCTTGTTTCTAGTGACAAACATGCTGAGAAGCAAGAACAAGATCTGCTGTCTGTCATCCATTGTTGTTACTATGTCGCTTTCTTCGACACGAAAATGACGTCGATCGCTTCTTTCCAGCAAACACCACGCCTATCAAGAAGGGTACTGTTGGCAGTGGAAACGCAAGCCGGATCATGGTGTACCCAACCCCGACACGTACTGTACTGTACCGTACCGAACCCCTCAGTGGAAACGAGGCATAAGAGACTACTAACACTAATGAGAGAATATCTAAAGTGGACAATCGAAAAAAAAGTGCAAACTCTCTGATATATCGCTGGGCGATAATATATATCACATTCTTGGACGATATAACAATCAAGCAGTTGAGATTCACTATATAGCGATAAACCTAGTGTTTCTTTAAAATGAATATTTATCTTTAAATATTGAAACATATTTAAGAGGAATATTTAAATCCATGCAAATCAAACATGAGAGCTGTGACAGAGGAAAAGATTTTCTGCCATATCTAAATGAGAACCAGAACAAATGTTCCTTTCTCTTCTAATGGATAAAGCATCAATCGAGAGATGCAGGAACACAAATCAGCGACCTTAGACTAAAGAGGTTGACCTCTGTCTAGCTTTTCATCAATGAAACAAAGCCTGATCAAAACAGGTCAAACAACAACAAGCACCAAAGACCAAAGAGATCTTTGTTTCCACAGCTCTCTAAAACCCGACCTGAACGTGCGACAGAAATATTCAGAAGTCCGCTAATGATGTATGGGACACACAGCGATGCTTGTATCTGACGAACCAATAATCCATAAAGACATAGTACAGTGGCATGTGGTAGCAAGGACAGGCTGGAGATTAGATTGAAATTATTGATTTGAATCAATTGAGAGAGTGAACATTTCCCTTGACCTCATAGAACAGGGCAACAGGAGTAATTGAATTGCATCAGTGTATATTGGGTGTGTTCAGGTACAAGTCACTTGGAGACTCGCCTGGTGGCCCTGAAGGACTATTGACTTAACAGAGAGTAGATCTAATGATCAGGGCTAAGAAGACAAAAGCTCTCAGCGTGAGTGTGTGTGTGCGCGCATGTCTATGGGGATATGTCTACAGGATTTTAAAGTACCATAATCCATTTCCAAAGGAAGGTTAAAACTGGCCTTTAAGAGAAGGGAAATGGTAGGAAGGTTGATACACAACCAAAGCTACTGGTGTAAAATAGAAGTGGTCTGATTCACATGTCTAAAGATAACTTTGTTCACACTTTGCAACAATGTTTTGGTGCCTCACAGCATCAAAGCGCACTTCACGCCCCCTAGTGTCCTACCTGCAATCACCGGCGCACTAACACATTCTGAAAGACTTGCACGAACAAAAGACGACGTTAGCAAGTTAACAAATGTACCCTTACACATGAAAATATATAGCTGCCTTTAACATTGTAGAATGGCATCTAAACGATTGAAAAAACACCCGAGTTGAACAACTATGTGATACAGTTCTGGTGTGTCTATGCTGCAGGGTAAATGTGTGACTGTGTAAGTGTTTTAGTATGTTTTCTTTATAAGCATGAAAGCTTTGCTCAGCGCTTATGATGTGTTATAGTGAGAACTGGGTTAAAAATTCACATAACACTGAGATGTCAAGCTTCTGTCCGTGTTGTTTACTCCGCAAACCCCTATATCCGACCCAAACACACACTCTGAACAACCTCTCATTCGTAAAATCTCAGCGATAGAATCTAAACCAGAGCAAAAAGTACAACACACTCTCACAAACGCATTCACAAACACACCCATGCGAGTGCACTGCTACAGAAATGCTTCTTTCCCCAAATATCTAAAATGGCTGAAAGTGCAAGAAGAGGAGGAGAGTGAAATGAGAAAGAGAGAGGCAATTAATCTGAATGTTTGCAGAGGTCAATTGGCCTCACTGCCTTCATCAGGAGATGAGGAGATGCAGCCCAGAGCAGAGCACTGCAACTCATGTGGGGATAGAGGTCTGAGTGGGCCTCATGATTATTAGCGTAATTAAGTTTGTATGGTCATTACAGAGGGTTTCGATGAATGCCAGCCACACCAAATTAAAATCCTATGCAAGGTTGAAAACTGATTGAACCCACAGCCACATTTAAATATCCTCTAACAAGAGAGGAGACGGAGTGAGAGATCAGAAAAAGGCCGATGTGTTTCAAGCCCTCAAGATGGAAAGAAGATCCACTACAGCACGGGAATGATGTTTGTGTGGACTGAACAGGCTTTGATGGAGGCTTTCACACGCTCCAATGCAATAAAGACACAGATGAGTTCTAGAGCAACAGGTATGAAGGCTTCAGAGACCGTACTCCACTCATATGAGTTTTTCAAAAGCTGTTCTAGAAAGCTAAATCAATAATTCAATGACACACACATAAAACAAGAGTTTGTGCATTCAGAACGGTAAGTCGCAAAAACTTTGGCTAACTAAGTCCCTTTCAAGGAGTCTGTTAATTTGGCAGCCATATTTGCAATGCTTTAGGGCAGGTATTTCAGGCATCCGAGACAAAGTTCTCTTGTCTCTATTTGAATGGGGAATCCTGAAATCTCAAAAAACGACTTCACAATTAAATACAGGGCTTGATTTTTGGTCTGGGTTTGCAATTATCTTTCCTGCAGGTCACACGCTTATAATGTGAAAAATTCACACATTAATTTATTCACTTTAGCATGTAGGTTGTATGAGTAAATTAATACACACAGATTTTAAGTCAGTCATTTTAAAACTTTCTGCGAGACGTAATTTCACAAACAGCTAGGGAATAGCAAAACTGAGTTCTTTGTACAGTATGTCACTTTAACGTTCAAAAACACAACATTATACCAAAATTCCGAGTCTTGGCGAGTATCCTTGTGTAAACAGTCACTGTCTTAAATAAACGCAAGTGTAACAGTGTGATGGATCCATGCACTAGCTCTTGCACCGTGTCCAAACTATACGCGACACGTGATAAAAGGTATCTTTTCCATGTTAATCAGAGTTTTTGTCCTAAACAGACGCGACGGCGACACGCAAAGTTTCTAATTTAGAAACGGTTCCTATTTCTGCGACGTCGCGGCTGACAGAATGAATAGAAATTACACTGGTTATGAGTATACATTATTTATTTTTAGTTAAAAATAGGTCACTGTGCCACAAGCGATAACGGATAATTTACCTCAGATTTTGAAAGCATATAATATAGCGTTCAAAATGAATTCTATGCAAACATACAACTGTACTTCATAACAAAATTAGTCAATGAGTATATTTTGTTAATGTTTTGATTTTTAATAATGTTATTTCTTGATTTGATTATGTCCTTACCCAATGCGAGTGCGGGCCAGAAGTGCGCTTGGCGTCTCACAGTCACGTCGTGTCTAGTATGGACAGGCACACTTGCTGACGCTGGAATTTTATTTGCGTCGCGAGTAGTTAGGACACAGTGTTAAAGTGGCAGCAACCTAATATGTCTGTCATGAATGTTGATAAAACAACAAATGAAAGCTTTAATTGATTTGTTTTTTACATTGTTTTCTTTAATAATTAATAAAAAATAAAAACAACAAAAAACCTGGATTAATAGTGTTAAATTTATACAGGACTAAGACAACCCAGTGTTATTTTAATTTTGAATTCTTCATTCAGTTTCTGTCATATTTCTGTAACCGAGGACTGGTGTTACAACTACTCAAAAAACTTTTCTCTATGGCATTTGTTTGTTCTACTATTTTCAATACAATTATTAATATATATATATATATATATATATATATATATATATATATATATATATATATATATATATATATATATATATATATATATATGTTTGTGTTGTGTAAACTCTTGAGCAACAAAATGATCCCATTGCAAAAAACACAGATACAAGTTTAGGTGAGATAGATGGATTTTTTTAAAGAACAATTATCTAAAAAAAGTATCGCCCCCAAACTTCACAGTGGTCAAGTGGCATTAGAGATAGAAAATAGAGATAAACTAAAAGGACAAGGAAATGGACAAGAGGGGAGATGGAAAAGAGCTGAGAAGGAAAATGAGTCATAGAGGTCCAGCTGGTGGGTTGACATTGACAACGTTTTGCACAAGTGTCTGAATGAACAGAGATTTGATAAAAGGAGTATTCCTGAGCCCACAAAGTATGAAATGCACAGCCATTTCTGTTTTGGAATGCCTATGCACAAATTGGAATAAGGAAAACCATTTTTTTAGGCTTTACAAAATCCATAAACTGCTCTATCAGGTTTCAAAGAGTTAAAACATAATGGAGGAAGAGTTGGGGTTAAGCATTTCTACAAGCTTTCTTCTTCCCATCTCCCCTGACTGTGGTGAACTCATAAACACTACGCGGCTTCAGTTTGGAGCATGAGCACAATAACGAGCCGTGACAACCCTCCCCATGAGGTTTAGCCTGAGATTTGGGTTTCTGTCTGTCACCACTGTGTGTGAACCCTCTGCTGTTAGGACTGCCTCTGTCATACACAGCACAGAGATGGAGGGAGTCAGAGAGAGAGAGAGAGAGAGAGAGAGACTGACAGAAAGAGTGAGGGCTTACAGTAATGTGATAGAATATGCTTATTCTTCGCTCTCTATTAGCTTTCGCTGGTCTGTTGGTGGGAGCCTGCTCGAGTCACAGTGGAAGAGAAGTTGCCTGATGCATATAGCACAAGTGCATATTGAAATCAACAGTTCCAAATGACACTATGCAATTTCAGAAAGTTAATTTGTAAAAGCACATTTGTATCAGTCTGACAGTAAACAATCGTGTATGACTAAGAAACTAGGTTTCAAACTAAAATATTTCATACACACTGGAGAGCTGCTTTATAGTAGAAACTGCTGGCGTAATTCTAATTGAAAGAAACACTGAAACTGTTTGTCATGTTTGATACTGTAGAGCTGCTTGCTTTTAAACAATCTAAAGTGATATATAAATGAGTGTGACGTGACTTTATCAGAGCTCATGCAAACATCCACATTGCGAACAGATGCATATTTTAGCTACTGTTTTCTCATCGCTGTCATTTTTGTTTCATGTTTATTTTGTTACTGAAAGGAAGCAGATATTAGCATGTTCATTTAAACGCTGCTCTCAGCAGTGTGGGTGGCGTCTGGATGTTCTCTAACAGTACACCGCTAACTTCTTTTAACCCTAAAGAGAACAACAAAAAGAACTTCGCCATCAGGGCCTTCAACTGTCAGAACTGAAAACAAAAAGGAAACACACACACACACCATTAGTAACCAGAAAAGGGGACGCAACATACCAACGCACACTTAAAAGAGACAGAGCAAGAGAGAGATGAAGAGAGTTCATACACAGTTAAAGTTGAAAAGCTGATTTAGATCCATCCTCTTGCTAATTTTCCTCAGTGAGTCAGCACATCTCTAACTTCCCATGAGTACTTAATACTTGGCCTATGATTAAAATTGACTGAAAAAAAAAACAGCGTGCACTAAAAGCATCTTATTTCTTAGGGCTTTAGCAACTTTTGATCAATATAACAATTTGATAAAATATACTGGGCCAAAACAGACCATAATCAAAATTGTATCTCTTGCTTAAGCGACAGGACCCCCGGCTCAGACATCTAAAGACCATTTTGTCAAGGCATCAAGGTTATTATAGTTTTCATTTTTAAATTTGATTTATTTTAATGTCAGTATTAAATTTGGTTTGAATTCCTGACCACGGGATATGTGTTGAAGTTCACTGGACAAACTGAGTTCATTTGGAACAACATTTATATGAAAATAAATATAATTTGGTTATACAAGTCTTATCTTAACCTTAATCGTGATATTGTAACTTGTGTCTTGCTCACTTTATACCGACGAGCAACCATGAATCATAACTGGGACTAATAAAACTCACTAATGGCAGAGCCTCAGAGTTATTTTCCAGCCAGTAAAACTCCCTAGAGTATGCACATGGCAGTTGGGTAAATTTCCCTCTCAACTTTCAGAGAAGTGATGTATCGATCTTGTATTATTCCTGATTATGGCGTTCACAGTGCACTTTAATGCTTTGCACCTCTCCCTCTGAAAACCTCACATGCAGAATGTGCCATTTACAGGTATTTTCATAAACAGCCACACAGCTTTCAGACCATCAGAGTGAGGACAAACAAAGTAGAGGTTTTCACGGGTCCAAAAATTCATGCCCGAACCGGAAGAGACCTGTAATGTCCTACACCAGCCCGTTCTCATCCCAAGGTGTCATATACGATGCTTCTGCCAAAGCATACACATCCAAAACACATGGCACCCTTTCGCATCAATATGAAACGCAGATATACAGTATAAGGGGCAGAAGGCACCTCCTAGTGGTCTAACCCTAACCCTACCCCAGACCTAAACCTACCCATACTTGTTGACGCTAAAGGGTGCCATGTGCGCTGGATGTCAACACTTTGGCAAAAGCCTCACATATGACGCCTTGGGATGAGAAAGCGTTGGCTACACCGACCCGGACAAGTCTATTATTTCAAAAGTTGGACCCGGACTGGTGCAGATCTGAGAAATGCAATAAATGTACTGCCCGGACCCAACCTGGATCCATCTATTATTTGAAAACTGGACCCGAACCCGGCGGAAAGACACAAACCCTACTGGACCTCATTGTCACATATTATTTCACACAAATTGCGGAAAAATACAAGTTTGTCTTCCCTAATTTTAGTAGCCGTCGTCTCACTTCCTTGTAACGTTACCTGACTGACTGCGATGCATTACAATCCACCGACAAGAAAGTTCTATCCATGCTATTTCTCTTGTTATTCCAAGCTTAATTCACTCATTATTTCAGCTTTAAAAGTCCACTTGATGTCATGGTGATGGATGACAAATGCAACTTTGCACATGTACATTCTGACTTGAGTTAACTTGCATAATAACTTTAACTGTTTGCCCTTTTAAACTATAATAACGATTGCTCGTTCAGTGCCATGGCCGCGGACGTTATTTATTTGCTTTCATATCTGTGCTCTCTGCTCTGCATGGAGTCTGAATCTGACCACCAAAACTTTAAGAATAAGCAAGACGGTTAATTTATATTTGTATAAAAATGGAAGAAAATATAAAGCGCGATTTGGCGGAACTCTGGTTGCCATAGAAACATGATACGCGCTTGAGACTGCACATGCGCGCTAACTGGATCAACCTAATTTTTTTTTTTACGCAATTTGAGCGTCATAGAAAACCTTTATGTGAAAGTTCACCTCAGATTTTGTTGCTGATTTGAAATATATATATATATATTTATAAAACGGGTAGTTCGAATCCTTGATTCTGATTGGTCAAGAGCTGTGCTTTATTCACAATAAAACACGGCTACGACCGCTTCAGCCCAACGGTTCTATTGATCGCTGCGCAACACTGCGGTTCTATGTTGTTTTTATTTGAGCTTTCATGCATTTTACACACTGGAACGTTGTTGCTGTTCACACTCGGGACTATTTTTTTCCAGCGGAAGGTAGGCTTTTACTGATTTTACTTCAAGAAAGTTGCACTAACATTGTTTTTTACTTTAAAATTGTGTGGCAAACGTTTTATAAAAGCAATAAGATACTCGAGGCAATTGCTGTATCGTGAAATAAGTAACAGCTGAAGGGGTTGCAGGCACTCCGCTTCGCGTCGTGCCTAACAACGCCCTTCAGCTGTTACTTATTTCACGATACAGCACAGCCTCTCGTACCTTATTGCTTACATATATATATATATATATATATATATATATATATATAAATATTAGAGCCGGGACTTTAACACGTTAATTAAGATTAATTAATTACAGACTTTAACGCATTAATTAATTACACAAAAAATTAACGCATTTTAATCGCACTTATTTTTGCACCGCAGGACATTTCTCATTGGATTAGTTTCGGTGGACCGATTATACTGGAGCACCAACTAGCATTCATGACAAACTAAACAACAAACCACAGTGAACGAAGAAGCTGACGAGAGTCACGAGACCGCTTTGGTCGGTCCTATGGGTTGGTCCCGTGGATGGGAAATTTTGTTATAAAAACGAACGGATGGAAGCGTCATTAAGAGCATGGTTGTGTGCAAGCTATTCAACAAGGAATTTGCATATCACATCGACCCTCAAGTTTCACCTCAATGCAAAACATATACAATTGCACTGGTCTGCTGGACTTGGTTGAACAAAAATAAACAATATTTTGTTGCTTAAGCTTATGTATTCAGTCATTATCCAATGGTATACTAAAAAAACATGTGAAAAAAAATCTTCTCACTGTTTTTAGTTCAAATATTTATAATAATATTTTAATATTTTAAAATGTAATCAATTTCGATTAATTACAACGCCTCTAATCTCTAATCTTAATTTTTTTAATTGAGTCCCGGCCCTATATATATATATATATATATATATATATATATATATATATATATATATATATATAGGGCCGGGACTGGATTAAAAAAATTAAGATTAGAGGCTTTGTAATTAATCGAAATTGATTACATTTTCTAATCTCTAGCTATATATATATATATATATATATATATATATATATATATATATATATATATATATATATATATATAGCTAGAGATTGCATTGTGTCAAATGTCCTCACAATTGAGTACATTTTTGCACAAGATTGTGTGCATCAAGTCTTCATTCATGTTTTATAGATTTGTTCAAACTATAGACTGTTCATTTGTTTTGTATTTTTTGTATCTTTTCACCACAGTTATCCTTTAAGTTGTCAGGTAATATTTTCAGCAAAACTGCTTAGAAGTGATGTCTTTGTTGTGAAAAGTGCAATACAAATAAATTAAAATCATTATTATTACAAATATTTCACTTATACATCATCTATTTAACAGAAAATGAGATATTTTTAATAATTTATTTTGATTTAAATCATTTGATTAATTTGGATATAGCATAAAGGGAATATAACTGATTATTTCTACAGAATTTCTGCATGTTTGTCTGAAGTGATGGTGAACACTGCAGAAGACCAGTAAAGAAGAACAGGAAGAGGGACGCCGCACAATGACTGATTTGGAACAGAAGCTGAAAATTAAACCCCTGCAGCTAATAGTATTTTTTATTACTTTTGGCCAGTGTGGTTATATTATCAGTCGAGTGAAACAAAACGCGAGACATCTTGCTGGTCACTCTGAGATATAAGTCCACATGAAAGAGCCATAAACAACCTCCGAAGCTTAAGCTTCTCATGGGCATTAAACAGATCATGGCCTGATTGCTAAAAAATAAAAAAGGATGAAAAACAGATGAGAGTCTATAAAGAAAAAATGTGAGAAGGCATATTTCAGACCTCATGGAGAGATAGAAGCATTTCACTAGACCAAATCATTAGCAAAAATGCAACAGTCTTGTCAATAAGAATGTCTTTTCCATGTTAAAATGAGATGTGAGACATTTTGAAATCTGACATCAAAGAGCTCATCTCTGGAAGGAACAATCTATCTCTTTTGGCAAATGAGCAATCAATCCAATACAGACATGTAGAGCCTTTCAAACCATTACTGAAACTTACAATGAACGCTCTCTTTAGAGGGAAGGAAAGATAGGACACAAGATTAAGACATTTTTTTTCTTCGCACAATTGAAGGTTGTTTTGAACACCATTGACCTTCAAAATCATCTTTAATGTTCTGCCAAACACAAAGTAACTGGTTTGGAACGAACATGAGAACAAGTGAATAAAGGAATTTTCTCGTTTGGGTGAACTATTCCTTCATCTTTTAAACAAAACAAACATGAGTAATTAACAAAAAGAAGTGAACACTGGGTTCACCATTTACAGTAACCATTGAGTGCTTCCTCTTATTAATAAAGCAAGCATTTGAGACTGATGACTGTCTGATGAGGTCACTTCTGAGGAGAAGCAAGTCTCAGAACACTTGACCTTGTATTCAGTCACTCCACAGCAGATTAACTCACAGCGTTTCCTTTAAACTCAATCAAATAAAACACATGCACACAACGGCATCAGGCCAAACTGCCTTACACAGTGCCAGATTGATCATATTTAGTCAATGTTGATAATGTCGAAAGAGGAGTAGAAAGGGAAAGAAACAAAGACAGAGAGCGGCTTAGCGGTGACACATTTTGAATGAATAAGTCCATAAGTATATTTTTATGCTTTTGAAAAAAAATATATATTTTATGTTCACCAAAGACTGCATTTATTAGATTATAAAAATAGTAATAATGTGAAATATTACAATTTACCAAATAATTTAAATGTAATTTATTCAAGTAATGACAAAGCTAAATTTCCAGCAGCCATTATGATTTCAACAAACATTGAATTCAGCTGATTATGATAATTTGATGCTTAAGAAATATTTCGTATTATTATCAATATTATAGTGTTTAGAACAGCGTTGCTTACAATTTGTTGTGGAAAAATTGGTTTGTTCAAATGAACATTTATTTGAAATAATTTTTTTGCATACTTGTTGAATAAAAATTATTCAATACTATGAATTTCAGAAAAAAATAAGAAATCTTACCCTAACGGTTATATGGTAGCATAACTTCATGACTAATATTTATAGCGGTATTTAACATTTGTCTTGTTTCCATTTCATTTAATTAAGTTCATATAATCCTAAGTTTTCTTATATGAATAATCACTTAGAAACCTCATAGATTTAAATTATTATAAAGTACATCACAATAATAATAATAATAATAATAATAATAATAAATGAAACCTATGAGGTTTCTGGGTGATTTAATGTGTTTAAGAAATAAAAGAATGTTTAGGATAATCAAATAAATAACTACATATATATATAACTATATATATATATATATATATATATATATATATATATATATATATATAACTATATATATATATATATATATATATATATATATATATATATATATATATATATATATATATATATATATATATATATATATATATATATATAACTATATATATAACTATATATATATAACTATATATATATATATATATATATATATATATATATATATATATATACACACATATAAATATATATATATGAAGAGTTCAGATGCAAAAGCCTCTAAGTGCCATTTGAAATTTTCTTCTAAAATGATCATTTTTATCAAGCTTGTATATTTAAGTTCAGTAATTTCACTTAAATGGCTGAACTTAAATATACAAGCTTGATAAAAATGGTCATTTTAGAAGAAAATTTCAAATGGCATTTAGAGGCTTTTGCATCTGAACTCTTCATATTAGTTATAGTTATCGTAAAACTTTTATACTCTACTGAACAGTATATGGGCTATGACAGATAACAGTAACTAGGACTGTTTTAAAACCAAGAGCTCTGCATCATTGACAGAGGGTGTACACTGTAAAAAAATATATATATTTCAAGATTTGTTATCACAACATTTTTTTCTTTTGTCAAATCAACTTAAATAATTTATTTAGTTCAGATAACTTATTATTTTGAGTTTCTGATGATTAAATCAATATCCTTCATTGTATTAACTCACTTTTTCCAGTTCAATCAACTTAAAATTTGAAGGCAACCAGGTTACTTAATTTTTTTTAAGTTAAACCAACAAAATTTTTTTTACAGTGTAAAGAGAAAGCATGACACATTTCTGCTGTTTGTTTCCTATGCTTTCTTCCTCTGTCATAACGCTACTTGTGGCTGTTTAGTGGAGAAATTGTCTGGCCAGTGCTGATGAATGCAGTTTCCCAGTCCTGATTTAAAATCCCATTAGGCTGTAATTACACTGGGTGAAAGTCCAGATCATTTTCGAGAGTTTAGGAGTTGCTTTCAAATGGAGATTCATCTTTTATTCTGCTGAATGAGCCTCTTAACAAAGTTAAGATGTAAGCTGTACATGTATTATGCAAATCTGAATGCCGACTAAGTCAAATATCAACAAAAACCTGCAAACGTTTCACCAAATGATCCACATTTCAGCTTTTCGCATAAGTCATTACAAGATACAGACTCTACCGTGGACTACACAGCGTGCAAATGAACACAAGCGGTGTGATGAAACTGACAGGTGTAGCATGAGAGGTGATGCTGAACCTGGCAGGGAAAGCAATGGGAATGTCTTCCTCGTCACCGCGAGAACACCAGGAAAAGACGTGGCACAACATGAATGTCACCGGGAGGGAAGACATCTTGTCAGAACGACAGTGCAAACCCATTAAAAAACCCTGGAATATTATGACACAAAATTTTCTGCCATATTTCCTTCTTTTAGGCTGCAGCAAGGGCACTTCGATCTGTCCGTCATCACCAGCGTGAAGGTTTGTATCATACAGGTTCTTATAATTGACCCAACACCACAGCAATGGAATTCTATGTGTTGTAAAGCATTATTTTGTCTTTAATCTTTTGTACAAAAGCTTGTCAATTAACAATGAACAATACATTTGATCCAGTATTTATTTATCTTTGTTGATGTTAGTTAATAAAAAACACAATTGTTCATTGTTAGATCACAGCATTAGCTAATGTTATAATGCACATGTTGAAATTAACTGGGGCTGTGAAACGATTAATCGCATCCAAAATAAAAGTTTGTGTTTACATAATATATGTGTGTGTAGTGTGTATAATTATTTTGTACATATAAATGCACACATATGCATGTATATATTTAAGAAAAATGTGTAATTAATATATCAAATATTTATATTTATGTAAAATATAGGCCTACATTTTGTATAAATATATATATAACGTATATACATGCAAATATTTCTTAAATACATACATGCATGTGTGTGTATTTATATATACAAAATAATTACACACACTACACTTATATTATGTAATCACAAACTTTTATTTTAGATGCAATTAATCGCGATTAATCATTTCACAGGCCTAAAATTAACATTAATATTAATAAAGGCTGTAGAAGTATTGTTCATTCTTAGATCTTGAAACTAAAAATGAAACCTTATTGTAAAGTGTTACTGATTTAAAAGTAATAATAATAAATTAAAGTGTTCACAGTGTACCCACAATCCCTTGCTGCAAGTCCCGTGGGATCATGGCTGAGTAGAAATATGGCTGGCTGCTTTCACTATGGCACTGTAATGTAATGGCGACCACATTGTCTGTTCTTTGCATGCCTGCACTGCTGAATGGTTGCCCTGACAAGATCGCTCATGGCAACTGCACAGGTCTGTCTCTCTCACGGTTCAGGGAAAAACACGGCCAAGCCACCCTGGGGAATCTACACCCACATGCATTTGTTGTATAGCCCTCGGTCTATCCCTCATAAGAGACCACCTGCTATTCTTTTTACTGCACTGTGATGAGATGGTGGTCTCGTCCTCATTTATTTCTTTTGCTTTTTTCTGTTTCTCCATCTCCTCCGGTGTGGAGCATCCATAAAATCTTCAGTCTGTTTTGTGCAGAAAACCCAGAAATTCTGACCTGGTTTTGCCAAGTTGAGGACTTAAGAGTGGAATTGAAAGTGTTCTGAAGTTCTCAGTGTATACTGTTGGAATAATGGCACGTTTGCCCCAATTCTTTTTCTGATGTGAATTTTATTTTGCTTATTTTTATTTAATTACCCTGATTCATTGTTATCTTGCATGATATTTATTTGTTTTGCATTTATAATATAGTGGTCGGTTATTAACATTGTGTCATTAAGATTTCAACAGTGTTTGTGCTGTGTTTGAAGTAGGGGTGCAATGGTTCAAATAGCTCAGGGTTTGGTTTGTATCATGGAATTACAGAATTACTCCTCAATGGATCGAGTCCAGACTGAACTTCCCGACCAAAAAAATGTTGTGGGCGGAGTTCGGGCTGGCAACCAGACTAGGATTTAGGGTCACAGTTTCGGTATGTGCTATACTCAGGAAAAAAAAAACAACAACAACAACAAAAAAAAAACGTATAACATGTGCAGTTCAGATCTCGTCTGTGCTCACGTGTTATCGACTCCCTGATGTTGATGACGGAATAAATGATTGGTCATGTTCGAGCATTTGGCACACGCATTGAAGAGTTTAAAGTAAAAATTTTGTTCAAGTTTTTTTCTATTATCGCTTTTGTAATGTATAATTTGGGAAGCCAGCAAGTGAATTTATCGACAGTGGAACTGTCTGTTTTACGTGTTGTAACAAACCAGATTATAGATGCATCATCAGTTTTGAGTCCAATGCGTCCCGAACCGAGGGTGGAGAAACGGTACAAGCTTCGAATTTTTAACCGAGAACCGTTAAACCCCTAGTTTGTAGTATGTCTTACGGGGAGCTAAAGCAGAAACTATACTGTAGATCAAAATATATTTAGAAGAGAATCTTAAAACTGTTCAAATTATTATGGTACACGCATTTAATAAAGGTAACTCTATTGCCCCAACAGCACAATAACAATAATGGGTATCAAGTACACTTTGTTCATTCAAAAAAATGTGTTTGTAAATTTAGCAAACCTAGCAAACTTTGTAGGGTTTCTTTTTCATTTGCTTTTGCAACAGGACACGGCATATGTGTGGACGCGAGGACGTTTTGTTGCTTCGTCGACCAAAGCACAAGTGGATCTAGCTAGACCGGAAACAAAACAACAGGCATGCCACACACTCTTGTTTGGGCTTGCGAGCCGGCCAAATAGTTGGATAACGTTATGTTTTGAGTGGATGACGAGTGCGAGACGCTGAAAAGGATGCAAATTAGATTCTGAACGGAAACTTTACTTTACTAAAAAGTTGCCAAATGGTTCAATTGACAAGACCAAAGTGATGTGTGTTTTGTCGTTGTGAACTAAGCTATCATCATCGCGATCCCAGCACGTCCAGTCTGAAATACCACTTGATAATGGCCAAGCACACACACACACACAGCTGATGCAAATTCTCCACCCCTCGTCAATATCAGGACCTCGTCAGTATTTCACCCTTTTATTGATGGACAGTGTTACATTGTGTGAGAGATCACTTACTCCAAGTGAGAAAGTTAGTGTGAAATTGAACACAGTATGGCAATGTTGTTTTCAATAAAAAACATTTGCACAAAGCAAGCCGATCCACTTTTCCATGTTGATAAGAGCATTAAAATGAGAAAAAATAATGTGAGAAAAAGATATCAAGAGAATTTTAGAATAGATAAAAAACAAGTGATTAATTGTGAGTTAACTACAACATTAATGTGATTAATCGCAATTAAATATTTTAATCGTTTGACAGCACTAAAAAAAACATAAAACGGCTATGTTGTTTGGTTGCATTTTGATTATTCAAACACTGTAAAGGTTAATAAATTAAAAACTTTCTTAAAAAAACCCTGATAACTATAAAGTATAATGAAAAGCAGTTGATGAAATGCAAAATACAAGAAAAAAAGTGCTAGTAGTTAGGTCTGTGTGTTATCCGACATGTTTAACCCTAAAGCAACTTCCATTAATTACATCACACTGAACTGTCTCCCTGTAGCAATCTGAGGTTAACTTTTTTACTCAAGGCCTGCATCCTCCCCCGGCTACTACAAATTGCCCCCTTAAATATATATATCTTAAGCTCAGGTTCCACTGGGTGTCCATGGCTGCTGAAAATCTTCAACTTCAACACAGCCAAATTTGTACAAAGGGAATATTTCTTGACAAAGAAGTAAGTGATTGCACTGATCAAAAGCTCTTTGATATTCAAATCATCTGGGTCAAGCAAGCGTTCAGCTTCTCATTGCGAGTCTGCGGAGCATTTGGTGAGACAAAGCACAGTGCTTTAAAAGACCGAGGAACACGATGTACGTGCAGAATTCATTTGAATGCATTTACATGAGGCTAGAGTTGAAGCCGTGGCTGAGTTAATGGCTTAAGATCACAGATGGGCACAGGGGAGTCACGTGATAGAGAGCGCCATGTAAAATGAAGACACTGACGACCAGCGAGTGACGTCTTCTAGATCTCTCTGAAACCTGTAAATGCGCACACGATTAACATTTTTTTAAGTGTTTAACATCTTTGGGCCATATCTCTGACCCTCTTTTTTTCACTCTGACCTTTCTCTTGCTCTCTGTGTAAGGGAACAGTGTGTTTCTAATGAACATAGCTGTCGCTCGGCAGGTTTCTGATTACTGCATAACTGCTTTCAATTAGTGCCGAGCACATTAGCATTGCCAGCGTGAGTCACACTGGGTCCATCCTCCTTCCATTGCTCTCTCCTCTTCAGCCTTACAGTTTGAAACATTTAATGGAAGGCCTTAGTACCTTTTATAAAAATGTACATTATGCTTATCCAAGCCAAATTTAATCTTCAAAATATCTATGAAAGGTGAAGTGAGCTTGAGTAAAGATACTTTGGATTTAAACTTGGATGCTTAGTGATTACATTTACATGTATCCATTTAGCACAGGCTTCTATCCAAATATGCATCGATGTGATTCATCAAAAGGAGGCGGTAACATGTGATGCAAGTTACAAGATTGTTCAGTATACACATAATTATGTAAGATCATGTACAAATATTAACCGAAATAAATCAATACTGTTATCCGGCAAGGATGCATCCAATTCAAAAGTTGCAGTAAATAAATTTATAATGTTACAAAAATAATATTCAAATAAAAAGGCAGTTCTTTTGAATGATTCTTGAGCACCAAATCGGCATTCTTAAGGATCATCTAACACTGAAGACTGGAGTAATGACTGCTGAAAATGTGGTTTTGACATCAGTTTATATAACAGTTAATTTAAACAGTAATATTTCAAAGTATTACCGTTTTAACTATATTCTTGATCAAATACATGCAGCCTTGGTGAGTAAAAACCTTTTTTTTTAATCTTACCAACCGAAAAGTGCAAAAAAGTAGAGGATGCATCCATTAAATAAACATACATTTATACATGACCATGAGCCAGAGAGAGAGAGAGAGAGAGGGAGAAACATTCATTTAGCCTAGCTTGATGACATCGAGCAGAAGTACACTGACTCTGGGCTTTATAATCACTTCCCATGAGACTGCACAACACTGACGGAGAGAGGGTTATGAACACACAACCAACCCACACACACAATCAGCACATAGTGTCTCAGGTGTGCACAAAACAGAACCATGTACAACAGAGGAAGGCAAACACACTAGCACCGACACATGCGCACACACACCACCGTCATGTTGATGTACTTACTGTATAAGTAACACCAACATAGGAAAGGGGAAAACATACTGCAAATGCAATCAAGTCTGCAGTAGTCAGTAGAGCAGGGCATACACACACACACACACACACACAGCTGGAGACGTGCACATCCTATAAACAGTGAGGAGGGTCTTGTCTCACATTCCCGACTTAATGAAGTTCATTGTGACCAGATGCAGTATACAGAGAACAAAGATACAAATATGACACATGAATAACAAATAAGTTAGATAAACCCCATTTGAGCTCATTAAAATAAGAACTAATAATGTGGTCCATAGAGGTTTACTGTATATACACAACACGGAATCAGTTCACGATTCATTTTACAGCTGAGAATCAAATCAATGAGACGATGATTTGTGATTCTTCAAAAGGATAGAAAATTCCATCATAATTTACTCAGCCTAAAAAATCTATTTTTAATGAATCCTGAGAGGTTTATGTCCTCCTCTGAAAGACCAGGGTTGCAGAAAGGCACAAATCCATATGAACGGAGTGGTTTAATCCGAAGACTGGCGAAGAGATGGGATTACATGATTAAAGAAAATGACCATCTCTTCCCAGAACTTGTCATATAACGTCAAAAAATGATTTATATATATTAATCACTTTTTAGAATTATTCAAACCGGCATCTGAGAGTCCATTTGACAGATTCAAAAGAACTGGTTCATAAGAGTACTTTGTCTATGAATTAGACTGAAGTGGTGACATTGCACTGAATATTCTTGCATACAGCCATTAAATACATTTTGTCTTTCATTTAACTCACTGCATTCAATTCAAACTGCAAATTCACAAAATATGAAATATAGAAGTATATTCAGCAAGATAAACTTCCTTTCTCCTGTAGTTAATTGGGAGAGAGTTGGAGAGGGTTACAGGCCTCATGGTGAAGTCTAACACAAGCAAAGAGAAGAATTGAGTTTTTGTCTCAGAGGAGAAAGTGAGATGGTGGGTGTGGATATTTGCTTTTTCATGGAGGCATAAGAGAGGAGCATTCAGGCCTTGACGGCACTCTGTATCCCAATGCGATTATAGGAAAAATGGAAAAAAAGATGGACGGATAAAAGGTAGGATGGTTTCAGATCATCACAAATGGATTTTTACAGGTGGATGGACGAATGTGGTAGATGGGTATATGAATAGATGGATCAATAGAAGAAAGTGAAAGCACACAGTGCTGGACAATAATGATCTACACAACACGGGATTTGCTCTTTGCACAAAATAAGTGGCTGGTTTCCATTCATACAATGTTGCATTAATAATTTGGTTTCATGCAAGTATTTGTGTGCGTCGAGAGAACGGTTCCAATGGGAGGTTTTTGATAGAACTAAATTAGCCCTTACAATTAAGAAATGTGTGCTGAGAGTCAAGGGAGTGATTTTAGTTCCCTCGATGCACACAGAGTCTTAAAGCACGAGGGCCTGACCCCACTACATGCTCCATTCACTAAACACGGTAAGCCCCTCATTAACTAACCACAATGGGGCTTCTGTCACACAAACACACACCGCAGAATATCAAACTGAAAACTATTAAGAAACACAATGCAAGGCTGATCAAATGTGGTTTAAATTGAATGGCAAAATGAAAGCGCTGATGTTGTAGGATGCTGTTCATTCTTTACTGAGGCTTTTACTGAGGGAAACACAACAAGGGCAGCCAATTAATCTGCCTTTGATTAGGTTATAATGAGAGTTCACTGCCATCTCCAGTCCGGGTCACTTGGCTTTGGTGCCCTGATTCGCAAATTAGCAGCTAAGGAACTTTTGTCTTCTTTCAGGTCTATGGAAAATACAAACTTTCACAATTAGGAACTGTAATTGTTCACTCACGATATCAATCAACTGTAACTGCAATAGCAAATATACAAAAGTGCACACATAAAGATACAGAGACCGCCAGACTGAACATCTAATCTGGTGTGTAAAATGAAATATGTTGATGTTGATATGAGATGTTGAACACTGAGAACCTTGAGAACTGAGAATATTTGGAATCTGAACTATTTTATGTTTCTGAAAGAAATCTTTTATGCTGCATATTTGATAAAACGACAGTAAAAACAACAATATTGTGAAATGTTACAGTTAATTGCTGCTCAAGAAACATTTCTTATTATTATTCAATGCTGAAAATGGTTGTTCTGCTTAATGTTTTTTTTTTGTAGGAACTGAAACTTTCTTTTTAGGTCTCTCTGATGAAACAGAAATTAGAAAAATATATATTTTTTAAATAGAAATATTTAGCAAAATTAACAATGCCTTTACTGTTACTTTTGATCAATTTCATGCAGCCTTGCTTGATAAAAAGATATATATTTTATTTCTTCTTACAGACCCCAAACTTTTGAACGGTAGCGTAAACTGTGTGGTCTGGAAACTACGGACTCACAGGTCTTAAAGGGATACTCCACTTTTTTTGTAAATAGGCTCATTTTACAACTCCCTCAGAGTTAAACAGTTGAGTTTTACCGTTTTCAAATCCATTCAGCCGATTTTCTGATATTTAGAAGAATATCAGTAACCAGACCGTTTCTGGTCTCATTGACTTCCATAATAGGAAAAAAAAAATACTATGGAAGTCAATGAGACCAAAAACTGTCTGGTTACTGAATATTCTTCTAAATATCAGAAAATTCGAACTGATGGATTCAAAAACGGTAAAACTAAACTGTTTTAACTCTGGGGAAGTGATAAATGAGCCTATTTCCAAAAAGTGAGTATCCCTTAAAATTGACACTGATATCAATAGTTATTTTCTTGGTACGAGCAGACTGTTGATAAATGGCTCATATTAAAATTCTATAATGTCTATGTAAATAAAAAGTCAACTGTTTTCGATTTTAAAGTGAATTGTTTTAATGCTCATTTGATATATATTCAATGGATTTTACTTTTGAAATGTATTAAAGATTACATTCAACAGTGTTATTAAATTATTTGTGTTTTTAAACTCTAACTTTAAGCAGATGACAATGCTAACCTAATTGTAAAAAAAATAGGGGATATGAGCAAAGACAATTAAATATAACCAATACAAATAAAATCCAATAATATTAACAAAACAATTACTTATATCAGACACAAATTTTAGATATTTTGTCCACCCTTAAAACTTGAACATGGTCCTCACATTCTATAAGAAGTGAAAAACAAAAACAGCAAAATGATCAAAGGGATAGCTGACGCAATTTTTTTCCCATTCTTTTGCCCATACAATAAAAGCCAACAGGTTCAATTGCGGTTTCACTAACACCCTCTCACCCATGATCAGAAAACACTCCTATAATCGTATTGATTGAAGGACAAGACATAACTGTGTAAAAGACTCTTCTGCACCATCTGTATTAACAGAAAGAAAGGTGAGAGAAACATGTTCATGTGTTTGGATCCTGATAAATCCTGCTTCCCACTGTAACAACACTGGCAGTGACAGCGGACCTTTGACAAGGTTAGGACAGTGATGTGCCCTTTGCCATGGCAACGAGGGACAGACATTCAGCCTGTGGCTCCTCTGATCATGTCAGTGTCAATGAGGTCAATGTGGACACTGAACCCTCACCCTCGACCAGAGAACAGGTGTTTGCCAAGCTTCAGAAGGAATGTGAAGCGCCGACAGTATAATAATATCTGAGCAGAGCAGGAATGACAGTGTAACCTGTGAGACGGTGTAACTGACAGGGCTGTTGATGTAGCTGGCAGGAACAAACCGGGTTTCTCCCTGAGGACCTGTCACCGTGTTTAGCCAAATATATCACAATGACATTACTGATCCACAAAACACCTGGTTGGCCAAGTCCCTACAGAGGGACGAAACACTTTCACGGTCCCTCTCGCGCTCCGTTTCTAATGTACATACAAATATTCACCTTGCGCCACACACTTATCAAACAAAAAACAATTCCACCTAATTCCCACGACGGTCCGCCCACTCCCTCCCATTCTCTTAGCTACCGTCAACAGCCTATTGCCTCTGAGAATCCGTGTCACTTCCTGTTTGTCTCAGCATTTCTGCACCGACCACTGGGGCTCCTGGCGGGGAAGTGGGCACTTCGGTATCACTCACGGAAACGCTAGGTGATTGATGGCTGAACCTGCTTACCTTGGGTAGCTGACTGACAGCGACAGAGCAGGAGAGGCTTTTACTGACATTTGTCATAAATCAACTACAATTTCATCAGAGAGAGAGAAAACGAGAGATAGAGGGGCTTGTCATCAGAGCCATCTGTTATCACTCAACACTTCACATTTCTCTCTCTATCCTCCTCTTCCTCTACTTAAAAGCATGCATACAATGCAAATGCACTGATGTTTTCACCGGCAGATGTTGGTATGGGTCATGATGCTCTACTGTAGTTTCCCCATACTTTAAAATAAACAAGAGGTCAAAGATGACCCTATTTATTTTCCTAATACACATTCATGCTCTATTTGTGCATGATATATAATTGTGATACAGTATTTGAAATCTAATGAAATCTAATTACAAGTAATACATTTTATATTCGGGGATGGAATTCACCGCTCATTTTCTACACTTTACCTGGGCAACTTAGCAGCTCATTTCATGATGAAAG
Source organism: Hybognathus amarus (assembly GCA_030378365.1). Classification (NCBI taxonomy): domain Eukaryota; kingdom Metazoa; phylum Chordata; class Actinopteri; order Cypriniformes; family Leuciscidae; genus Hybognathus; species Hybognathus amarus. The sequence goes on from JAQIUQ010004409.1 coordinate 267,221, forward strand.
ACAAGTACCTTTTAAAGATATTATTAGCAGCCAGAAAGAAAGCTGTAACATGAAAGCTGTAACTCCAATTTGACTCCAAACAAAGGCTGAATGGCTGGACATTATGACCATTGTCCAAAATATGGAGAGGATGACTTTGCTTTAAACCTAGAGATGGATACGTTTTTGCAGTATTGGGAAAGATGGATTGTGTTTACAGACTTCATGACATGTTTATTGACCAATGTACCATCTGACATATATGCTTTTCATCAATTTTGTTTTATGTAAGAATAAAGAATAAAAAATAAAATGTGAATAAAACGTTTTTGTTTTGTTTTTCCCCAATGCAGATGTTCAGAAACGATGCATTGCGATACAAATGCCAAATTGTATCCGATACACACTTATTCGCATTGTTAGCTTTTATGCCGATGCATCGATGCGAATCGGTGAATCTTACCATCCCTAGTGTGTGCATGCGTATTGTACAAATGATATTTCACAATTTTACGTTTTTTTTTTAAGTAAATGCAACCTTAGTGAAAAAAATATCTAAACTATGAAAAACTAAATAAGTAAATAAATAAAGCAACAGGCTTTATGTCGAACGTCACGTGACCAAACCGGAAAACGGGTCTCATCGCATTCGCTCATCAAGAGAAAGTGTTAATGGTCGTAAGAACTGACTACAATATCTATGGATTTTTAAGGTAATCAGCTAACCAACCTAGTTCACTTTGTTATTGCCGTTTTATTCCATTTAAATATCTAAACGTTACTGTGAAGAAGAAAAAAATATAAAATGTTTAAATATCAATCTGCACATGTGAGGGACATTGGTTATGCTAATCTTTGCTCACTCCTTTCAAGTTATCTCGAGTAAAAATGCACAAAATTTCATGAAGCGCATCCAAAAGACCTGAACCGGAAGCGATGTGACCTGTTTTACAGAATGCGGAAGTAAGTTGTGCATAAAGCCTATTACTATCTAACGGGCACCAAATTTTTGAATGGTAGTGTTTGCATGTATATTTGAAGAGTTCAGATGCAAAAGCCTGTAAATGCCATTTGAAATTTTCTTCGAAAATGACCATTTTTATCAAGCTTGTATATATAAGTTCAGTAATTTCACTTAAATGACAATTAATAGGTAATCTTCATCTGTCATTTAAGTGAAATTACTGAACTTAAATATACAAGCTTGATAAAAATGGTCATTTTAGAAGAAAATTTCAAATGGCACTTCAGTAGGCTTCTGCAATCTGAACTCTTCATTTACACATTTATTGTGAAACTTATCATACAATAGAAGTCAATGGCCACAAAATCTGTTTGGTTAACAACATTCTTCAACATAACTGCATAATACATTATTTGTGTCTATACAGGTATGAGTAAATGATTTGTTTCCTCACTCTCTAATTGTATAACCTATTTACCTTCCATTACAAAAGTCACTTTAAAACTCAAACACAACAGAGCTCAAACATGTGTCCCTGTTCTCATCGTCCCACAAATACAGAGATCTCTCAAGCCACTTACTCCTAACCATCTCTGACAGCCTGACAAATTACATTACGCTTTTTCAGGAGACCTGCAACTCATCTGGTAAGCAATTTTCGAAGGCACTTAGGTGAAGATCCCGCTATGACCTTTTAGGCACCCTGACTCCGCTGTCACAGTCTGATTGGCTATGAAGAGAGCAGCCTGGAGAGTAAAGGCCAGATCCATCTCTACAGATATGCAGAGCTAATCAGCTGCTCCATGAAAGAGTGTCAAACAGCAGCAGCACCGCAGCAGGCACACAACGCAATGGAGTGGAAAGAACGGAGAGAGGGATGTAAGGGTCAAAAAAATGATCCAAACACATACCGGCTTACTCACAGTGTGTAGCCAGTGAAACTCACCAGGCCGAAAACCAAGCAGCATCCATCACTGATGTCTCTCTGTTCCCCTCAGCCCCACACACACACCTGGCTGAGCAACATCTGTTGCTCCATGGAATGCTTTCTTAAAGCACAAACACACTTTCCTCAAACTGTATCAGAGCTTGCTCAAGTGCTGGATTAGTTGTACTTACACAAAACGGTGTGGAGAATTGTGAAAATAGTCATGACATTGCATTTAAAGGGTTAGTTCACCCAAAAATGAAAATACTGCAATCAGCAGACATCATTGGAGAGGAACGAAGCAGACAGAGGCCATTTAATAAAAGTGCGGGATGTGTGCTTGCGATTGATTCTGCGAGAATGAGGGCGGGGCCTCTGATTTCACAGCTTCACTCTGACTCAAGTCAGATCAAAACAGATCTCAATCCCCATTGCACTACCATAGTAATACATACATTTTTCCTACTGATGGTAGTCAATGGGATTGAGATCTGTTTGTATTAAAACATTCTTCCAAATATCTTCCTTTGTGTTCAGCAGAACAAATAAACACTTAGAGGTTTGGAACAACATGAGGGTGAGTAAATACTGACAGAATTTTAATTTCTGGCGTGAACTAAACCCTTTAAGCCCTTCAATTTTGACTATATAAACAATACAAAACAAACTAAAATAAAATATATGCTAATTATTATGATTAATAATAATAATTTGTTTTTACCATTGAAGATATTTTAGTATGGTTGTAACCATAGACTGTAATAAACAACACATTTTCATCCCAAGGCGCCATATACGACACTTTTGCAAGTGTAAATATCCAAACTACACATGGCACTCTTTAGCGCCAAATGAGACGCTTTCGGTTATGGTAGGTTTAGGTTTAGGCTTAGACCACTAGGGGGCAACGCCTTTTGCCTGATTTATTTTTACGTCCCATTTGGCGCTGAAAGGGTGCCATGTGCGTTGGAATATTTACGCTTTTGCAAAAGCTGTTGTACATGGCGCTTTGGGATGAGAATGGGCTGTAATAAAAGATGGACGACGCCCCTGCGCTCTTTCCATCAGAGAGAACTGAAGTTGCGAATGTGCCCAGATAGCGCCTACATCTTGGAACTTGAGTCTGCGCAGTCGCGCTTTCGGGACCAGACATGTGCAGTCGTGAGCAGGAAGTAAAGCCGTAAATCAAGGCCCCGCCCTCTATTCTCACAGACTCAATTCGGCACACACACCCCGCACTTTTATTAAGTGGCCTCTGTCTGCTTCGTTCCTCTCCAATGATGTCTACTGATTGCAGTACCTCGTTAAATTAAGGTAAATACAACTACTAACCACATAGTCAACATTATGAAAAAAAAGTCTGCTGGTGTTTCAGCGACTACTTCGCACAGTAGAACCTGTCAATCATGATGTCACAGCACCGTTTTTACATCACATAACTAAAAAAAAAACTCTTGAAATTACATCAACGTGATAGAAACTACAGTAAATGAAAGAAACTATCTTTGGATAAAGGATATGTGAAGTGTAATTTAATTGTTTAGTTGGTCCATGCCACGTTGAACAACATGGGAAGGCGGGAGTTTATAACCTATACTAGGAACCGGTCACTGGGAGCGATCGAGACATTTTGGCTTCACTTTTGAGGTCTTGTGCGGGCACGCTCGGTTGGAACACTGTAATGACTAATCAGCAGCCAGCGATGGAACTGATCTGTATTATAAAGCATGTTGGCATTCAGATCAGATCTGACATTCAGACAGGCGGTAGACAAAAAAAAACACAGGAGGTGTGCATGCGATTTGATGTGTTGAAATTAACTTACTGAGATGAAAGACTACAGATCCACATGACCTAAAATAAAGTATCTCTAAACATATGTACATGGGCTTGTCTCTGACATCCTTAAAATCAGTTTGGTGTTGAACGCCCCACAGCTTGAGCTTCGTTCTGTTCAAAGCCAGTTTACAACAGCTGTTTTGTTGTTGTTGTTTACTAATCTCTCCTTGCATCTTTAAAAGAACTATTACACCCACAAAAACAGATGTCAATTGTTTTTCCTCCAGTGCGGTTTCTTTCACAAGAATTAAGAGGATTAGAGGTACTAACATTTGCCGCTGAAAAAAAAAGTAAAAGAGAAAGGTGGTGGGAAATAGAGAAAGACAAGAGGGGTGAAACTCATCCAAACTGTCAACATGTAAAGTGGAATTTGCACTTGAAAACGGTGGTGCTGAATAATGTGCATTTGATCATTTTGACGTGAAGGTTTGCGAAAGGAGTGATCAGAGATGCCGCGTCTTCCTGATCTATTTTTTACGCTCTTCATCTTCCCGTGTCTGCTCAAAGATGGGTAATTATCTTTTAAAGATGAGACTCTGGGTATGGATGCTTTTGTCCTGGTATGCATCGCTGTGAGTGTGAAGGCGCACATCAGGAATAGAAAAGCTGGTTGTTACATTAACAGTGAAGAACATTAACAGGAAAAAAAGGAAAAATCTATGAAACCATCAGACTTGCGAACAGACAATCAATCAATTCTATTTACTGAAAATGTAACTACCTAAAGCAAAATCTTGCCAAATGCCAGCAATATTTCAATACATATTCATCACCAAACAATGGCTCTCAATCAACTATAAACGTGCGCACAAACACGCTTGAACGCATGCAAATGCCAGCACACTGTAGGAAGGGGCCTAATTGCACGCTGCCCGATAAATCATGTTTTCATCCTCCTGTCTGGACAATCTAGCACTCTTTTGATGGGATAGGTTACACGTGTCCCTCTCTTCCTCTAATGCTCTTCCTCCATCTCTCTCACTATTGTTCCTCCCTTGTTATAGCGCCAGTGGCTGCAGGATTCAGAGGATGCAGACGGGAGAACGCCTGTTCCTCTTCCCCTCTGCCTCGTCTCTATCCTCTCATTTCCCCGAACAAAAGCGGATTTAAGCCATTAAAGGTGTGATAATCCTGAGAAGATGGGATGAGATAGAAATGGATGAGAGAAGCACAGAGTGAGCTGATTCCAGCTGCGTGGAGGTTCTGAAATCACACGTGAGGCAGCTGATTACCTTTAAAATTCAAAACCACCAGCGAAGGTAAACCAATCACTAGGCACCAATAACAAAGAAACTTGCCTGGTAAATAATCTGAATATTTATGGAAATGATATTTCATCAGGGCATCTCATTTTTGAACACTTTTCATTGTTATGTACGCACTAAAGAGAGTGTGGGTCTTGAGTGCACAAAGAGTAATGATCTTTTATCTTGTGGTGTGCTTGCTTTAATGTGACCATTCATTGAGGGAGTGGGCAAAATAGTGATTTAAATATTAAACAAGAAATGGCGACTTAATCCCTGAGGGTTTAACCCAGTAATTACTTAAATAAAAAAGGAAAGCATGGTAATCGCAACAGCTTTACACACGCTGCGGGTTACAGTCGGATAGACATGCATCTGTGTTTATAGAATAAATGAAAACTATGGCAAATGTGCACTCGCAGAGACACGGTGTGGAAAAATGTCATTGGTAACAGTGCATTCATGAGTGCTTTTCTAAAAGAGCAGTGATACAGCTGGCATATGAGAAATACAACTCTAATATCACTGTTTAAGCAGAACGTGTGTGATTTCCTCAGGGTATCGCATGGCTGGGGGAGATTTTACACAGCTTTCTCTGTCTCACTTCTGCAATTTCTCATTCATTAGCCTGGCCAAACAAACACTAAAATGCAAAAATGCAAATGACGACGACACATGCACTAGCACACATAAACAAACCCCATTACCTCACAAAAGGCTAATTTAATTTGAAAATAGGAGTTAATGAACACCAACCTAATTGCCTTTTATCTTCATTAGATGAATGGAAAACTAACTGCGTGTTAAGGGTAAAAAACTGTTGTTTTCCTGCATCTAGGACATGATTGCGTTTAGAGCTTGGATTTCAAAGACAAAGGAAAAAACTGAGAAAATAGCTTGTTTCCAAAACCCCAGTGAGCTGCTACCTAGACAGCATTTAAGCTATAATTAGGTGTGCTTCTGAGGCAAAGGATGCAAGCGGGCCAATGTACAAGGAAAAATTAAGTATACTATGTATAGAGGGCTAAAATGCATTGTGAATGGCAGACAAGTGGACATAAATGTTGATAATGATATATTATATTGGATACTGAAAAAAAAGTATCAAATTGTTTAGTCTAGCAAAATATATGCATTTTGAGTTAGCTTAGCAACATGCTAAGCTAACTACAGGAATCAATTGACAGTTTTCCTGTACATTTCACTTGAGTTGCTGCTGAGTTAAATAGACAAAGAATAAGAGAGAGAGGCCAATCCTAATGCAAGAAATTAAAAGGATTTGTTAATATAAAGACTAACAGTCAAACGTCAAGCTCTGTAATTATAACCTAATGCTTCTGTGTGGGGCTGAACGATTGTCACTTTGTGAACGTGTGTGGGTGAATATGCAGCTCTGTGTTACTGTCTTAAACAATATTTTATTCTGTACTCAATATTGAATGTTTCTCAACTTTCAAAACCAATTGCTCTTTTTATATTAAAAAACTGAGGAATAGGGAAGTGAAATGTGTTTTGACTGGAAATTACATGTAGTTTGTAGACCATACCGAGATGATGGTGATTCTTCCTATTGAAAATATTGTGCTATTTGTTCCCCCGTTATTTTATCCGTCATGCAATGAGCACACAACAGCACATTTTAGAAACATTGAGAATGGTCTGTGAAAACGGTCTGTGTGACTCTACCCGGTTAAAGCTACAATATGTATTTTTTTTTCACTTCTAGAGGTCACTAACCTCTTACAATAACAAAGGCGTAGATTTATGACGCAGTGAATAAGCTGAATGGAAATTGTCATCATGCCGATGGATTTAATAATGTTTTTGGGAAATAATGTTTATGTATAAGTGAATACATACTTAGACTGTGGTATGAATGCAATGAGAGACATTTCATTCTACCGAATGAACCCCTAGAAGTGCTGAATTAATACTCAGTTTATGTAACATTAAAATTGTGAGGTAACCCTGCGCTGTTTCACTTGGTCTACACTATCATACTAAACTACATTTGAGTATGTTAAAAGTTATACTACTATCCTATGTGTTAGTTTGTTGGCTACCAGTAAGCTAGATACAACATTAGAATAACATCCTGATCATATTCTGAACATTTCATCATGTTGAGCTGATCAGTTTGTTGTTGACCAGAGACATTGTTAATGCATACAGTAAACATCAGTTTAAAGACTTTTTAAAAAGGCATTTGATCATAAATTAAAATGTATTTGGAATGGTAAATTGTTATTCCACTATAAATTCTTGCTTACAGTATCATGGGCAATTGTATTTTTGGTATTGTGTATATAGGTGTGTAATTGGATTTTTATGTAGGTATGTGTATGAAGGGGAGTGGTGTTGTTAATTTTAATTGGATTAGTGTTTTGTTTTGCAAAAATGTAATACATTGAGTATTGGTTTAAAAGTCTTGTAAGCTGCATGTTGGATTATATTGAATTCCAGGAAGAGTAGCTGCTTGTGTGCAACTAATGGAGATCGAATAAAATAAATAAATAAAAGCTATAAAACATTGATTTGATTTCACCTTTCCAATAAAGCACATGCAATAGCAATCGTTCCCGTCAAGTTGAAGTTTGTTGGCAGTACGTGGAGATCTCGGCATTTCGCAAACGCTGTGCCGATATTGATCCTCGTTTTATTTCTCCTTTAAAGTCTGCTCGCCCTGGTCCATAATGTTCTGAACGAAACAACAACAGTGTGAGCGCTGACGCCAGACCTTTCACAGGTGTCCACATCTGTCGTCATGGTCACTATGGCAGAAAAAGCGCAAAACCAGGACAACACGCATATTACGTCATTGACGGGCAACAAGTGAACAGTGACGGGCACTCTTTAAAATTGTGAATTTCTCTGAAATTATATAAGCACACATTTGAAAGAAATACTGTGCAAGTGTTTTTATTTTAGATATTTTGATACAAAATTCTTACATATTGTATCTTTAAGCATTGAGGAAACGCTACAGAGTTGCCTTAAAGGTTTCATGATGTGGGACAAAAAGATGTTAGTAAAGTCTTAGCAGCTGAGCTGGTCCCGGCGGGGATCATCCTGCAGCCGATCAGAGAGGCAGGGCTGGTTAATTTATACCTTAGAGGAAGGTGATCACAGCACAAGTTGCACTAATGATCCCAACCAACCTAGGGGAGCACAGCTAGGACTAAGCCCCGAGGCCACGTCCAGGGGTTAAAGATGGGATTAGGGGGTCCAGGGAAAGGAAGGGTATCTGCCCCACGGCCAAGCATCGAGGGGCAAACCACCCACAAGACACTCTGAGAATAATTTCACTGAATCGAGAACGTCCGTGCAGATTCCATCCTCGACTGCTCAGATCAATAAAGAGGAAGTAGTCTACGTGCGAGCCACCAAGACACGGATCCTCTGAGTAGCCTCCGATCCGGAATGGCATGGTCTGGATTTGTAGAAGAGCTTGAGGATGATATGCCAGTCAGGCTGAAGGAAGCTTTCATTATGTCATAAAACTGTTCTCGAGGATTTTCACCTCGCTACCACCTGAACAGCTTTATCGGAGCTTAAACTCAACAGCCACACTCCAACGCTGGTCATGCCACAACAACCATCCACGCCCACAAAGATCCACACCTCTCTTCTCACTCTCCGGCACAAATCTATGGCACAAACAGCCTCGTTCAGCATTCAACATGTGCTCCTCAAGCAACCAATCCACTCAGTCAGCCACTCTGTTGCCATGGCAACCTCTGTGGCATTACGGCAGGATGTGCGCCAAACAGAGCGGCCGCTCTGTAGCCTACCTCAGATCAATCTCTTCTGTTACTGAGGGAGAACGAAGAAAAAGAGTGAGTGAGAGAGAGAGAGAAAGAGGGGATAATTAAACAAGGGCCTTGATTAGTACCTTCTCAGCCGCTTCAGCAAATCAAATCAGAGTTTGATTTGCCTAAACAAATCTAAATGCTTTTCCCTCCACAATGAGCTTCCAAACCATTTTAAGTTCTTTTAGTGTCTTCTATCCATAATTTTGCACATAATTCCTAAGTGTTTTAAAATCACCTCTCCTTTGAATGTTCAACGTGTGCAATGCCAGGGATTTGGAGAATCATGAGGAAGTCTGAGGAGTCTGAGCATGAGAAAGTCTGTTTAATGCGGATGCACACGTGCCAGTCATCCCTCCCTCACGCCATTGCAGGGAGAGAGATATCTTGTGTTGAACGGTTATGGGAGGGTTGGTCTGCATGCTGCTCTGCGATAAGGGGACTGTAAAATTCAATTAACCTGGAAAAAAATGCCACTCTCTCCCTGTGACCTTTATTTCTTCTCTCCTTTTTGTTCCTTGTCCGATTGCATGCTAACTTGATAACTCTGGATACTCAATCCATTCAAAGTAAATATGTCAAAGAGAGAGAGAGAGAGCTCTGAAAAGGTTGTTGTACCCACCATGTACGTCCAATGTATTTCTCACATCTGCATTCTCTGGTACATACAATGCACCTCTCCAACCCTGTCTCTAACTCTCTCCATTCCAGTGTTATATATATATATATGAAGAGTTCAGATGCAAAAGCCTCTAAATGCCATTTGAAGTTTTCTTCTAAAATGACCATTTTTATCAAGCTTGTATATTTAAGTTCAGAAATTTCACTTAAATGACAATTAGAGGCTTTTGCATCTGAACTTCTTCATATATATCAGATTCTGTTTTTATTTTGTCAAATCAAATTAGATAATTAATAATGTTTCCGATAACATAATATTTCCATACCAATACCAACAATATTTTTAGGGGAGTTTAGGGGAGTAAAATGTAAAATCGATGCCCCAACAATAACAAACTGGTGTGCAATTCATTCAAGAATGTTGTGCAAGTTTACTGCAACACGGACACTCGAACTTCACATACTTTCAAATCCAGCGTTTAGTTGATCCTTAAGCGCTCATTGGCTTTCTTCTACAATAAGCAATTTTGAATCACAGCAGCTTTGTTTCCAGGTTGACCAATAAAGAACACTATGCGTGCTCCTCCGGAAATCCTAGAGGATTCAATGGGTGGCAATTCAAAACTGCTTTGCCCATTTTGTCTGACGTTTTTGATGCATCAGACGTTTAAAGCCAACGGTCTGCAGGCATGACCCGCATGATAGGTAAGGATAACTGGATAACTATAATAGCTAACTAATATCGGTGTTTTACGATTGCTATCTTTATTTAATTAATGAAAATTAATGGTTTTATTTAAAACTGGAATTAATTAATGATTTTGAATTGTCCGTTAACAATGTTATGGCTACTTCATCCGATGTGTTTTTCCACGTGTTCGGACTACATGCATACTTCCTCGAGTATTTAATGTCTTGACCTCCCTTGCCCAATCAAGAAGAAATCTTCCCTCCACTGACCAACTCTGAGCATCACCCCCACCAATAATTTATAGTCACTGCCCCTTTCTCTAGGGCATTCATCGTGTCCATCTCTCTCTCACCTGCGTCTGTACTCCCTCATTACCTCCTGGTTCTGGAGCATTAGGCTCTCAGCGGTAGGGTCTCATCAGCTGCATCCTGCATTACAGCGTCAACAACGGGGCCGAGTCATTGCTAAGGCTTGGAACTGGAGGAAGAAGAGTAATCAGAGATTAGAGTCAGCCACCCACAGCTCAGTCTGCCCTCTGTCAGTGGGCTGATTAAGGCTCTTTCCCTCCTCTCTTCTCTCTCTGCACCCCAACACCACCTGCTTCTATTACTTTCTGATGTATGTTGTGAGAGTGAGGAAAGATGTCCGTAATGGTCAAACAGGGTTAAAATATTTAGTTCACCCAAAAATGATTCACCATCATGTCATTCAAAAAAACATAAATCAAAAGGAGAGAGTTTTGCATAAAGTCCAGCTGCACTTTCCATTCAATGAAAACAGAATTGAGCAGACACAATCATATATAATACGTATTGAGATCCTTTTTTGGTTCCCAGGATAATTTAATATACTTTAGATCTGCGTGATCCAAAAATTGCAACGTGGTTTCCACAAAAATTTGAATAGCATAGCATTTTTAAATATTAGTTATATGAAATATTTCCTGAGAATAAAATCATCATATTAGAATGATTTCTGAAGGATCATGTGACAATGAAGACTGGAGTAATAATGCTGAAAATTCAGCTTTGCTATGACTGGAATAAATTACATTCTAAAACATATTAAAATATACTTTGATAGTGCTTTTAAAGGTGCTTCAGATCCTTAGCCTCCACACTTTCATTGCTTTCTTCCAGGGCACAAAAGTCTTTGCTCTTTTCCATGCAAAGTTAAATCTAAATCATCACAACCAGTTAAAATGGGACGAGCTAACATGTCTGTTCTACAAAGAGTGGAAATCTATTGATTGACATCTAAATACTCCCCACACAGAATGATCTCTGTAATCCTGTGACATTTCAATGAGAACATGTAAAAGCATGACTAGATATGGCACATGTGATCTAATTGAGCAAGGGTTTCCATTTACATCTATTTAGATTCAGCTATCAACAAAGAGTAGCCGCATGCTTGCAGCTTAATTGCTTTAATTTAACAGGCAGCACAGATTTTCTGCAGATTGACAATTCTAATAATACTTTATGAATTTCAACATTTATTTTTACTACTGATAAAGCATGATACTATAATGTGCATCACAGGCAATGAGATGAGATATGAAAACAAGCTTGCCTTTTTTTTAGAAATAAACTTACCAATCTACATGTAATTGAGCTGTGTTTACACATGCTTGGAAAAGTCATTATTATCTGATACACTATTTGTGGCAACTACAATATCACAATATCACAGCAACATAAGTGCAATAACTGTGCTACTTAGAATAGATATTTAAACAAGTGCATAGCATTCTAACTATATTTGGCGTAATTTAATTAAACACCATTACTTTGTCAATCCCCTCCTCCACAATGCAAGTTTTCATAGCCTCCTCTTTTGTTTGAGAAACTTCTTTGCTCGCAGACTCCTTCACAAACACACAAATCATCAGCCGGCGAGGTATGTACAAACTCACTTTACAGAGACGCGCTGTACAGAGTCTGGTGAAGAGAGAACGGCTTTGATTTACAGGAAGTGCTGAGAGATGCAGCTAGTGTTCAGAAAGCAGCACAACAGCCCTGGAGAGATGGATGAGGGTTGAAAGAGAGAGAGCTGACAGAGGACACGCTGTGTTTGTCCGGCCCTGAGGAGTTTAATGGGATGAGATTTGATCTAGCATCCATATTACATTTTTGCTATTTGCGAGATGCCAAAACTCTGTAATATTTTACCATGCGAAAGTAGCGGAAGAGAGGTATGTGTGTGTGTTCAGTCAATGTTCCTGAACAGACTCTTGAATTAATCTTTCACTCTAATGAAACGCAGAGGCCCCGTATGTGAGGTGCAGATGATGCATGGCTCTGAAAACGCGGATAAATGAAGAGTTCTGACAGTCCAACTTTAAGAACAATGACACGAGACATCAATTAGAGAGGAGAAAGAGAAGAACAGCGATGCTCTCAGACGTGTTGATTAAATAATGCTTTTTCTTTTCCTTTGGTTCTGTCACATCAGGGAGGAGAGAAAGGAAAAATGAGTGCGCTATGGTGCACTTCATTGCTTAGATGGGAGTTTTAAATAAAATCCTGCATTTGTACGCCTGCGCGGACCTGATTTATCTTGATAAATCCGTTTAAGAATCAGGAGGTGTGAAAAAGAGTTTCGAATGTATGTTCTTCTGCAACAATACTTGTGTTCGATAGCAAAGTAATGGGACTTTCTGGAATGCTAGATATTAAATGGGTGCGGTATGAGTCCTGGTAGCGAGCAGATGATTAAAGAGCTCATAGGGCATAAATTCCCTAATGTATGCACTGTTTACAAAACGGCCTTGGGTATATATATCGCATTATCTATTTTGGAAGTGCTGCAACAGCTTGAAGGCTCTCTGAACAAGTAAGAGCGTATTGTATTGGGCGGTGATGAATGCCTCAAATCCAGAACAGACTGGAATAAGTTTGTATATTATCGCCATTTTCATCCGTACACTTTATTTCTCCCCTACCCTGTAGGCTCTTAGGCCTGAGAGATGGGATGAGGCAGAAATGAGAGTGAGAGAGAGAGAGAATACATCACTAAACCTCTAGCCTGAAGCACATTTTCTCCACATCAGCAGCGTTGCTACTCTCCAGTACAGCCTGACTGAGAGCATAAACCATTTGATGCTATAAATAGGATTTCATAATAGACATATTACCTAAAATAAAATCATTCGGGACATTTATATTTTGTGTGCATATACTGAAAGGCTCATGAGGGAGATGTAATTGCATTATAAGGGGTGTATTGCAATTTACAATCTTTTACTGAAGGCTTTTATAAGTGTTTGATTGTCCAAATCATTAGACTACATTTCATTTAATCAATGGCACTGGCAACTCTTAATTAAGATTAGCATGCAATTATCCACAGTTCCGGATCACTACACAATGTTAGTTTTCAATTTTTTTAAAGTTGCAAATGTGCAAAAATTCTAAGCGCCTTTAAGGGATAGTTCACCCAGAAATGGAAATTCTATCATTTTTCCAAACCTGTATCCAAACCAAGACATTTATATGCAAGAAATAGTCACTTTCAATATAGTAATGGCAGAGTATGATAGTGTTTCAGTGGCAAAAACATGGGAAACTGCAACATAACCTGTATCTGTGTTGTGTTATCTACATTGGCACCACATATGTGCATTATTTTTCAATAATTCAACAGTTTTCCATCAATGTTTCTCAATTAACAGATCAGGTCTAGGATTATTGCATGAAATCAATTTGCTATCAAACATGCTCATAAAACCTTTAGCAGCGGTGCATACTCCACTGACTGCAAACTTTCCATTGGTTTCATTTACCAAGTGCGGAGTGACCTTTCCCAGCCAGCTATAAAATCAATTTCAGGCTCTAATTCAGAAATATGTTAACCATGATCATTGTTGGGTGGAATATTAATCAGTAGGTACTAGAGCTCAGACCTAAAAGCTTACTGAAAAGCAGGGTTTTCTATCTGTATCTAAGGCAGAAGGGTGACAATTGTACTGGTGCCTTTTCTGACATAAGCGAGAGTGGGTAGAGTGACTACTGATACCTCCATCTAATAATTTTGTCATGGACATATATTAAAATATGATCTAAATTATCATTAAAAATTAGTAAAGTAGTATGCATGTTTTATGCATATTCGAAAACAAACAAAAAGTTGCTAGTGGGAAGTGGAAGTTATATATATATATATCCACAAGTATCCGGGGGGCGCTACTGTGAAAAATAAAAGTGGGTGAAACTTCCGGAACACGGCGGAAGTAGCATTCCAATGGTATTTTGTGTGTTAGTTAGCGAAGAGGCTAGCTGTTTTTCGAAGAATATTTTACTATTTAAAGACGCAAATCTTTATGAGAGATGTCGTTACGGAGCTCAGGGGGAACATGTGCTGTTCGAGGTTGTACGTATAACCGGACTAAACTGATTCAGTGGCTTAAACGTGATTGTTTTGAACATAAGCAGAAAACGAAATCAGAATGATCCTGCCAACGACTGAAGTTTCCATCACCTCCCAAAAGACGACAAATCTTCCTGTGTACATTAGTTTAGCTTACTGTGTTCATTAGTGTATTCTATAAACTCTATCAGCATGTGATTGGATGTTCTCTACTGATGTTACACCTAAAATCAGGATCAAAGCCTGAGCTGACAGGAATACCAAATGTGCCAGTTAATGTATTCAAGTGGCACATTCATTTATAATTTTGAATAAACTCTAAAGCACAATGACTAAGTGTGTATTTTTTATTTTAATTGTTTGTCAGCTCACACAATGCCAGTATTGATTATTAATAATGTTATTATAATAACTCCCAACCAACTGCGGTGGGTAAAGGTACTGTTATTTCACCCTTTTTAATTTCGTTGAGGTTGTGTTCCACACGTATTAGCTAGTTTGGATTGCTATAATCTCTGAATGACTGTCAACTGTTGAATGAACGAGTGTTAAGTATGTCGAGCTGCGCTTTATTTACTACGAACCGGAAGACGCGGCCACTTTCGACGCAAGGCCTCATGGGGCTTAGGAAACTAATGGATATTCAACTTACCCCTTAACATGGTTAAAAATTACATTTTCAGGATTATTTTACCATTGTTCGATGGCAGATACCCAACTCCTCCCCTACTAACCAATACATAAAAGTTGTACCTGTACCTGCACTGAGCAGAAAAGGCAAGGGTTACCTATGAAAGCTACAACTGCGTTTCTCTAATCAATTTCAACGTGGATTTAAAGCACTCCATGTGGTCAAATACAAATAATCCATCATTTCTGAAGCCCAAGCCCCTAGCAAGCCAGAGCCGCTCCCTCTAATCCATTCACTCGTCTTCTTTCTGTCCATAGTCTTATCTCTAACCCTGGTTACTTTAAGTCATAAAACATATTTATCTTCATCCTGAAAAAAAAAAAAAAAAGCAGGTAAAAGGATGTGGGGTTCCAAAGACACACTAAAGGCTTTAAGTGTTGCCTCGGGCACAGATGAAGAGAGAGCGAGAATGAGGGAAAGATGCTCCAAAAATGAGAGTGGGATTGGTCAAAGATTTTACTCCTCAATCTTGACCACCACATATATTCTGGATGTATGTAGCGCACACAAAAAGCGGTAATGTAAAAATCTGCGAGAGTGTTTTCTCACTCTCAGCATTTATACCTTTGTTGACTGAGTTCAAAAAAGCAATAGATGACCAAAGGCGCAAGTTCGAGGGACCTGATCTCCATTGATTACTTGATTTGAGATACTGGAACTCTAAAAGCGGCTGTCGCCTGTGTAAAGGGAATCTCAACAAAAAAAAAAAAGAAAAATGCAATCTCAAGTCTTATTGCTCCAGCCTGCATCTGTCATTTCCAACTGGCTTATACACAGACACACACTTTCCACATTTTTCCCACTGCTCTAATGGCTACACAACACACCAGACTGACCAGTACATTTTTTGTGGTTAATTATGGTGTCTCTGTTGCAGATGTGTTTGATTTTAATTCGCTTTGCTGCTGCCGCTGGAGTGTGAAACACTAAAGCCCTGGAGATCAATTACTGAGGGGTATTTGCACTACACAGTGGTAGAGGGGACAGGGACGGGCCTGACATACTTCAGCATGTGTTCACTCGATCAGCCACTGGTCTTTCCCCACTGCACTCATTATACTGTCAATCAGCGAACAGTCAAAAACATACTGCAAAGGGACAGAACATATCATTTTGATTTATATACACTTTCGAATGAAAGGAAGGGAACCAACTAAATAATACAGATATTAAGGACGTAAACGACTGAGGTTGACCAACAAACAAAATATCTGACAAAACTCTTTAGAGACAGACAAACTCAAATAATGTGCAAATAACATCGTAAAGTCAACATGAAAACTAGTTTACTTACTAGCCCTCAAACTGTGTTCACTTTATAGCCCTTATAGCCCTGTAATTGTGGACAAATGTGGGCACAGACTACCCTATCTCACGACCAATTTGGATCAAGATCATTAACGAGTGATTAAAAAGTGGCTAATTCGCACTAATTCTGATCCAGACCTCACTCGTACAAATTCGTAACGATTCTGTCAAAACCCACGTGACGGTTAAGTTTAGGGGCGGGGTTAGGGGTAGGTCATTCGTCACGAATTCATACTAATTTGTACGAATGAGGTCGTATGAATTGTTACGAATTAGCCACCTCCTGAAAATTCGTACGAATTCCCCATGAGATCATTGGGCTGGCACAGAAGACTCAGGTGTGATCCTAATTTTTATTTATTATAAATGTTATATCACTGTCTTTGATAAAGTTTTGTCTATCCATTTATGGTGTTTTTTTATTTATTTTATTATTTTGGGAGTATTTTTGAATTTATTTACTTTAAAAAGTACCATATTTTCTATGTAAATTGTTTCTATGTAAATTAATTACTATGTAGTTTTATTTTTTTTAACTACATTAAAATATCATTCCAATAAGTTCTTAGAGCTAAAACCTAAAGATGAAGTGATTTAGCTGTCACCTGGTGTCTTATTTTGGCTTATTTTAGAATTACAGTTTTTCCATTCATTTCTATGGGTGCCCATTTTTGACCTAAATACAAGATTAAGGAGATTTTTTTTTCACCCACTTAACATTGTAGAATTGAGTAAAAAAAATTGTGTGTGTTCAGGAGGCAAACTTAGAAAAAGTAGCCAAGTTTTGTACTGCTCAAATCAAGAGAAGTATTTTTTAAAAATAAATCAAAACTATTTTTCCCACATTTGTCCAAAATACAGTTTTAGGGTTAAACAGGTCAATTCATCAGTGTTTAATCATTTAAAGACATACAACATTGTTTTGCCTTTATGTAGTTAACATATGCTCTGCTTTCGAAATGACTATTTTCCAGCTGGGGTCACCAAGGTTGTGTGGAAAATTGTATTAACAGATAGCCAAATGCAGCTTTATAGCCATTGTTTTAGGCCACTGTTAAAGGTCATGCATCCTTTGTAAAATATTTGTGATTACTTTAAAGGGATACTCACTTTTTTGATATATCATTTTACAACCCTGAGAACAGTTGAGTTTCACCATTTTTAATTCATTAAGGATTCCTGATATTTAAGGATGTTGTAATCATAAGTTTTGGTCCATTGATACCATAGTATATATTTTCCTCTATGGAGTCAATGATCAGAAAAGGTTCGGTTACTGAATATGCTTTAAATATCAGAAATGCTGAATGATTCAAAACGGTAAAACTTAACTGTTTAACTCTGAGGGAAGTTGTAAAATGAGCCTATTTCCAAAAAAAAAAAAAAAAAAAAAGTGGAGTGTCCCTTTAATAAAGGTTACAGCAATAATAGCAGATAGCAATATATTTGAGAAAGAAGAGATGCCACTGGGATGAGTGGAGATGCTTCGGAAAGTGAACTGACTTTTACCTCCAAAAGCGAAAGTAAAATAGTTTGCAAATGTCATTACATGTTGCCTACACACAGACAGATGAGATGTCCTTCCACACAAACACAATATCTCACACCTGGCAAAACTCTCCAGAGACAGACAGGTTCATCATCCACCTCAGTGCAAATAAAGCGCTGCATTTAGTCTGGGAGGCACCAAGAGGACAAAGTGTGTGCAACAAGAGACACTTTAGAGTTTTATTTAAAAAGCAGATGGCACAGCCGAAATGAAGATGAATTGGACTGAAGCCTGGTGTGAGATGAGAACTAATTAGCCTGGCCATCAGCGGGGCTTGTAGAACTACAGAGGCCCGCATGAACATACACAAGCCCGGGGCTCCATTAGTCAGCCTAGTCTGGAATAAAACACAGGGACAAGGGCACCAGTGTCCTGCCCCGTAGCCAGATTCCCACATCTCTTCTGATGCCTCAGAGGACCACGGGAGGGGAGGGGCGCCACACTCTGATATCCCAGAATGCCCTGTGTCCTTCATTACTTTTTGCTGAGAGACATATGAGGGGAGTTAATGTGAGCTGCGGCAGTCTTTCTTATGATGGATCGCGTCTACACACACATCTTTCTCTCTGTCTATTCACTCTCTCTTTTCTACACACAATCTAATTTGAGATAAGTCATAAGAGAACACTAGTGGGAGCGAGAGCAGACTTTATCAGTGCTCTGGGTGGGTGTGGGAGGAGATCTAGGAGTAATTGTATTCCTGTATGCTTGCAGGGACTCCTATTAAAACCAATAACTGTTAATAGGGTTACAGCTTATTTTTTTAAGTGCCTTGATAACGATTATGAAGCAACCTTTGACAAGACAGACAAGTCTGTTTATGTTATGTTGCTGATGCATATTAGAAGAACCACTACTGTACATAACACTGGAAAACTGAAGATGTTTATGGAGGTAAAATGGGAACAATCTGAACAGAAAATCATGTCAAGACGTACAGAGGGAGGTTTGATTGAATCTTGCTCCAGATGGTTTTCCTGATTCCCACTACACATCAAACGCTGATCCCATTTACTATTCGAAAAAAGATGAATTGATGGTTACACTGATACTTGTCACGTCAAAAGGGAAGGTTCAACAGAGCGCAACATGTTGCAATTTTATAACTTTCCAAGAGAGCATGAAAAAAGAAAAGACTAAACAGCTAAGTCAACAGACAATAGTTGGAAAGCCTTTTCAGCAAACGCTTTCAGGGTGTCCGGATTTACTGGAAATGTAGCATTCTCTGCACACAGTGCGTTTCTGGATGACACCTCAACACCTGGCGGTAACGACAGCTAAAGCACACGACAGTGATTTTAACCCTGCTGACTCCAGACACTTACATCAACAGTCCAATCACAAAACAGTCCAATCACAAAGAGTTGTAAGCAACATGTTTGGATGAAATAAAACAGAACTCAATGTGCAAGCAGACAGAAAAGATTGAATCATGCTGTAAAAGGAGACAACTCAGATATGAAAACTGTCAAAATATCCCTTTTCTACCCAGGGCTGTAGTACTCGAGTCCATGTCTCTGGACTCGAGTCCGGACTTGAGACCGTTTTTTTAAATGGTCTCGGACTTGTCTCGGACTCGCTGGTATTCGGACTTGTCTCGGTCTCGGCCACTGGTCTTGCCAAATATGGCTTTTGGTCTTGACCGAGTCCCACATTTTTGTATGCGTGTTCATTTATTACTAGCCTATCAGGGTAACGTTAACTTAGAAAATGCCAAAATTAACCGACCAAGTGCTCACTACAACGGAGCGTGTCTGGGTGTTGCGCACAATTCTAATGATTCCTGCAGGTCTCCCATTTATAATGTGGGATATTCCCGCAATTGGTAATCCACACAGATTATAAAATCAAATCATTCTTTTAATAACTATCTGCCAGACGCAATTTCACAAACAGCGTGAGTGTTTGGCGCTGCCGTGTCTTCTCTTCTCTCAAAATGTGTTGTGGAAGGCAAGCATCAAGCGCTGCAGGAGTCCGGGACATGACGGAATATTCACTTGGATTCGGGCCAGTAGTGCATCGTGAATAAAGCTTACCATTTGCACGTCTATATAAGTCTTACCAGTTTAACATTCAAGCAATTTTAAACCATCAGTCTTGTGAGCTCTCTGGGATGACTATGCGCACATTCATAGAAAATCCACCTCAAGAACAGCTGGCCAGTAACAAAAGTTATTTTTCACGGATTAGCTATATTGCTTTAACACTCAAAACTGTGTCAATTTCGGTCTTCGTGAGTATAATGGTCTAAACATAGTCGGTTTTGTCTTTAATAAGCATAAAACGCATGCCAGTATAATGAACTCAGAATTTGTGCACTAGCTCTTAAAGGGACAGCAACAATATGTGTCGGTCATTAATTTTGTCGTCAAAACAACAAAAGAGAGCTTTAAGTTAAAGGAATCAGGATTAATAGCCTATGTGTTTAATTTATTCAGGACTAAAATACTATCCAGTGTTATTTTCCATTTGATTACTTTATTCAGTTTCTGTCTATGAACACTAGTGTTAGACCTAAACGTTTCTCTTTATTTGTCTTTATTTGTATCTTTATTGTATTTATTTGTGTACCTTTTATTTAATTGAACAATTTAAATCAAGCCTTGTGTTGTGTAAATTCTTAACAACGTTACCCCATTGTAAAAAATGCAACGAGCCCAAACATTTAGGCAAGATAAATTTAATAATTCTGTTTGGCAAAAACGAAATTCAGGCCCTGAAGACTTTTTTTTCCTGTCCTGGACTCGGTCTTGACTTCGGACTCAAACCTTTTTGGACTCGGTCTTGACTTGGACTCGACTAGTCCTGGTCTTGGACTCAACAAAGGTGGTCTTGACTACAGCCCTATTTCTACCAGTAAGATAGAGGTGATGGTGCTGTAGCCCTAAAGAAAAAGCAGTTTCTGAGTCAATAACACTGACCCAGGAATGGTTACATTAGTGGGCAGGCTACACGAAAAGAAGACCGTAAAAATACCTTATAACATTTAGAGAAGTTATCTACACTGGAAGCAGCTGAAGTAAAACATCACTGAGGAGACACCATGAGGGCATATTACAGAAACTTTCTATCTTGACTCTGAAGATATGTCAAGTGAATTTGTAGTACAGAAGCAAATCTTATCTTGATTTAAGATTCTTATCCTATCCTCATCTTATCTGTAGTTATGAAATCTTAAACTGCTCCATTGAGTTTGATAATCAACTCTCAGGTCTGTTACCAAGCAACCAATGACGCGCAAGCAGCTGCTGTGAAGTAAATGCTAGAGATTAAAATGGAGAAACAAAATAGGTGTGCTTTTAATTAAATGCTGCAGAAAGAGAAGTTGATAAGCTTGGTAGGAAAGGCAATGAATTTCACTATATTTCATGGGAGTAATTATTAATCAGTGTTTTGGCGTCAAAGTGCAGCACATAATTTGGGTGTTCAAAAAGACTTTCCACTATCAAAGAGTAATGTTCTTTATCTTGTATCATTAATACATACAGTATGATGCCATTCTAGGACAGGGCTATTTGTTATGATTACCTTAAAGTTGGCTTTTAAATAATTGTAAAGTTAGGACAGTTTTTAGGATTTATTGTTTGCAATACAGATTCTGAATTAAATTGCGTTGGATATTGGATATAACTCAGGAGCAGAGTTTCCGCTAGAAAAAATGGTGGCGGTCAAATAGGCCGTATACACACAGACCGTATATCATTTTTTAATGATATGCCGGTCAAATATCACCTCTTAATTAGTCAAGTTGAGGAAAACTTAAGGCAGGTTATGAAAAATGACATAATGAGGCTGTATAGATTGCAACATGTTTATTAGCCTAAAAAACATGAACGTCCGATTGGCGTCAATCAATACCAGTTGTTTTTTACTATGGTTTCACACACATTTACTTTTTCCAAACATTGAGGCACGATTGTTCCTACTACAAATAAATAAAACAACTCAGGTTTTATCTCCAGTTAACTAACAGATCATTAATTTAGTTCACTATTCATTTAGTTCACTATTAGCGCTAAAATCTGTTTAAAATCGCTCGTGTCCTCTGCTATCAGTTGCATGACCGACGCGCTGCGCGAGTTGCACAATCTTCACTTCGGACCACTGATCTATTTAATGAGATGTTCCTGATTCACAATCGCTCTTCGCATATGAAAAAAGCTTTTAAGGATAGCCTTCCAGGGCCTGGCCATATTTGAAACGTCTCACTCAATCGTTAATTGTTAAGGTCTATATTACAGCCGTTTTAGGCGAACGCTTTATTTGAAATGTAGCATGCGATATTAATAACTTTCAAATGGTAGAGCCTGTTCCATAGCCAAACATAGCCAAAAGTCAGTGTATTTTTGCTTTATACATTTTAGGCTTATTCTCAAATTCAGATTGGGTTAAGGGGTGGGATTATTATGCAATTTTAATCAGACAATTTGACCAGAGAGATTCAATTTTGTCGGGCATTTCATTTTTTCCCGGCCAATGTCCGGTAATTGCCGGACAAAGGAAACCCTGCCAAGGAGTAAGACTTGTGAATAAAGACTATGATTCAGTATATTTCTTTGTGGGCAGCTTATAAAGTAATCGTCAGTTAAATTATTATTCTGCTCTCAAGTCAGTGGAAACACAGTATCAGCCAGCCGAGCACCAGCACAAATACTGTTTGGGTACAAAAGGAAAATTTGTAGTTAGAAGCAGTCTGAAGCCTTTTCTGAATCTACATCACACAATAGCACTTGTGTTTATGACCAGCAGCTTAGGAAGCTGGAGAAAAAAAAAAATGTTTCCCTTTTGCAAGGCGATTATAGAGACCTTGAGAGACTGTTGTGAGCCAACTATTGAACATTAATTGCTATAAGAAAGCAAAAAAATAAAAAAATAAAAAATAAAGACAGTGACGCATGATTGAGAGAAAACAAAACAGACATTAACCCAAACAGAACACACATTCAAAATGCATGGCTGGTAGATCAGGGTAAGCGTGCAAAATGAATGCAGTTAATGGCGAAGAGAAGAAATGAAAGCAAAGAGCAGAGAGAAATGCTATTCTCTCTTTTTTTAACTTTGATTTTACCGTGGTTGCAGTCTTTCAGAACAGGTCTTTGTGGACTCGGGTTGAGCAATTGTGTTGGTTCATCTGTGGAAATTAGGACATGGGACAATACAGAGTGAGTGTCACTCTCTCACACATAAACCCACCTTTGTACTCCATAAATTAGACTTATACTTTCTATCAGGGTCTAAAATTAACACTCACCAAGTTCCAAATGCGAGTAAAAACAGCATTGGCAAGTAAACTGTGTCAATAGCCAGTTGGCTGGTAACTTTTTTATGAATTCTAACAATGCAATGTTGTGAGAACCTGAAGGTGAACAATGCCAGCACTGCGTAGGCATTACAGTTTAAGCCTTGCTAATTTAAATACTCTGTAGAGTCCATGTAAATATATATTTTTTTCTGCTGCTGTTTGTGTTTTTAATGAAACTTTTTTTTATTTCAAAATTAACAAATTTAAATAATGGGGACCATCAATCCTTCTTACAAAATGTGTTTTGTCTTACACTGATTCACTATGGTAAGTGGTAATGACATAGGTTGTCACAACGAGCAAGTAAGGTTGACATGGAGCACGATCGAACCTCCAGGGAATCACTTTAAAAAAATTTGCAGAATATAGCAGCTCCTTATTGCAAAAAGAGAACAGTACTCAGAAGTTTAATTTTTATTCGCTAGAGGCACAAAAGTAACAGTGTTGTTTTAAAAGTGACAGTATACATTTGATTACTTATTGAATGTCTCCACATGAAAACTACTGTTACTTGTCTTTGATAATGTTTTAAAATTATGTAAGTTAGGCTAGTAGTTTTAGCTGTGATTTTGAAATTGGAACAGAGAATTGTACATTTTTTCACTGGTAAAACTGCCTTTTCAGGCAAAAATAGTTTCATGGCTGGTAAAAAATGTTCATGACTAAATTTTGTTAAGTTACCGGTCAATGGCAGGTATAGCAAAAAGTTAGTTTTAGGCCGTGGTTCCCAGTAAAAGGAGAGTTATGATATACTTTTCTTTTTTCTTTTTTTATGTTGAAATTTCCTTCAGCGTTTAACAGGTCTTTCTGATTTGCCAGGTCAGTTTGTTGGACTCTCCTGATACTCTGATTTCTATTGAAGGTGGTCAGCTGCATTAAACTCCACTGGGTCCTGTAATGCCAGAGGAAGTGTGCTGATAATGGGGGGCTGATTCTGTACTGATTTCTATAGAAAAAAAAGCTTTTAACACTTGGACTGGAACAGAGTTATCAATTCTGAATTGTGCACTTACAAAATGGGAAACAATATACAATAATGGTTTCATCCTTAAGAGTTTGAAACTTGTCTGCGAACTGAAGACATTTGGCATATATATAAGAAGTTTGTTACAAATGATTTGATTTTCAAATAAATGCTGCTCTTTTGAACCTTCTATTCATCAAATAATCCTTAAAAATATTAGGCAGCCACTGTTTTCAACATTGATGATAATGAGAAAAATCCATTCGAATTTAGAATGATTTCTGGAGTAAAACTTCTGAAAATTCATCTTTGGCAGAAAAGTTGATAAATAAATAAATGTATTTAAAATAAATAAATAAATAAATAAATAAATGCAGCCTTGGTGAGCACAATGGGCTTCTATCAAACACACACTAAAAATACCGTACCAAGCCAAACTTTTGAACAGTAAACTGAGTTTATGTCGGGCTTGTACTGATATATGCCACCTATTAGCTGCATGTCTGAAGCTGTCTGAAATCAACAAACCTGAGCCTCTCAGCTAGGTAGGTCAGACACATAAGATGAAGAGTGCAGAAGATACACTCTACCTTATCTCACCCCTCACTGCACTGAAAATAGACTCTAAACCACTGGATGCTTTAGGCTGCTACACACAGTAACAAAATAAAGAAAAAATACACAGCTATCCCTCCATTCTGCTTTGGGTTTCTGGTCACCATGAAGGGGTTTATTATGTGAAGATGACCAGTTGACATGAGAAACAAACAGACATGAGGAAAAAATAAGTGCTTTAACCATTTATCTATTGGTATTGACCAATCAGAGTCAGGCATTACGGTACGGAAGGAAGGA
Source organism: Hybognathus amarus (assembly GCA_030378365.1). Classification (NCBI taxonomy): domain Eukaryota; kingdom Metazoa; phylum Chordata; class Actinopteri; order Cypriniformes; family Leuciscidae; genus Hybognathus; species Hybognathus amarus. Next base: position 292,336 of record JAQIUQ010004409.1, read on the forward strand.
AGGATGGAAGGAAGGAAGGAAGGATGGAAGGAAGGAAGGAAGTATTGAAGGAAGGAAGGAATGAAAGAATGGAACTATGGAAAGAAAGAAAGAAAGAAAAGAAAGAAAGCAAGCAAGCAAGCAAGCAAGCAAGCAAGCAAGCAAGCAAGCAAGCAAGCAAGCAAGCAAGCAAAGAAAGAAAGAAAGAAAGCAAGAAAGCAAGAAAGCAAGAAAGAAAGCAAGAAAGAAAGCAAGAAAGAAAGAAAGAAAGAAAGAAAGAAAGCAAGAAAGCAAGAAAGAAAAGAAAGAAAGAAAGAAAGAAAGAAAGAAAGAAAGAAAGAAAGAAAGAAAGAAAGAAAGAAAGAAAGAAAGAAAGAAAGAAAGAAAGAAAGAAAGAAAGAAAGAAAGAAAGAAAGAAAGAAAGAAAGAAAGAAAGAAAGAAAGAAAGAAAGAAAGAAAGAAAGAAAGAAAGAAAGAAAGAAAGAAAGAAAGAAAGAAAGAAAGAAAGAAAGAAAGAAAGAAAGAAAGAAAGAAAGAAAGAAAGAAAGAAAGAAAGAAAGAAAGAAAGAAAGAAAGAAAGAAAGAAAGAAAGAAAGAAAGAAAGAAAGAAAGAAAGAAAGAAAGAAAGAAAGAAAGAATGTGTGTAAAGAGTGAGTAGACTCACCTCGGGGTCTAGGTGCTCTTTTCCTGCGGTCTCTGAAAGCGGCTCCAGACTGCAGCGCCTCCAGCAGACAATCCATCACACCGGTCTCATCGTTCTCTACAGGAGAGAGGAAAAGAAGAGAAAACATTAGGATGCGGAGGGGCATTCCATGGTGTCACTTAAACCGGCCTTAAGGGTCTCTGCAGGAATGCTGGAGAGAGAGGGAAAAAAACAAAAAAAACTAAAGAGGCCTTTTGTGGATAGTACATCACAGCGTCGATTCTGGACAATTTGAGAGGCAAGACAGGCCCTTAAACTCTCTATACGTCTTCTGCACCTCTACACAAATCCGCTGGTGTTTTGTAGCATTTGGAGGGCCTGGTCGTAAAAACAGCTGAGTGGTGCAAGCAGTTAACCTCAGGCCACCGGCTTTCACATAGAGCAACTCCACAGACACAAGGAGGCCTGTGGGACACACGGCAGGCAGGAGGAACGCCACACTGCTCACGGTCCCAAACACATCGCACTGCTGCTTACATAAAATCTTTACACACGCACACACATCCACTGACAGAGAATAAATCAGGTTGGCAGGAAAGTGTGCTTTTCAGCAGGTTTGAATAGAAAGGCTTGTATGAGAGAATGTGTGTTGAACCCCTAGATGGGTGAGCGTGGGTAAGCATTACGGGCCTTGACACTGTAACCTCCAAATATTAATCTTTACACTGACATGGCAAGCGCACACGCACACAATACAAAACAAATCAAAAAAGCACATGAGCGTGTGTGCTAACGCTGCAGAAGTGCCCACTTCTCCACCGATAAGTTATGACAGTCCTATCATCGGGGCTGTTTAGAATTAAACCAGTACCGTTTACCTATAACCCGTCATGACATCATTTCATGAGGGTTAGTTACATGCTTAGTACATTTATTAGTACTAGTACTACACTATATCTAAATTTATATATAGTATAAATAAAAATACAAAACAAATAAAGGTAGATTACAATAAAATGATTTGATAAGAAAATTAAACACGTAAATGAAGAGTCTTGGATTAGCCTCAGTGAAGTCATCAGTCACTCTCTTTACAGCAAATATACACTGAATTTCACTCAATAGAAGAAATATTCACATATTCTATCTGAATTTCTGCATTTTCTTAAAATATAAAATGTAAAAGCAAATACACAATTACAGGGGCTTTATAAAAGAGTCTGTCTGAAGCGTATTTGGGACTGCAGCATTGCTCTCTGTAAAAAGCCAGTTCGAGTCAGCCATATACAGTATGGGGTATAGTGAGGCCATTTTCAATCAGCAGCAATTGTGTACGTACAGTAAGTGAGTGATGGAGAGAGAGAGAGAATTGAGTAAAAGAGGAGAAGGTTATTTTGTACCGAGTGCTGTCAGTAGTTCAGAAGGGGCAGTTGACCACAATGAAAACTATCAGTGAAGAGAAAGCACAGAACTGTTGACCTTTACTAGCCAAGCTTCAATTAGACACAAAGAGAGTAAGTCTGAGATAAAGTGTGTGTGTGTGTGATGGACCAACCACTTATCACCGCCCTCTCCAACGGAAATACTTGCTAAATTCAATCCATTACGTTTTCATAATGAATTAAAAATCCTACTTTAGATATTATGATTTTTCCTCCAAAGAACGTTTAACATTGTTTGCTAGCAAATATGCTTAAAATAAATGGTTTCTGCAAAAAATACATAATGCAACGATGATGATGATAATTTGTAGAGCAGAAATGACAGCTAAATCTTTTTCCCTAGAATATGTACTTTTCTACCATCATATCATCCGTTCTTCCAGAAAGATTTGCTCGAGGTTGTTAAAGTTAGTCAGATGACACCTGAACAACCTGAACCCTTCAAATAGTGCCACCAATTCTCAATTGCCAAGACCTAGGACATTTTATGCTTTTAAATATTCATCTGGGCTTGCACCTAGGACCTTTTTGTAAAATATTTCCAAAGATTCACTTTTTGACAGACACGTGACTTTCCTATATAATCCACTCACTTATTTTGTTTTAAACATATTGTGGTAGCCAATGCTACATTTGTAGCATACATGTAACTATGTTCGTCTCATCTGACCACAAAATCTTTTCCACATTTATATCATGAGCAACTGTGCTGCATCATGCCTTTTGACAAACTCCAAAAGATGCTTTTTCCAAAAAACATTTTCTCCTTTTGTATCGTACTCCTGAATCGGACAGTGTTATCCAGGGCTCTTGATATGCTGTCTGGTGCACCTTCAGCTCCAGAACTATGTAGCCTCTACAAAGTGTTTGCTGGTCTCTCTGTAGCTTCCATCACAAGTCTCTTGCTTGTTTGTGGAAAAAAATAAAAAAATGTGAAATAACCCTGTCTAGACAGTGTTGGGGTGGTTTGATATAGATTTCACAATGCCACTGGGACCACCACACTCCTGCATTATTTTCAATTGGTATGTACTCTAAAAGTATTATGATCCTTCACGTCTATTGTGATCTCAAAATTCCGGCCAGTTAAAAATGCCTAGAATATCAAAATGACTGCTGGCGATATATCCTTTTCCTATTAAGCACCAACGTTTTGGAACAATCTTCCTAACATTGCCAGACAGACACACTCTGTCAGTTCAAATCTAGAATAGATACTCATCTCTTTGGCCTAGGACACACAACACATTACAGACTTCTATAATTCAATTTATAGGCTGCATAGTTTAGATCAGCCAGAACTGGGAACACTTCCCATAAATCCTGATGCACTTGGTATATCATAAGAAGGATGGTGACTACGCTAATATTGTCTCTTTTATCTCCGAGGTTTACTGCAGTCCGCATCCAAATCTGATGAAGGACCATTGCCTGGACACAACGACAACACAGTCCTGTATCACCATTACATTTGTACAGATAAATCGCTGTCGGGATAATTCTGGTTTGTGTGGCTATGCTCCTTTTACAGTCCAGTTACCTATGTAAATACTATGTACTTATTCTAGTAACTACAATTACTTGGTCATAACTAGTACTGAACCCTGAACCTACCCTAAACCTACCCCTGTTCCTTGTACTTACCTTATATTAGCCAGTACTTTCTAGGTAAGTACACTGTAAGTACACCGTATGTACTGTACTGTAAAAGGAAGCGTCACCCTGAAAACTACATATACAAACACACACACACAAATAAACAACCGCTGGCAGGGTCAGTGTCTAAGTGAGTGGTGAGCGAATGATTTATGATTTTTTTTTTACCACCAAGCCAAGAGCGAGTGCCTGGCACTGAACCTGACCACGAGAAAATGAGGCGTGAATGTCAATCACTTATCTCAGTGTTCCAACACCATCTTCTTCACCCACAGGACCCAGAACAGCAGCAGCTGTCAAGGCAACACTTCAGAAACCAGCACTCTCAGACAGATAGACAGACAGACAGGTGCTAATGGACAGGTGTGAAAAGACATAAAGGTGCACCACTAGCAGGAAACTCGGTACTACAGAACACAATATAAGTGAATAAGAGAGTTAGGGAGGAAAAACAATAGAGGACTGCTTAAGGCAGAGAGAGGATAAATGTCTAATAACATGCATCTGAGTGGAGGCTCGAGGAAAGAGATGCAATCACGGAAAAGCAGATGAATGTCCAACTGCATTTGTGCATGTGGGTGTGTATGTGAGACTCTTTGCTACACCGACATGCACAACTACTGTTCAATCAGACCTGACTATTTACATACAGCCTTGAATCGACACAATTTACAAGGAAGGGTCATGCTTAGAATATTTACTTCTTTCTGAGAAGAGAGAGAGTGAGCCAAGGGAAATGAAAGACTGTGACGATTGACATTAGTCTGCACAGTTTTCCAGGTGGCACGTTTCTTATTTCTTTTGAAAGATAGGCCCAAAAAGCCAGGTTGCAGGAAGAATGGATGGATAGACGGACAGCGAGAGGGTGTGATTAAAGAGAAATGGAGAAAGAGAGAGCGCGAACCCGAAAGAGTGATAAGTGCTAGGAGGTAGCCTGCTGGGTCTCTGATGGAGGAGAGAGGGATGGAGGGTGGCTTTAATAAAGAGCTGAGTGAAGAAGAGAGAGGAGGTGTGAGAGGGAAGGAAATGGTGTGATTTAGCCAGGAACGGAAAAGACATTTGGCTTGATTGCTGTTGCCTCTCTTTTAGTTCTCCCTATTTTTTATAAATACAAGAGAGAGTGAATGGAAGCACTCACACTGAAGAGAGAAGACACAGAGAGAGAGGGTTGATTGCTCTTCAAATAAAACCCCTATATCTAAATGTTCCATAAATCAATTAAAAAATCTTCAAGTAATGGACTGAATAAATCAAAGCATTTCATGATTTTTCCTTAAAGGAGAACTCCGGCGAACAATGAACCTTTGGTCTAATAAAACATCGGTACCTAATCAATCGTTCTCTGAGATTTGTTTTCATGATAATCAAATGTAAAGAGTTTTATCTCTTAAAAACTGTTTAGCGTATACAATACAAGAATACAATTTTATTTGTATAGCACATTTAAAACAACTGACGTTGACCAAAGTGCTTAACAAGGCCAAGAGACAGACAAACAAATAACAATATACACATAACACACACATATCAAGATATATTAAAATCTATAGAGAAAAAATACGTTTTCAAAGTAGATTTAAAAATTGACAAAGTTGGGGCAGATCTAATGTAAGCCGGTAGGCTATTCCATAGCTTAGGTCCAATGGCTGCAAAGCGCCTGATCAGCCCTATAGTCTGGTGTGAGGGACAGATAGTAAGTTAGTATAATAGTATATAGTTAGTATATAGTAATGGGGGCATTGACTAAGTAAAAAGAAATGGCTTGTTTATACCACTAACAAGGCTCAAAATAGCCCCACACTAACACAGTAACATAATGAGGGTCAATACATGCAAAACGAAGCATTGAGAACTGTATAAGTGTACAGATCGTTTAATAAGAGGACACTTCATAAAGACAGTCCACTTTGTGTATACAGACAGGAACCATCTTAGAAAATAGTTCTCGATAAGTTGAAACAAACGTCGTTTTTATAATACTATTTTTGTAAAACTCTTTAAATTCAATTATCATGAAAACAAATCTCAGAGAACGAGCTGAATAGGTACTGATGTTTTATTAGACCAAAGATAAATTGTTCACCGGTGTTCACCTTTAAAAAACAAACGTGTATATGGTTTAATACACAATTCTGTAATCTATCAACATGGAAAAATGTCTGGAAACAATTTACCCTTTTGCAATGTGGAATTTATCTTTTATTTCAAAGATTTTCTTGAAAGGGGGGCCATGAGACAGTAAAGATAAACCCCAATTACTTTCAGCATTCCTTCAACCTATAACTATAGCCTGGGAAACTATAGCCTGGGAAAACCCAAACAACTTTCGGCAAATTTAGATTTGCTCTGCAAGTTAGTCTGGCAAAGAGCTCAATCAAGCCTATTTCTAATCCATTGAATCGCGGCACCAATCAGAAATGTTGGGGCGGGCTTTAGAAGATGACAACAGCACAGCGACGGTGAATAGGATTTTGTACAGTTACAAAGATGGATGCCACCGTGGAACTAGGGGTGTGACGGTTATAGTTGAACACCGTCATTAGAACTCTATAACCGCCAAAACTATGTTATTAAACTATATATTATTTTTAAAGTCAGAGAATGTTTAAATACTAATATAAGCTTACGAGGGAAACAGAGGCGGAGTGGGTGGTGCTTCGGAGGCTGCTACTGCTGGAGATTATTCAGGAGAGGTCTGTATTTTGTTAAGGTTGTGTTTACTATGTGTGATTTATTTAAATGGGAAGCGCATTCACAGCTAGTTGTCTAGCTGTTAATTTTAAATAAACGTAGAGCAAGAAGCTAATCAGTTGTTCTATAACAGACGAACGTCACTGGCATACATCATCTCCTTCGTCGCTCTGATTGGATTTAGGTCTATCCAATTTGCACCCAGAGGCATTTGAGCTATGTCCATTGGTGACGTCTCCTTTGGAAATAATTTGTCTATGAAGTTTTGCCAGACCATAACTAAGTAACAACTGAGAATGGTCTGGTTTTAACCAGGCTAATGAAACTACCTTTCTGTACAACCTTCTGCTGCTAGTAAAGTGAAAAGCCTTAGATGTATTTGCTCTTAATCGCCATGAAAGCACTACTTACGCACACATGCTATTAGTGGCGTAGCATACATTTTAAAGGAGAAGCTACACTTCAGTCCAGCTGAGATTTATGAGACGTTCATTACGGATCACAGAACCGCGTGATTTCACTGATCTGAGATCAAACAACAGCATGCAAAGGGGCTGGACAGGTGTCTGCACAGGTTGAGCGATAATGGCGGAATAACACAATTATTCCTGACGTATCTACAGCCGCTCACAGTTCATGTCCGTTCTCTCTTGCATTTGTCTGAAGAGGGTGAAAGAGAGATGACAAATAATGAAGACGGCAATTACCTCCCCTATAATCTTTCATCAACCCTCTTTTCTTGTTCTCATCTTTCACATCATATTTTCCTGAACAGATACAAAGAGCGCATTTGCTCAGCTGTCTGTCTGCTATGGCTTTGACAAAATGCCACCTGCTAATCTGATTTGTCAGGTGCATATTCTGATTATTAAACCTTTACTGGAGCGTAAAGGTCAGATATTTTCACTTTTTTCAAAAGAAAGGAGGAAACATCAGTGAAAGATAAAGGGAAAATTGTTGGATCTCATGCATAAACTCAGCAGGAGTCCACCTGAGCCTAGAAGGTTCAATCATAACCCCCGTTCACACAGAGATTCCGGAAAATACACGGATAATGTGACCCGGCATTTGTCCCGGGATTGTTTGATTTCGGTTCATTCACACTGCCAGTGATTTGAAAGACACATGACGTCAGGATGAGACGGTTTAACTTTTTTTTTTTTTACATGAAACACATTACGTTTTTTTACATGAAACAGTTTTTTACATTTTTATTTCAGGATTCTTTGATGAATAGAAAGTTCAAAGAACAGCATTTATTTAATAAGAATCTTTTCTAACATTATAAATGTCTTTACTGTAACTTTTGATCAATGTAACTCATCCTTGATGAATAGAAGTATTGATTTCTTATTTATTTCCCCAAAATAAACTACAAATTCTTACTGACCCCAAACTTTTTAAAGGGTAGTGTTTAATGTAACAAAAGCTTTCCATTTCAGATAAAAACTGTTCTTTTGAACTTTCTATTCAAAAAATCCTGAAATAAAAATGTAAAAAACTGTTTTCAACATGGATAATAATCATACATGTTTTTGGAGCATAAAATCATCATATTAGAGTGATTTGTAAAGGATCATGTGACACTGAAGACTGGAGTAATGATGCTGAAAATTCAGCTTTTTTTCAGAGGAATAAATTACATTTTAATATACATTAACATAAAAAAGTCATTTTAAATTGTCATAATATTTCACAATATTACTGTGTTTTTTGTGTGTTTTTTATCAAAAAATTGCAGCCTTGGTGAGCAGAAGAGGCTTCTTTTAAAAACATAAAAAATCTTACCGACCCTAAACTTTTGACCGGTAGTGTATAGAGATTACTTTATTTACATTGTGTATTTCAGTGCATAACACTGAGTACAAACAAGGTGTAACAAATCATAAAGCAATAACAGCTATTTCATGTGAATCTGAGTTTCCGTCAGCTCTAGTATTGTACTCTACCCATAGAGAAAGTCTTTATTTCTTTCGGTGTGAATAGACAAATTACTTGTGCTGCTCTTGCTTCGTAAAATTAAATTGAGCCCTGTTAAATGAAGGACTCTCTGCGAGGCTTTATTCCATTTCGATTGTTTTACTAAGCTTTTACAGCATTTGTTCGTTTCGGTATACTACAGTACAGACTCCCTTTCATAGGCTGTAGGGCTCAGAGTCGGTTTCATCAGCTGGTTTCTGAGCTCCAGGGAGCTGGGAGTCCCCTGTGGCTTCTTCCTTGAGGAAAGCTCATATCTGGGACAGAGTAGCCAGAACGCTGGGCTTTTACAGCACTTGCTGGAATTGGGAATAGCACAGTCGACTGTGTTTGCTCCGTGCTATGGATATGTGGCCTAATTCTGTTAAATGTCTGGTCTGTTGCTTTCAGCAAGCACAGAGACCCTCCCCTCTCTCTGAAAACATGTTCATGTAGTTCTCTCTACTCCACCGGTCTGGTCTTGAATCATTGCTCTTCTCTGTGTGTGTGGCTCCAAAACATTTCAGAGGAAACTAGTGCACAGCTTCCTCTCCTACTAGCACTGCCAAACCAATTTATTATATTTTTTTCTTCTCTGTCTCACATCCTACCACCCACCAAAGAGCGGCCCGCTTATGTTAACCCTAACACGTACAGAGTGTCGCCTCTCTCACTGGGGTGGTTTGGATTACCACAGCGCTTTAATTGACAGTCTCCGTGGAGACGAACAGGAGAAGTGGCAACGGTAACCTGGAAACACAACAGAGCCTATTTGTGCTGACTTCAGACGAGAGACAGACATCATCAAAAACTGTGAGTGAGAGTAAAAGAGAAAGATAGGGAGAATTGTTATTATTTTTGAATAAAAACCAGCCGTTCATCGTTTTTTTTCCAAAGCTGTGTGCACACTGCACTTGGTGTAACCTTGTGTTTTAAAGAGCAGCATGCACATGCTCACGTGCCAGAGAGACATCAGAGCTCTGAGTCAGAGTACAGGAAAGAAAAGGAGATAAAGAGGAACATGATTAGAAACTAATTGGTGTGAAAGAGATTTGTGATAGAAAGCAGACAGGGGAAGAGGAAGCAGAGGATGGTCTCTCTTTGAAGGCGACATTTCTCTGAAAAGCTCTTTGATGTGGCCTCACTATCTGCCGCACCTGAGCCAAGGACGAGCGCTAAAATGGAGTATTTTCTTTTACAATTCACCTTTGGCTAAGCCCCGCCCCCTTAGTTACTGTTGCTACATCCATCAAACTTCATCTGGGCTCTGGTTTGGTATCAACATGGCTTATGCTGTGACAGCTCTTCCTGCTTGTAAACTGCTATTAAACTTTTAAAGCAGCAAATAAAGTGTCCGATAGAAGTAGGCAAAAGGGGCTGCAATATGCGTTCGAAGGCTATATTCAAGACATACAGGTGAAACGCAAAAAAACAACAAGGCATCCAAAATAGAGGCAAAAGCATAACATTACCGGTCACAGTCAAAAACTGAACCACCGCATATCCTACTAATCGAGACGGAGGCTGGGACTAACAATATCAGGGAGCAACACTGTTCATGCAAAGCTGGGTAGGTCTCTATTCACTTCTATAATCGTTATTACAAAGCAAACGGACTACACGAGTATATCGTTGTATTTATTAGCAGCGTGTGCTAGCGTATCAACAACTGGTATGAGAACCGAAATCATAACCTAAAACATTAAAAAACGGTCTAACTAACGTTAGTATAACTTTCACAGTAAGCTTAGAAGCAAAAAAGATGTGCTTGTTGATCTTTGAGGGGTTTAGCTGACTGAGGACATCCATACAGTTTAATCCAAAGACGACACTTGTCAGGATTTGACTTTGGTTTTGGGAAGGGAAAAAAGGACACCCCCCTCCAACCTCTCTGGGAAACACGTATCTGTGTTACAAAAGCCCCAGGCACAACGTTAACCATATTTTTGATAAAACTATGACGGTAATACCCTGCCGAGAGACCAAAAATATGACACGCCTGTGTTGAAAGTCAATGGAACGCCGTGAAAAGTGTCAGACCTCTGTGGGAGCTCGTTCTTGGCTGCGCTGTGATTGGTCAATCTACATTCTAGGGCGTACATTCTAGGCAAATTAGGGCTGCACAATTAATTGATATATAATTGCAGCAATTAACTAATTGGGCAGCGCAGTCTCATCCCAATTCGTCATATAACTGACGTCTTTTGACCATTCGTCAATATACGACTTTTCAGGGCCCCCTTAAACGTCGGTAGATGACGTTATGGGATCCTAACTCTACCCCATACCTAAACCTAACCCTAAACCCAACTCGCCTAACTGATGTTAAAGGTAAAGCGTCAGTTGTATGACGACCTGGGATCGTCATCTCAGCGACGTTTAAGGGGGCCCTAAAAGGCGTATATTGACGAATGGTCAAAAGACGTCCCAAAACGTCAGTTATATGACGAATTGGGATGAGACTGTGTTAAATCGGGAACAGTGTTCATCACAACATTTATTTTAGGATTATGCTTGTTAAGGCTTAAAATGTTTTTTTTGTTTGTTTGTTTGTTTGTTTAACAGATAAGGGTTGTAACCAATCACACACATGTCTGCTGTGTGAATGAATGCAATGGCCTTGAATGAATGACTTTTAAAGAAGGACGTTTTAAATTAAAGACGTTTTAAATTAAGTACAGTATTTGAGTGTTTCTTCAACTAAAGCATTTTTTGCACAATGGACCTTTACAAACATATGCAACTTTCTTCTTTTTATTATTATTATTTAACTGTTTTTCTTTAACATTGATAATACTAAGAAACATTTATTGAGGACCAAATCAGCATATTCAAATGATTTCTTTAAGGATCATGATGCTGAAAATGTAGCTTTGCATCACATGAATAAATGAAATGTTAAATTATATTAAAATAAAAATCCCTTATTTTAAATTTAAATTATTCACATTATTACCATTTTTTTTTTACATTTATTTATGTTTTTAATCAAATAAATGTAGCCTTGGTAAGTATAAAAAAAACACCCCCAAACTTTTGAACAGTAATGTAAAAGTGCTTGAAGTTGAAGAAATATCAAAGTACTGTCCAGTATAAACTTGAACGGTAATTTGCGCTGCACTGCAGGACACAGTCAAGTGAAAACATGCAACCAGTAAGAGTTTTAATAATTACAATGTGTTCAGTGATAAACTCCAGATTGTCATATTACTCACGTTGTCATTTATTCTGCAACTTACTAGCAGATATGATTTTCATGCAAACTTGACCCCCCAGGCTCTTTTATTTTAAAAAATGACAGCATGCAAAACACAAACTGGACTAAAGAGCGAATGAGATTGGAAAAACATGGTATAAGATAAGTGAGATGGAAAAAGGAAGGGACCGTGTGTGTTTGTTTTGTGTTTTCTGCACACGTCGCACTGACAAGAAAAGCCAGACTTGGAGACTTGAAGTAAGCTGATGACGTTTGCGACAACTACGCCGCAATATCAAAACAGTGAAGGAAAATTGCCCACTGATGCAATTACATGTGGCAGGTAGCAGTTAACCATCTGAGTGGCTGCCTGATAGAAAACATGGACAATCACAGCAAGCAGAGCTTTCCTGCTTTGAGAAAAAGTCTGGAGTTCTTCTCTGTAGTTATGGTCTATCCAGTGATAATTATTACGATAACACTGATTAACACATGCTGGGGAGCTTCAGGGTAAGAGTGCCCGGGCTAGGGACGAGAGAGCGCGATCACACTGGTTGACTGGACATGAAGCAGTGTTAGCTGAAGAGACACCTGAGGCCTCCTGAAAGAGGCATATTTATACACACTCAGACCAGTTGAGAGATCGCCAGTGCCTGCTCAACACACATACACTAACTCACTCATTTACACGCCTCCACTCCATGCATCTCTCTCTTTCCATCTGAATCAGCACCACACTCCTCCACCTGTGGCTCAGCCACTCATCCCAGAGAGAGAGAGAGAGATTGGTCCTACACTATAAGAGCCTGCATGTTCTAGGTTGGAGAAGTCAGTCCTTGTAAGAGGACACTGCTGGTGTTTGATTGATGAAAGGATGAGAAGAGAGGTAGAGAGATGGAGTGAGCAGAAACAAATAAGGGAGGAAGTACCCACAGGACACTTTAGAAATGAGGCTGGGTGATGTATCTTTTCTTTTCTTTTTTTTTCTTTAAAAAATAAGACTCAATATCTTGATATTTTTTCAGCTTTTAGACAATATCAAATGTCTTCAAATGTATGTATTTGCTCTGAAATGGCTTCAAATCCTTTCCCCTATTATTTCCCCATTAACAGCCACTGTCACAAAACAGATTTAAAACTATACAGAAAATTTAAAAATGAAGGTTTTCATAAGCTAAACAGAAGAATGGCACACCATAATTTGTATTATTATGCAAAAATATAGCAATATCTAACAATAAACGAGCAATACTTGTCCACATATACACTATTGTTCAAGTCAGTATGATTTTTTTTAATGTTTTTGAAATGCTCACCAAGGCTGCATGTATTTCATAAAAAGGAAAATAATAGTGTGTAATATTCTTACAATTTAATATAAATACACTATTTTTCTATTAATATACAATTTAACATACTAGAATTTAATATACTAAACATTTTAAAGCATAAAAACTACAAGCGTTCAGGGTGATGTGACTAACAAATTCTTGTAATAGATTCAGGGAAATGAATCAAATATTGTTGCAACTAAAACTTATATCAGAGTCCTAATCCAAAATTGTGGCACAAGGAGGGGGTACAAAAAACTCTACAGCAAAATAAAAAAATGCCTTAAAATCATTGCATTATTCACGATACTGGTTAACATAAGTAAGGCTGACGCTTTATTTTAAGGTCTCTTTGTTACAGTGCAATTATACTGAGTAATAATAAGTAACTAGGATTAGGGTATGAAATGGTTTGGTTTAAGGTTTGTAGCATGCAATTATGCAACATTTATATAGTTACTATTATAATAACTGCATGTAACATTTGTAACATTGACACTGAAATAAAGTGCTACCCAACTATGTTGTAAAATTGGGTTCAGCTCTGTCTTGGCCCTACAACATTAACATTAAGTTGAAGAAATGAAACCAGTCCTATGCTTCCAATGCACTGGCAGGCTGAATGAAGTGTACTTGGATTCGAACAGAGAAGATAGTTTAAATAGAGTTATGCTCAGAGGCGCATAACATTGGGATGGGGAGACTATTCAACAGAGTATAAGACAGAGTAAGACTAAGAAAAGAAGAGATTTTTTCTGAGGATATAATCAGAGTGGAAGTGAGTTAAGCAGAGAGATAAAACTTGAATTCATCTAAATGTATAAATAATTCAGACGCTGACTGCCCGGACAGTGTGTAGTGCCCCCTGTTGAGGAAAGTTAGCGGTGACATGTTGTCAGTAAACCCTTGTAGAAGAATCTCAAAGTTGAAACAAAACCACTTTGGATCTGAATGACTGTGTCATGAGACATTTAATAAAATCTGCATTAACCTAGAAAGGTTTATTAGAGACCTGCTCAAGAGACTGCTCATGAGATGGGTTTTAAATGAAAGTGAAAGACAGCAGCCCTTCAAATGAGGGTACAAAAAGAAAGAAGACAAATATTCTAAAATAAAACCCAGCAGAATCAGACGTGCTTCAGTGACTGCCCTTTAAAAAACCTTGACTTATTCATCTCTACTGAGGATTATGCTTCTAAACAGATAAAAAAATAAAATAAAATCAGATCTCACCCACCATCACACAAACTGTCAAATCTCCTAAAATGTGTACTTCATTTCTTAGCTTACCTCTAAAAGCACTTTCACAATATTCCTCAATGGTAAGAACTCTATGGTGCTCATCCTGCAAGTGATGTTTAAAGGTCAAACATTTTCAAACTTCCACCCACTGACCCCTTTGAAGCCAAGGCAATAAGTGTGTCCGACTGAGCCTTGGCTTCCTGATTGGCAAGATTTGCTGGTTGCATTTGGGGGACTTAACTTAGATAATTTCTACTTCCTGTAGTGGAGTTCACAGTGTTTGCTTTACTGCAGATGAAGTTGATCACATGCAGTAGTTATCAAATATGTTCAAATTTTACATGTGGCATTTTTTTATTGAATAGGTAACATGCTGTTTAGGGTTGCATGATTAATTGAAATAAATCTGTGTTTCTTTTATGTGCAGCTTGTCAGTGCAGCACGGCTCAGTGATCGATAGTAAATGCTGCTCTATCTGAAAGCCAGAGGGCTCTGTCACGCAGAAACTCCAAATATGCCCCACAAGTCATTCCAGGAAATCCCTATGGGTATCATACTATCGCTGTAGCTGAATAAACAAAAGATTGAAATGCTTTACTTGATTAAACAGGACTAATAAACACATGGCTATGACAATGTATGAGTTCAAGCCTTCTTTGTTATTTCATGATACTAAAGTATATTTATACTTCAGATCTAATCAACATAGGCTTAATCACTGTATAGAATACTATGAAATTACCGTGTTAAGAGGTCACATTATCTCTGAGAAGGAGGCTCAACTGTCGTTATGAAGTGAGTTTGGATTAAATATGTTATTAAACGCCTTTTTTTTGGACAAAGGTTCATAAAGGCTTCTCATGTTTGGAAAGATCTAAGAGATAACACCTCTCCTTGAACTGCTAAATTTCCTTAATGTGGTGGAGTGATTTGAGCTATGTTGCCCAGGGCTATAAGTCCCTGGTTGGGTCTCCCAAGGCAAACAGGTCCTAGGCGATGGGTCAGACTAAGAGTGGTTAAAAAAAACCTTATGAGTAAAATTAAATCGAGGACCGTGACATCGCCCGGTATGACGCAGCCGGGGCCCCACTTTGGCCTCTGGAGCCAGGCCTGGGGTTGGGGCTTGCATGCGAAGCGCCTGGTGGCCGGGCCTCCCCTCACAGGGTCCAGCCGGGCTCAGCCCGAAGGGCCGCTTTCCCGTGGGCTCACAACCTACAGGAGGAATCGTAAAGGTTCCTTGCTGAGGATCGGGCAGCAGACAATCACTGGACACGGAAACTAGCTCTTAAGGATGTGCAACGTCATCTCGCTGGCGGGGTTGAAGGCTGAGGTTGAGAGGATTCGACTCGAGAATAGTCAGGATCACCTCTACGCACGGCTTGGACTCTGGAGCCACACTCCTTAAGAGAGGATGGTCTCTTCATCACTCTGGAATTGCCAATAGTGAGAGGCGACAGGCTGGTGTAGGTTTGCTTATAGCACCCCAGCTAAGCCGCCATGTGTTGGAGTTTACCCCGGCGAACAAGAGGGTCGATTTCCAGTGCCTACGGGTTGGGGATAGGTCTCTCACTGTCATGTGTGCCTATGGGCCAAATGGCAGTGCAAGGTATCTCTGGGAGGGACTCTGTTCGTTCTACTGGGGGACTTCAACGCCCACGTGGGCGACAGTCAGTAATAATAATAATAATAAATTAATAATAATAATTCATTACATTTATATAGCGCTTTCTCAGCACTCAAAGCGCTTTACATGGAGAGGGGAATCTCCTCAACCACCACCAGTGTGCAGCATCCACCTGGATGATGCGACGGCTGCCATAGTGCGCCAGACGCCCACCACACACCAGCTTACTGGTGGAGATGAAACAGTGATGAAGCCAATTGGTCTATATGGGGATGATTAGGAGGCCATGATGG
Source organism: Hybognathus amarus (assembly GCA_030378365.1). Classification (NCBI taxonomy): domain Eukaryota; kingdom Metazoa; phylum Chordata; class Actinopteri; order Cypriniformes; family Leuciscidae; genus Hybognathus; species Hybognathus amarus. The sequence goes on from JAQIUQ010004409.1 coordinate 308,389, forward strand.
ACAGAGGCCACTGGGCAAATTTGGCCAGGATGCCGGCGTTACACCCCTACAGTGACACCTAGAGGGGTGTGATTGGGAGGAACGGCCACCCTGACCTGACCCCGAGTGGTGTTCAGTTATTTGACTTCTGTGCTAGATTCAGCGGACCCTTGACCGGATCTCGAGGGAGGCTGGAGATATTGAGTCCGAGTGGACCATGTTCTCCACTTCCATTGTCGAAGTGGCCACTCGGGGATGTGGCCAAGCTGTGGGTGCCTGTCGAGGCGGCCATCCCCGAACCCGGTGGTGGACACCAGAAGTGAACGATGCCGTCAAGCTGTGGAAGGAGACCTATCGGGCCTGGTTGGCTTGTGGGACTCCTGAGACAACTGATACTGGCAGGCCAAGCGGACTGCAGCCCGGGTGGTTGTGGAGGCAAAAACTCGGGCCTGGGAGGAGTTCGGTGAGGCCATGGAGAAGGACTATCGTCTGGCCTTGAAGAGATTCTGTCAAACTGTCCGGCGCCTCAGGAGAGGGAAGCAGTGCAAAGCGTGAAAATCATCATTAGGCGCTCTGGAGAAACTGTAAGCTGAGCCAGACGGCAGCTTTCCAATCACTCTCATCACACTCTATTGTATTGTATAATCTGTTTAGAATAAGGCCCTATATAAATAAAGTTGACTTGACTTGATTAAACTAACAATAGTTAGGCCAACAAAAAGTAATATGGGTATCAATGATTATCGGTCTACAATTTATTGTCTTAAAATATGGGGCTATTTCAGTGATCTGACTCGTACTACAACACTGTTCAACCCACCTTGCACAGCACTTCTTGACCCACTGCCACCACACATCCTACCATAATCCAACACTAGATTCACTACTGATCATACCACACTCCAAATATTCATTTGTAAGTGTGTATTTGTGTATATTAAGTGCATGAAGAATGCACACAGGCTGCTCTTCTGCTTTACTGACTCAGCGTGAGACCCGATACGGACACAAAACTCATCCCAGTCAACACTGAGAGCCCGCTGCGTGTATGTACACGCCCTCACACACATTCCTCAAACAGCAGGAGGCAAGCACGAGAGGCAACATATTATAACAAACTCATTTCATGTGTGTGTCTCATGAGTGCACAGAACCTGTTTGCAAATCAATCACATCTCTAATATCATCATGCATTACGCTGCATCATTATGAGTTAGATGCTTGCTAAGAAAGAAAAAAAAAGCCTGTGTAAACATTATAGAAAGTGAATAATGCAGATCGGCATGTTTCAGAAATGACAAACACTACAAAGTAACGTTTTCGAACATTATGAAAGCCATGGTGCTGAAAATACCATTGTGTTTGTGGTATTATAAGAACGATGGGCTGTTCACATGGTAACAGATTGACAACGGGACACACATACACTCTCACTCTTCTGTCTCTTGAAACAAGCTCCCATGTGCGTGTGCAGGGATTCGTTTCATCCATCTTCAAAACTGATTTTTCTATAGCTCAATCTCGTGAAAACTTTCAGTGAGTGACTGATAAACATCTCACCTGTGTTGACCTCCAGCAGTCTCTTTTTCCTCATCTGCCGCTCCTGCTTCTCTTCGTTCTGCCTTTCTCTTTGGCTATCCTCGCTTTCCTCTGCTTCTCCTCCGCCTCTCTTCTTCTTACGTTCTCCTTCACTGCTTGCTGAGAGAAAAAGAAGAGATAGAGCAGAGGAAACTGAGTAAAGATAAACTTGCCATTTACAAACAAAAAGATAAGTACAAGTTCCTTAAAATAAATGAATACTTTTATTCAGCAAATTACTTTTACTCTGACTCATTAAATTGATGAAAAAAGTGACAAAGAAATGCATAATGTTACAAAACATTTATATTTTAAATAAAATAATAATTATTATGAGACATTTTATTTTATCTATGTTAACTGTAAAACAAAGTAACACAATATTAATGCCATAAATAGCTTTGATATTATTTATCATTATTTTATTTTCCTTGGCTATATTTTAGCCTATAATGAAAAAAAGTTATTACAAATGTTGACAAATTCTTTGTTATTTTTTTCTTTTATTTTCTTTCATTATTTCTTTTCTTTTTTTTTTCTTCTTTTTGTTGCAATTAGCATATGTCGATTTACTTTGAAAATTCAGAAGAGACGAGTGAGTATAAAAAGCCTTTTCTAATTTTTTAACTGGTATAAATATATATATATATATATATTTTTTTTTTTTTTTCAGGAATTTTTTAGCCCAGGAGTCACTGACCTACACAACATTCTGGTGATGTGAATAAAATTGAGTAGAACACACTAAACTAAGACCTCAGTAAACAGTCAATAAACAGACATTTGACTGATTTTAAGAACCAAGTTAAGTCTCAAACATCCATGTTCAAAACGATTTAACCCCAAAAGTCGGTGTATGGCGGAACATCCTTTACCCTTTATACCCTCCAAATAAATGCCTCTGGCAATGGTTCAGATGATCCTGACACCTCTCTCTTGGACTCTTAGCCCACTGCACTGCTCATGTAAAAAGCTTCCAGCTCACTGACATTTTGTGCTTCCTGTGCTGCCACCGCTTGTTTCAAATCCCATTAAAGATTTTCAATGGGATTTAAATCTAGAGGCTAAAACGGCCACTCAAGGACATTCCGTGCCCAATCCCTGAACCATGTTCTGGTAGACTCGGGTGTATGCTTGGGATCACTGTCTTGCTGGACAGTCCAACCTTCAAATTACATGCTGAAGGCATCACACTCTTTGCCAAAATGGCCTGATACTTCAAAGAATCCATGGTACCAGTCACATGGTCAAGATTGCCATTTCCTGCAGCAAAAAAAGAAAAAACACCTGACTGACCCAAACAAATTATTTTGTGCTTAAGCTAGCTGAAGCCATATAAAACAGTGTTATTCAGATAGAATTTTACAACAAATACCCCATTTTTTGTGAGATTTGTTACTCTACTGATATTAAGTTTAATTAAAGACCTCCTGAAGACTGGTGAAGTAACACTTTTTTGTATATAAAGAGGAGGGTGGTTTAAAAAAAAAAACACTAACTTTTTTGGTCTACTCTAGATCTCAAGGGAGCACTTGGAGAGCTGCTTGATACTCTCACTTCACGTGGCACACTTATCCTTCAAGTTGTCATCACTTTCCACCTGACTGCTCCCCTCACTCTCTTATTTTCTCTCGACATTGTAGATGATGTTCAGTTTTATTTGTTTTTTATTCCGTTTTCTGGATTCCGTTTTTTTTTTTTTTTGTTTATTTATTTTTTTTTTTTATCATTAAGCAAGTCTAATTGAAATCATGAAACTTGTCCAATTTAACAACAATTTCAAACAAACAAACATTACAAGTTTAGGACACGATGAGATGTTTTTATTTCCCTCTAATTTTTATGGATTCCATTTTAATTAAATGTTAACAATCAAAAAGCATATCTAATTAATTCAATAAATAAAAAATCAACAATTTTAATAAAAACAGGTTTTAATTAAGTTGTATGACAAGTTTTTTCCACCTACAAATTATTTACTGTATTATGTATGTATACAGTACAGAAAAACATTCATTTATTTTATATTTGAATCATATGAAATTAAACAAACTGCTCTGTCAAACAACGTGCTACACAATGAGCTTTACTGTTAAAATTAAAACATGAAAGTAAAATGAATTATTCCTTAAAAAAATAAAGTATTGCTAATTTATTATTATTAGTGTTAGTATTATTATTACACTGAGACGCATCTAAACTCTACTGTACAACAGTATTATATTTCTGTCAAGTTAAACCGATTCCTAATGAAACCACACGTCTGTGCCATTCATGATTTAAGTGTACTAATTTATTTATAAAAAAAAGTTGACAAAGTCTGCAAAATATTACATAAAATTACATAAATAAGGACTGGATTCTGCTACTCTGACCGTGTTTTCGACATTGACAGAAATCATAGGGCCCTAGATTTTACTTATTATATGCCCCCATATACTAGCATTGTACGCTGAAACAGTTTTTAGAGATACAACTCAAACTTACATTTGATTATGAAAACAAATTTTAGACAACGGTCGACTAGGTACCAATGTGTTATTAGACCAAAGGTTCATTTTGCGCCAGAGTTTTCCTTTAAGTGGAGTAAAGTGGCGGAAAGTGAGAAAAGACCTCTCATTAACTAAGCCATTTTATTCCCAGGTTTTGAGCTCCTCAGACATTTTCAAGAACATCTGGGGGGCAAGAACTGAGCAAAGATTTCCCCTCCTTGCTTGCTTTCTTTTCTTTTTGGACCATTAGCGGTTGGAGAGGGTTGTTTGAAATCTATAACTCCTATTTTGGTTTGATGAGGGCTACTTTTCTAGGTGTAAGAACACTTGGGCAATCAGAACAAGCTATCAGAAAGAAACATCATTAGAGCAGTCACCTTGTCCTAACTCTTTATATGCCTCTTTTTTTCCAGCTCTTTCTCTCTTCAGCCTTAAAAGCCTTCTCCAGATAATGGATGTATTTCTAAGTGTGCGGAACAGAACAAGTGGCACACCTCACACAAAGGTAAGGTGTAAGAGGCAAAAGACGAACAGGTTTAATGAGAAAAGGCAGAAAGAAAGAGTGGGGAGAGGAGAGTTCAGCGCAAATGGAGAAATAAAGACGCAGAGGAATAACCTGAATTCATAATTCAATCATTTTACATAAGGGTATGAGTACTGCATTTCTAGGTTTTAAAAGAAGTTTAATGCATTTACAGAAGTATGGGCCCATATTCTGAAACATGCAAATGGATAAATATTAAGTCCACTTCAGCCCATATACTTAAGCACACACACTTTTTTTCTTAGAAATAATAGATTATATGTCAACGTGACTGTTGAAAGCTTAAAACTAATTGGTTGATGAATGTTCTAAAGTTTGGAATGATGTTCAGGAAAGTGCATGGCTAATGGTTATCTGCTCAGTGATTACTACAAAGAAAACCATAGATATAACGTTATTCAAGAAACTGTACGAACTTGCATTCCAGGTAAAGCAACGCCCACTTCCGGTTTTATCAAAATATAGATACGAATACTTTTGAGATTGTTACAGATATTGGCTCCACTGCAAACCCCTAATATATATTTACACACAAACTCTCTCTGACTGGCCAATGAAACCCTCCTTTGTTACTATCACACCAACCCATCATTTTGTTGTCCTATTAAAGAATTTCACCATCATATCTAATATATTTCCCATGGGAAAACCTGTTCTAAGAGAGGATTGACAAAAAGAAAAACTCCTCGTAAATGGCTAAGGCAGATGTCGCTGTCTATTTTTTGCACAGCTCACAGATCTCCAACTGATCCATAGTTGGAGCAGTGGTCCTTTAAATGAGCAGGAAATATGGCTATTGACGGCAGGCCAGGACAGAGAATAAGTCACATGATAACGAGGCTTATTCCCCATTGCATGTGGCGGATTACGGCCACAGTCTGCGATCACAGTAAATCCTGACGAGGGGAAAAGATAGCGAGATGGAAGGTGGGTTAAATCAGCTTTCCTCTCCATGGCTCTGTGACTGTGCGCACACAGAGCACTTTAAACACTTTCATTAGAATTAGAGGAGAATGAAAAGCAGTGGTGCGTGACCTCACGCTCTGTAGCACGGACATCAATATGAACACTAATACAAGAGGGGGATTCATAATGATCCTACCCTTCCTTCAACACTTCTAGACTTCTAATATACTGTTTGTGACTTTTCAGTTGTCACTGGTGTTGCCCTAATGCAAATTTCCACACATTTCAAAATGTTCTGCCAGAAGCCTAATTTGATTTAGTGAACGCCTTCACTGAGAGAGAAAAAGAGGCAATTAACTAATTCACATTACATGCAGGGTAGGTGATTTGTTCAAGAAATACTACATATGTAGAGTATATGTACTGATAGATACATCTTCTGTGAAATTCGGTCCGAATGCAATGCAATGCAATATGATGTCCTACCTACCTTGGCACACACCATAACTACAGTAATTTGTAAGATATGGAAATCCATGACGATATACTCGGAGCGGGTCGTGACTCGAATTTATGTTTTTCAATGGAAACGCTATCAATGCTGAAATGAACCTGCAGCAGTCAGGTGGTACAAGTCAGTGCCCTTGAAGTTGTTTATGTTCATTATTATTGTAATGTTACGTACTTTGAGGCATGAAGTAGAGTGAAGACAAGATGCATGTAAATGAACTAAGTGCCAAGTTTCACTCTGAAAGTGCATACTTTTAATTGTCGCCAACCTGTCAAAATAAGATTGATGGCTGCTGTTTCTGTTAAAGATGCAATTATGACAAAGTAGCATGTCTCAAAGCTAGCTTGCCTCCGCTTCCACTACATAGTCAAAAGTATGTTTTTTTTTCTCTTTTTTAACAAAAACAGTACATACTTGTATGGCATAGTTGGAGAATTGGGATGCTGCATGTAGTAGCATTAGAAAACGGTCTAATGATGCAGTTCATGGACTCTCATCCCTGAAATGCACCACTTCCGGTATTTTTCCGGTTACTCGACCCAGGTAAATTGCAATCAAGGACTTTTAAAAATTGAGTACTCAAATTCAATTGAGGAATTGTAACGGTCCTAGTCAGGCTTTTTTTTTCTCAATATCATGTGGCCCTAATCACTGTAGAAGCAGTATACAGACAGAGGTCTTACCCAACATGCTTCACTTGTGACCAGCAGCCTTATCTGAACAGCATGTGACGGGTATGTCCATCCAACTTCTCGCGCAGTGGCCACCATACTCAGGTAAAGTATCGACAGCATTTTAGAATTAGATTTTCAGCAGATGCAGCGATTAATCGACAGCAACTCGGTGTACAAAAGCTTCGGCATGAGTCAGCAATCAGGAGCATATGGTCCAACGCTGAACGATGAGTAAACTAGTTATTAGATGTTCAATAACAGTTCCAAGGAAAATGAGCAGGAGGCTGAGGATGTTCCATTATCCCTCTTCAATGGCATAATAGAAAATAATAACATAAGAGCTGGTCTAATCCCTTGCTGAACACCATGATAGAAGACATACTGACAAGAACAAGCTCTTAAAGAAACTCACAAAACCTCACAACAGAGGAAATGCATGTTTCCACATTGAATGGCATTACTAAATGCTTTTATACACCATTTTTTAAAGCTATTCAAAAAGGTCCGTTGTTGAACTAAGAAAGTATAAAACATTCACATTTTTCTAAAGAACTATGAGCTGAATCCATTTATTCACTTATAGGTCTCAAAACCTTTAATCTGTGGAAATAATAGTTTAAATTTTAAATAAACTAAATGTATATTGCAGCATAGGGCGAAGTCAGGATCCATTAGCAACGATTTGAGACAAAAATAATTTTATGTAAATGGCACTCTGTGAGTGAGAAATGATGCCGAATGGCGCCGCCGGTGTGTGTACACTCAGAGAATAAAGTGTTCGAATTTTAAAGTTGTGTCATGTTTGTGGCACGGCGCTGAGCTTCACGTCCGGTGTGCGACCCTTAGAGTGCCCACTCCTGGATGAGATGGCAAACAATAAAATGAAAAAAATAAATGGTCTAATCATAGACTGTAAAAAATGCGCTAAAAATGGCACTTTAAAAAGCAGATCGTTTATTTATAGTTAGAATACGGACACTTCACGTCATGTTCGAATGCATATTCGAATAACGAATAAAAAGTGACAGCCCTAGTTTGTTAGTGACTCAAACGCTCAAGTTTTAATCCATTTTCCAATTTCAATTTATTCACACCTCTACTACTGAATCCAACATATCATCAGCGCTAAGATTCACTTCCATGGTGCTGTCAAGTACCACTTGCAGTCTTGTGAGGTAAACTAAACAATACTGGCTATTTCGAAAGGAGGAGAATACCCAATCTTAGCTTCCTGTTTCAGTGGGAATTACGTCAACCCATTATGCAAAGCTGCGCGTTCCAAGGCACTGCAGTGGCCTTTAAAGCAATGCTCTAGTTCCTGAAGGACCACAGCTCTGAAAAGTGTTCGTCCAACCCTAACACACCTGATCCAGCTAATCAAGGTCTTCAGGATTACCAGAAACTTCTAAGCAGGTGTGAGTTGGACTTGGTTAGATCTAAACTCTGCAGGGCTGTGGCCCTCCAGGAACTGAGTTTGAGATCACTGCCTGAAAAGGACATACACACACAATATTGTGCGGATATAGATTATTTTCAATTCAGTATAGTGTAGCGCTAAAGATACAAGTAAATCTCACAATGCTGAATAAATACTGAAAAGGTGTAACTTCAGTCTGAATCAATAGCAATCACTGTAACATACACACACCCCTGATTTATTCTAATGTAAATCAAAGCCACTGGCCGAGTCATTCCCAGGCTATGAGAGCATCAGAGATACAGGGGCATGATCCAGCTTGTGGTGCTGTAAACGTGTCTGATGCCACGATGTGTCTGAAAGACTGTTCTAGTTAATGGCACTTAATGGGAGAGTTCATCCAACAGCACCACAAAGACTTTTTAAAAACAAAATATATATATTTTTTTTCAATGAAACCTGAGAGGTTTCGGGTCCCTCCATTGAAAGGCCAGGTAAGTAAAACGTATAAGATCCAAGCAATGTCAGGGTTCTCAAGTCTCACGCATTGGCCGTGAGACACGCAATACAACCAGTTCACACGCCACACCTTGTATTTCTCACACTGAAAAGGCAACGTCAACCAAGTTGTCCTGTAAGCTTTATACAACATTGTATATGAGCCGTAGGCACACAAAGTGAAGTTTCCTGCTGCCACCACGTATCTCTCGGACAGATTGCGTTCGTTAGGCAACATAGACGCGCAAACACACGGAAGTTGACGGAAAACATTCTCGTCGTTACTCAGGTAACCAACAACATCGCGCCAACACGTGATGGAGAAGGGAAGAAAGCTTGTCTAACATCTTTAGGCTAGAACATTTAAGATATAGCCCATCGTGTACATTATTATTGATGCAGTCAAAAACTCTACAACTACTTTGCAACCAGGCCAGAAGCTTTGGCTCAGTTTGGCTAGCTTACATTACCTGAATATATGAGGGAATGTTAGTGGGGGGCATGGGAAGGAATGAAGATGTATTTCTTCATTTTATTTTAAATGATATATTATACTGTATTAATAGTCTTTCTAGTTACATTAAGGCTACATGTATTAAAGCAGAGTGCTCTGGGTAATATTTTATATCCTGTCAAAACATAGATTAATTATTGCCATTGCATTTGTATTTTTCAAAGATGTCAGGGGAAAAGCAAAAAGATATTTATGTATTTCTTAATGTTCTAATATGTCACAATGTCCCACCACACAATAAATCATTATACCATTTCGACTAGACATATTCAAAATGCAAAAAGATTTGTTTAAACTGTTTGGAGCAATTTCTTATATTTCTGTAATTTTTTAAAATATTTGTTTTAATATAACATTAAAGAGGCTATATTTGATGTGACGAATTGCTCTGTCATTTATGAGATTTACCAATTGTTATAATTTGAATTTGTGCTGGTTAATTATGAACAATGGGTAAAATTTGGGGGCGGGGCTTCATTTGGGCTCCTCCCTTAACCGCATGTGATCTCACTCCAAGCTTTTGATAAAACTTAAGAACCCTGCAATGTATATTGGTGGAGGAATCATTCTTCTGAGTGAAATTTTATTTTCTTCAATGACCCAGATACAATTCACAAAATTGTATGATTTAAATATACAAAATTGTATATTTTTCCACAAGATGCCAATGTTCCATTCATTGATTTAATAATCTGCAGTGGTTGCCAGCTCATTGGAGAGAAAGTGAATGACTTGCATTTTGGTTTGTTTCTCACACACAGCTATTGTATGAATTGCTTTAATATCCTTAAGATACCAGTACTTCCATTTTGTGTGTGTGTGTGTGCGTGTGTTTAATGGAAGAACTTTTATTACTAATATGTGTTTGGAACAGCATCAAGGTGAGTAAATTACAAAAATTACATTTTGGGTTGAACTATGATTGATTTTTAACAGCATTGCAGTGACCAGTGAATTCTTATAAATGCACACATAGTAAAGGCAATGAGAGTTTAGGGAGAGAGAAAAAGAGAAATGAGAGGGTAGGGTTACCACACACAGTCTTTGCTGTTAGTCATAGTCAGCATCTGTGTATGTGTGTGTAAATGACTGATGAGGGGTTAAGGGGAGAATCCTACACACAGCTGAGGCGAGGAAACTCCTCAGAATACACTATCTATCTCTCTGCACCCCACGCACCATTACAAAGTGTTACTGATGAACCTGAACTACTGGGCTTCGTTCTCTCCGGACATGCTGCACAATACCAGCCATCAACCACTATGTGACATACCCTTTTGCCGTCACTGGATACAGTGCCTAATCTGACTCCATTCAATGAGTTCCCACTGTAGGCTTGATTGTTCTAGGTCAGAAGAAAACTTAAACATACAATCGTAAGTACATTAACATCAGGTCAGGGGATGGAATAAAAAAATCTAAAGTTTTCATATAATGAAATAAATCTGTCCTTCTAGACCTGTTTACACCACCAAGGGCAATAACTATACCTATAAAATTGTAATAATCATTGTAATTATACAAGAATAGTTTACTTTATCAACTTTATTATTCCCACAAGGGGCAATTAGTTAAGAGCAGCATGTATACAACAGTACATAACACAGATCACACCATAGTGAAGTCGATAGCTATTAGCGTGCGTCACAGAGGAACGATATTGTTGGAATGACTTTTAGAATAATTTTTTTGTTTTTTGGCCAGCTGATGAATGATAAAAACATTAACAGCCAATAAAAATCCACCCTATATTAAAGAGCTGGAGCCTTCAAAGCAGTAGAAAAAACTTTCTGCAGCACCATTTATAATAAGCCAAATGTTGTGAATGTTAAGAATGTCATGCAATGATGAGGACGCTAATATAGTTATCATTATTGAAGTGAACAGGCAATAACACAAAGCAACTGATGCGACATGAATTAGGTTGAAACCTTATTGTATCTGCTGTGCTGCATAGCTGCTCTAGTGACTTTATTTTCTGTATCTTAAATAAAACATCTAGAAATAGCATGTTTTTTTTTTTGCAATACTTATCATAGACACAAGAAAGACTAAGAGGTAACAGTATCACACCAGCTTTGGCTCAACCATCATTTTGGTGGAAACAAGGGAACGAAATGTTTGCATTTTGTTTTTCAGTCTCTGCAAACTTCTGCACTTGTATCTCTGAGTATTTAAATCAGCATTCACCGTTAGAGACGACTCCATGTGAGCTGAACAAAGTGTGTCGGAAAGAGTCTAAAATGCTGTTACAAGTGATTGATGTCTGGCAAACTCTAAACTCAAAGCCAGGGCTCTCATAAGACATGCCTTAATATAGATCACAACAGCTGCCTGCCTACCTCATATAACCCTGCTAATCTGATGAAGCCACTCTTTCTACAAATCTGCTCGGCTCCTGCCAAGACCAATGTGTCTGATTAGACTCCGCCTACTCTCCCAGTCAGATGGGGGATAAAATTTCTCACTTCTCATCTGCATAAATGGCCTTTAACTGTGTTTAGGTGGAGAGCGAAGGGAAAGAGATAAACATAGGGTGCAGAAATTAGGATGGAACTCTGCAGTCTCCCTTGGCCCAAAATTGTCTGTTTTCTCATTAAACAGCCGCTCTCCATTTTCTAGTCATCGTTTGAACTTAATTTCTGCAGTCGTACTCAGAAGCGAGGCCCTTGCTATTTTCCCTTTCATTGGCATCAAATTCGATTTGACAGGAGAAAATTCAGGGAGATATAGACATGCTATGAACGGTTACAGTGGCCGAAGCTAATTTTGCTACAGTAATTGCTTTGACATTAGATAAACTGGAGCCATTTTGTTTTTTGTTTACATTAAAAAGCAATTCAGACAAATTGAGGGAAGACTTCAGACCTGATACTGTACTTAAACTCAAACTCATTAAAAAGCTCCAATATCAACAACCAATACCACGGAGTATGTACAGTGCTTATGACAAATAAACACATAGCAAACATAGAGCATTGTATTTATGTATTGTATTTATCAGAGAAGAATGTCTATGAAGTAAATGCATCAAATTAATATAAAGTTGATTTTTATAGTAGCTGTTATGCGCAAGTTGATAAGCAAACATGGAGAGCGCAAATCCCTTTTTCACAGACATCACTGGAGAGTTTGTAGTTTGGATATGGGCAATGGCAAAGAAAGTAAAATGAACAGCATATATTAGAACATTAACTGATGAACGATGGATGGATGGATAGATGGATGGATGGGCGGATGGATGGCATGGTGCGGATGGGTGGGCGGATGGGTGGGCGGATGAGCGCATGGATGGATGGGTGGGCGGATGGGTGGGCGGATGGGTAGATGGATGGCCGGATGGATGGGCGGATGGATGGATGGATGGGGTGGGCGGATGGATGGGCGGATGGATGGGCGGATGGATGGGCGGGATGGATGGGTGGGTGGTGGATGGGTGGGTGGGTGGGTGGGTGGATGGGTGGGTGGATGGGTGGATGGATAGAAGCAAAGTGTGCGTCCAAAAACTGCCTTACAAAGCGTGCAAATTAGAGGTCTTCACGGGTCCACTTGGATCCGAAAACCCGAGAGTCCGAACCCGAGACCCGAGCGGTTTCGGGTTCCAAAACTCCGACGAGTGTCTCGGACACGGGTCGGGTTCGGTATTAGTTGCCTCGGGTCTCGGATAATTTAAAATTAATATGCCTTTTCCAAATGGGACCGAGAGAGACCCGAATTATTTTAAATAATGTTGGGCATTTAACAAAATTGCAGTATTTAAAACAACTCTATGACCGTTCTCTGACTTTTTTTAAGTGAGAGAGCGAATCCGCGCTTTTACATGCAATGGGCTTTAAGCACAAGCTCGGTTGCCTCCGCATTTATTTACTCCGTTGCTCGCTCCACTAACCAACCCCTCCGTTTGCCAAGAAGAACTAGTGCGCCATCATGTGGATGGATGTTTGACTACATGCAAGTATTGTCGTTTAGCCAGGCCTGTTAATCAATTTTAAAAATACGCGATACTGTCAGACAAGCATGGAGACGATATCAGATATTGCGAAAAGGTGAGGGAAAACGAATATGTAGATCAGAAACATCCAGGGTCGTCATCGGTGTGGGCAACTTTTGTGATCATCATTTGTGAGGGAACAAATACTGGTGCAGTTAAATGCGTTGATGCAATAACGTTCCCATGTTAAGATTTGATTCAGAACGTCCAATTCGACCTGCTATTGCGGTTCTAATGCTCTTTTTTTAATCGAATTTTATCTAAACAACTTTGAAACAACAGGATTGTAGGCTAAATAACACAATTTTATTAAAAGTCAATGACTGGGAGATTGAAAATCTGTTAGGCTAGATTTTAAAAACAGCCATCGGTAAATTTGACCCTGTGGTGGTTCAAATCATCGTATGGTCCGTTAAATAACATTATGCCAAATGTTATAGGACGTAATGGGTTACAGTGATGATGTGTGATTCACATTTGCACTCAGCGCACTTACACGTTAAGTGGCTGTGTACACTGTGAATGCCGTTTACGTTCGGGTCCAGTCGGGTTCTAAAGGAAATGCCATCAGGTTAGAGTCGGACTTCGGGTCTAATTTGTTCGGGTCTGTCTCGGGTTCGAGTTTTTCTTAAAAAAAAAAATAATTTATGCACGTCGAGTTTGGGTAAGTCAGTGATTCGGGTTCGAATTCAGAGTTCGGGTACAGTTTTAGGACCCAGAAGACCTCTAGTGCAAATAGCCTATTAAATTGAGCTCTCTCTCATCTTTTGCACGTGAACAGACAAAGTCACACAAAATTATGTCAAAATGCCTACATAGGCAAGTAACCTAGTGAAACAGTTCGGTTATGTCTTAAGTGAACGTGTGTATAACAGTATGTTGGATACATACAGCTCTTAAATTGGCAGCAGCCTAATACACCTACAGCTGTCTTTATCCTCAATGTAAATCTGACGGCAAAAGAAAAAGAAGATCAGGTTGAGCCCTGCTGGAGCATTTCAGACTATTCACTGTGCTATTAAATTGAAGATACAATATGATAGAGCAATAATAATTGAAGGAATATCTATTTGCTAAGCCAACTAAATTAATTAATATTATTTGGGTTTATCTGCCCAATATGTTTTTTAATTAAATACAGGTATTGGTATGCACTAAAAATAAAACTATCTGTCCTGACTCATTCTGGAAAAAGTGGTATAGGCAGATCTCTACCTGACAAAGTACGTGACTAATTAAGCAAACAAAAACTCTGAAACACATTGACGGCATATTGTAGGTTAAAGCACATAGAAGTTAAACATAACAACTAAGTGCTAAGAATTTTCTAGAATTAGCGTGAATCAATCTTATTTAGTTATTGGACTTCTAGGGGGTATGGACAAGTCTCCAAGGGAGGTGGCCTGCAGCAGCCCACTAGGTCTATTAGCGCAGCTCAACATCGACCAAAGACAAAACAGTAGATAAACAGTCAATCCAGCAGCACCCTGCCTCTCTGTTTTTTAGTAACGCAGATTGCCAGAGCACGGGGGATTTCCTCAGTTTCAGGTTGAGTCTCTGGACTGGGTGCTGAATATATGGTATTAACTGTTACTCACCAAAAACAATTGGAGTTGAAGTTGTAAATGCTGCTATAGGGTTGAAGAATAATCATATTTTAAAACTGCATCAGGCCCACTCCTCCGCCTGGAGGCCCATTCCTCTGAGAGTTTAGCCACAACCCTGTTCAAACTCACCTCTCTGTAATTTTCCAGCTCAGCAAAAACAGTCACGACAAGTCAAACCACGAACGTCGTGCTGAGTGAGCTGAACAGTATGAAGTTCAGCGAACTTCTGAACTGTATGAACGGCGTTCGGGGATTGACTTATCGAGACTATTTTCTAAGATGGTTCCTGTCTGTATACACGAAGTGAACTGTCTTTATAAAGTATCCTCTTATTAAACGATTTTACATTTACAAAGTTCTCAATGCTTCGTTTTGCATGTATGGATCCTCATTATGTTACTCTGTTAGTGTGGGGCTATTTTGAGCCTTGTTAGTGGTATAAACTAGCGATTTCTTTTTACTTAGTAAATGCCCCCAGTACTAGCGTTATCCTCTTATTAAACGATTTTACATTTACAAAGTTCTCAATGCTTCGTTTTGCATGTATGGATCCTCATTATGTTACTTTGTTAGTGTGGGGCTATTTTGAGCCTTGTTAGTGGTATAAACTAGCGATTTCTTTTTACTTAGTAAATGCCCCCAGTACTGAGCGTTATACGCTAAACAGTTTTTAGAGATAAAACTCTTTGCATTCGATTATCATGAAAACAAATCTCAGAAAACGGTTGACTAGGTACCGATGTTTTATTAGACCAAAGGTTCATTTTGTGCTGGAGTTCTGCTGTAAAGACCTTTCTATTCTCTCTTGCTTTTAAATCTCCCTGACTTTTAGTTGCTTATATCTATAGTCATGTAGTGCATTGTATATCTTCTCCTTTGTACAGCACTTTGGTCGGCCTTGGCTGTTTTTAAACGTGCTTTAAAAATAAATATTGTATTGTATTGTCATCTGACAGTGACAACACTGTAGATGTAGTTCGCCAAAAAAACTACACATTTTTACACAATATAGAACATACATTTACATCAGTTTTAACCAAATGCAGCTTAGTACTCCTGAGGACCTTGAATATCCTGTGTGTTTAATATATATATATACATATACACACACACATACATATATATATATATATATATATATATATATATATATATATATATATATATATATATATATATATATATATATACACATATATATGCATACATATATATATGTATATATATATATATATATATATATATATATAATCCAAACAGGCAGCTTGTTCAATTTTGTAACAGAGCTATTATCATTGAGATGAACTATAATAAATCCTGTATTTACTGCACTGATAGCTCTCATAGCACACTATACACATTTTAATAACCTAATACATCATAAATAGCGATTATCAGTCTTGAATACTCGCTTTATGGGTTGTGCCAAGGAGAGATGGTTGGATGCCCATTTTCCATCCTGTTCTCTCTTTCTCTGCCTGCAGGTCATCCCGTGTTCACCCACTCTCCCTTGTCTGTCTGCCATTAGCCACGGTCAATTGGATTCCTGTCAGCACTGCCGAACTGCTGCTGGTTTATTTCAAACGGGTGGGTGAGCAGAGAGGGGAAACGCTCATACACGCACACGCTAAAAGACTCTGAAACACACAGTTCAATGTAAAATGACTAGCACCTTGTACACTAGGGACTCAGAGCGAGCGAGGGCATGTCCAACATAAGCATCTCTCAGAGTGTTAGCGATGGGATCACAAAGAATGAACCGCATGCGACAAAATGTTCATCTGGTCAGTCTGTTATGAGGAGGGCTGTGACAACGCTTCAATGATTTGATGTGTTTGTGTGCCTGTAACATTTTGCCTATTTCCCGATTATGCAGAGCTGCCAGTTAAAGTTTAAAAGTCAACAGTAGAAATTAAACAGAGGTTGTTGCACAGAAACTCCTGATGGTACAGGATTATAGGGTGTGATTCAGGGGTTTGGCAAAGCTTGTGAGACTCTCTTGAGCTTTAGCCTCATAATTAACTGCTGCTTAAAACAATTACAATACATTATTTATTTATAAGGCACATTTAAAAACAACCAAAGGCTGACCAAAGTGCCATACAGGACAGAATAAAAAATTAAGTAATGATAATAAAACAAACAATAATTAGCTAAATTTAAGCAGTGTTAAGGCCAAAAAAAATTATTTAATGAAGATTTGAAGGAGGAAACAGATGGGGCTAATCCAATGTGGAGAGATAGACTGTTCCAATGTTTAGGACTCTCAGACTTTTAGAGGGAGTGTATGGGTGAAGTAGATCAGTCATGTATTGAGAGGCCAATATGTTGAGCGCTTTATAAACAAATAATACAATTTTAAAATCAATTCTAAATTTGACAGGTAGCCAGTGCAGTGTGGATAAAATAGGAGTGATAGACTCATACTTGCAGGTCCCAGTAAGGAGTCCTAATGCACTAGTTGTAGACAGGAGAGGGAAGACTAAGAGACACCAATATAAAGAGAGATACAATAGTCTAAACGTGATGCAACAAAAGCATGGATCACAGTTTGGAAGTTATTCTTGGTTAAAAAAGGTTACACTTTGGAGAGTTAATGAGAGTTGCATGATTTTACAACTACCGATACTGTTCTGTTTATCAACTGATCTACGTACTGATCTGTTTAGCAAATTTTAGGTTATGATCGAATAGAAAGCCCAGATTTCTAGTGCACTAAGTTTCATATGGAGCAAGTGGACCACGGTCAACATCAAGCACACAGTTTTCCTTGGGCCCAAATAAAATGATTTCATTTTTATTTTTGTTTCAAATTAAAAAATTACTTAACAGCCAAAGCTTAAGATAATTTAAAAAGGCCACCAGGGATTGTAAACCATTTTATTATTATATTGTAATGGAACGTAGATCCGAGAAATATCATCAGCATATAGATGAAAGGATACCCCTTATTTATTAAAAATGGAAGCCAGAGGTAGCATGTACAGGATAAACAATACCAGACCGAGGACTGATCCCTGTGGGACTCCACAATTTAGAGGTAAACTAGAGGTAGACTAGAGGAGGACTGATGACCGATAGGAACACTAAGACTGCGCCACGAAAGCCCAGAGATAACTCCAGATGTCGCAAGAGGATCTCCATGGTCGACTAAATCAAATGCAGCACTCACATCTATTAAAACTTAAAACACCCCCTTTTTATTTTTTTATTTTTTTTTAGTATTTTACGTGCAAGGACACATTTCCAAGATCAACCTGCAGATTAGGGCGAGGTGTAAAATCAAACTGATATGACTATATATGACTTTTTTGCATAAGAATCCGGTCTCAAATCTTTGTGATTTTATTAAAAAATAAAAATAAATTAAAAAAAGACTACAATGTCTGCACGTTTTTTTTTTTTTTTTTTTTTTTAATAAGATTGTAAAACAAACCCTGGGAAAGCAGATCCTCTCAATACATTCTCAATACATACTTTCTGCTCTGTCCTTCCATCTCCGATTCCACTCAATGGCTGTTTCAATACCTAGTACCCTCTGGGTATCATAGACAAACAAAGCTGCATAAGCATAAGCATCGTATTTGGATATCATCAACCTTTTGGAATCACAGCAGCCAGTACAACTTTTGAAGACAAAATTCAGGCAACTGCATAAACAAATCAAAGCTACCTACAGACAACTTTTTAAGCTTCATAAACATCCAAAATCAAAATTATGATTATGAGCAGTCTGCTAAGCAGCATTTTCTGCATTATAGACGCATCCAAATCAGAGCTACCTACCTCGCCTCATACCTCATTCAAACAGTGGTGAAAAGGGTGACATGTCTCCCAGGGGGTAATTTCATATGTTACCCATCAAATTAAATAATTCACACTGCAAAATTACAACTGCAAGAAATAATGTTAGAGCGTGTTTGAATGTTGTGTCTTGTGTTTAAAAAGTGCAATGCTTAAACATGAAATTAAACCACCAATATGTGACGGCAAGTGAGTTAATTAGTGAGTCATTGAGTCATTCATACAAAAGATTCGTTCAAAACGCTGACTCATTCAGTAACAAAACACTGTTACTGAATGAGTCAGCTTTCCTTTGGAACTATTTTTCGTCGGTAAAATAGAACAAAAACAGTTAACACTGTTTGTGTCTAAAATGTAAGTAGCTTAATAATAAATATTAACTACGCTACTTGTTTATTGAACTATAAATTCAATGTTACATTTTCAATCGTGATACTATTCAGAAAAACAGCTCCCTTTGCATCTTACGGCACCAGCGTCACTGAACGCGGACTGACAACAGAACCGGAAGACATTACAACACTGGGTTTAGAGACAATACTCCTATATGGAGAAGTGAAAGTAGGTAAAATCTTCATCTCTCCCAACACACATTTAATTATTCATAACAGGCTGATTGGCAGGAATGGTCATTTGCTGCTGCTGCTGCTGCATTATTACTTTCCTTTGTCCCCTCCTCTTTCATTTAATTCTGTGACATCCTATTTTAGTCTCATAGTCTCTCTTTTTGTCTTTCTTTTCTTTCTTCATTCCTGTCACTTTTCACCTTAAGAAAAAAAAAAGGAAAATGGTTAGAGAATGCACGATATATCGACCACATATCGGCCGATAAATTGTTATAAGAAAATTAGGCCGATATATCAAAGCCGACATATAATCAAAAATAAAACGTATATCGGCCAAAATGTTCATATCAGTGCATCCCTAGAAAACGGTTTGTGAAAGAAAGGAATGTGTGTGTCAAATATGTGCCCGTGTTGCTGGGAATCAGTAGGGCAGCAGCCAAAAACAATCTCCATCAAAATGCAGACATCCTGTCAATGTCATTCTGCAGAAAAAGCAGTCAGAACCGAAGAGAGCAAGCGAGAGAGAGAGATGTTATTGAGAGGATGACTAAGCATGCGTGGCTGCATGTCTGCATGTGTGTGAGTGTTTGGTGTGCAGGAATGTGCAGAGTGCATACAATGTTGTGGTGAGGTGAGTGTGTGTGAAGGCCTGTAGCCTTCTGCTCTACTGCTGGTCCCCTGCCACTCCTCAGCATTGATTTAAACAAGCTGCTTCTGAGGGCTGAAAATTCACTGACCTGGAAAAGGGCAGAATGAGGGAGAAACATTCTGTATGAGGGTGAAGAATGGACAGGAAAGAAAGAGAAGCACAGGGAAGGAAGAATGGGTTAAAGAAAGAAAGAAACATTTGCATCTGGCTACACCCCTTTAAAATCTTGAAGCCAACGAGATTTAAAGTCAACATATAACTAAAATTGACCCCTCATATTTCCTTAACTTGTAGTTCCAAGTTGTTTTATTCTAAAATATGCCATTTTTGATGTTACTGAAATAAATTAATTAATTTACATTGTGAATGCTCTGAACGCTATATATATATATATATATATTAGGGCTGTCAGTTAAACGCGTTATTGACGGCGTTAACGCAAACCCATTTTAATGGCGTTAATTTTTTTAATCGCACGAATTAACGGTCTTTTGTCCTAGCAAACTTTGTAGTTTTTTCACATACTTTTGCAGACGGGACGCGGCATGCGTCCTGATCCATTTCAGTGTCTCGCGCTCATTATCCACTCAAAGCCAGCTCGGCAAGCCGAAACGAGTGTGTGCGGCATGCCTGTTGTTTTGTTTCCGGTCTAGCTAGATCTGCTTGAGCTTTGGTCGAAGAGAGCAATGAAACGTCCTCGCGTGGCACAAGCAATTGAAATGAATGGGTTTCAGAGAGCAGTGCAAGGCCGTTTTGTGCCGCACACACTCGTTTAATGAGAAAAAAAATTAACAAAAAGAAATCAAAAGACATTAAGAATAGATAAAAATGTGCGAGTTAACTATGACATTAATGCGATTAATCGCGATTAAATATTTTAATCGTTTGACAGCACTTATATATATATATATGAATGTAAATATAATAGTTTATATTAATAATATTATAATATCATTTACAACATGATTGTCCTTAAGCCAATATTAATATATTATTTATATTATTATTAATATAATGCATTATATATTTTTTCTATTTTTTCTATTATTTTTCAGAAGACCCAGGTTTAAAAACCACTGGTTCAGACAACATATTGTTGACAATAAGTTGACAGTTTATTTCTTTAGGTTTTACACGTATTTAAATGAGCTGTCCCTCAGTGTAATTTTTATTTGTTTCAAATATAGCATTTAATCCCAGTCTAAAACCCATAAATCAAAAACACAACCAATAATATTCTATTAAACATGAAAGCCTGCACCCTTCATGCTACATTTTTCAGACTGATTTTGGTTCATTTTAACCCCTATCGTGCTCTCTGCTGCCTTGTTTCACGGCGAGTGTAAAAACTCAGTCTGAAAGAGTACAGTAGGCTGCTCGTCTAAGTTCTGTGTCCCTTGCTGCAGACGAGGACAGGTTTCAAAGGTGTGCCACAGGAAATGCATTATCATGCATCAGATGGTGGACCCCGCCGTAAGTTCATTCCCAAAATTTCAGACATTTCCATCATGAAATCATTTAAAATAATAAAGGCAACGATATTCGTCTCATCACTGTAGCAGCCAAGTGGAAAATAACTTTGCATTTTCAAATGGCTTTTCATAAAGGAGACAGGCGGCTTCTCTTTTGTCAGATTAGTGCACTAGAACCTTCAGAATGGGAATGAAGGGAATGTGTGAAAGCACGCACACACTCAATAACAGTAAGTGGAGACAGAAAGCACTCCGCTCAGTCTTAATGTGTGCATTACCTGCACCTATCGACGCAAGACAAGCAATATTTGGCTACTAAATAAACACCCAGTGTCCTCTCTACTTGTGCTAACATACACAAGACTTCCTCCTGTTCAAGTAGGTCAGGGCTAGTGAGCCAAAAGGGTCAAGGCTGGAAGGAGAAAGCCAGATTATTCCCTGTAAAGTCATTGAAAGCTGGTGTGGGGCTACTGCAAAGCTGCAGATACAGCAAACACAAGCTGGTTTCAACAAGCCACTGACACGACTCCCTTTCATACGGTATAGAGACTGTGATTATAATAGACTCGCGGCTTACCATGAACATGGCTCTGAAGTTGCTGAGGTCAGTGAAGAGTTCCTCCACAGAAGTCTTCTTGGAGTTCGATGGCGAAAAACTCCAGCATGTTGAGGTAAAGGGTCACCATATTACTGTGCATGGTCATCAGCTTCTGGTACTGATCTCTCGCCTGCGTACAGAAACTGTGAGGAATAACTGTCAAGGACTCCAAAACAGTATTGAAAAGTGAATGCCAAAATGTGTTGTCAACAAGATTTTCATTATAAGGAATAATACATTTTCTTCTTTCTTGTGATCCTTTGGTTCAATTAATAAAAAAAAATAAACAGTTCCAGAGTAAAAATGCTGTTTTTGATCGTCAGGAAACAAATTAACCCCCAAATACCAATGATCAAAGGAAACAATCATCCTTCTACACCTTTAGACATAAATACACAAAAAATGTTCAATGCATCAACAGTAATTTACG
Organism: Hybognathus amarus; assembly: GCA_030378365.1. Lineage (NCBI taxonomy): Eukaryota > Metazoa > Chordata > Actinopteri > Cypriniformes > Leuciscidae > Hybognathus > Hybognathus amarus. The sequence goes on from JAQIUQ010004409.1 coordinate 330,619, forward strand.
CAATTGTTATTTAATTTCCAAGTTTATTACTGTACTAATTTCAAGGCAAGACAAGTTAATCGTTTTATTTTATTCTAAAGGTTACCATTTAAAAAGGATGTTGTGAAATGCCAGAGCTTAAGCGTAGTTTCCACTAAGAATGAACCAAAATGAAAACAATTAACTTTTAATCCCTGATCGAATGACTAGAAGCCCATAATGCAACACTTGCTAAAGTTGTGGAGCCCACACATGCAAAAACCCAGACACATTTCGTATAAGAGCATATAAATAGTTCATGTTAAAGTCCAGTTCATTTTTATTATGGTTAAAACTGCTGCACAGAGCCAAACGCTCTATCCATTACTGCTCTTTATCCAATTAAACTGTGGTGGTGTGTACAGTAGGAGCCAATGCAAAACATGTTATTTATTGGGAAAGCATGTATACACAGAGGCATTTTTTTTCTTTAACAAACGTAATTATAGATGGCAAGAAAGTACTTGTAGAATGTAATTTAAACCAGTGTTTATGTTCCACATTTATTTGCAGCCCACATGCATTCATATCGAATGGAAGCATGTGGGCTGCAAATCTCAGCAAAGCCCATGATTTTAAGGTGACCATTATGCCAACACAGAACAACCATAAATTCATTACAATCTTAGAAATACTAGAAAAAAAAAAGAAAAGAAAAACACAAGTTTTACTTTTTAAAGGGGAGCAAAATTCACCATGTGTTATGGACGTGACAAAAACAAAAGTTGTTAAAAGTGAGTTATTGGGAGACAACATATTTTGTAGACTTTCTGTGAATTACAATAGACAAACAAGAAGCTACAGAATCCACCAACTGAAGAAGGGTTGGCTCTCCACAGAACATAAAATATCAATATAATATCTATTAAAATATCTATGCGTTACGGACGTGGCAGTTCTGAAAGAGGAACAAATTAGACTATGAAAATGTGTTTAAAATGCTTTAAAAACTTTGGCCTCTAAGTTAACCAAATTAAAATTGAAATTGTACCGCAAGTGGTTATAGATGATAGCATGTGATTATATAGCATGTGTTCACACCATCTCTCATGCTGTTCAGTGTAACCAGTGTGGGACCTGCATTTAGAATAAATCGAAACCGGTGCTGGCAGTGATGGATAAGACAAATGCCTTTGGTGTGAGAGACCCGGGTTCGAATCCACTGTGAGACACCAATGTGTCCCTTCAGGAAGACACTTAACCCCTAGTTGCTCTAGAGGCATGCAACCTCTGACATGTATAGCAATTGTAAGTCACTTTGGATAAAAGCATCAGCTAAATGAATAAATGTAAAAAAATGTAAACCAGTTTACATCAGAGACAGTTGTAAAAATTGTCTTTGAAATTGTTTTGATCTAACGGACCAATGCCACTCCAATTCATTGTTGACCATTAGTTGATCTTTTTAAAATATGAAATGTTGGATGAAAATGTAATTTTACTATAGAGTGCACACCTCATATGTGGTGGATAAACATGATGATTTCCCTTCAAAGAACAGTAATGCATTAAAATACATCACTAAATATACAACTTAAAAATTGTTTTGTTCTTAAGGTAAAAACTTTTTCATGGTAAGGTGACATTTGCATGGAATTAATAAGTTGCATGTGTCATTAATTAACACCCTACACTTGCATATCACATGAACACTGCCATATGTGTGCACACTGAAAATAACATTCTGGGACACAAGTCTGGTGTGAGAGAAGGGATGGGTGATCCATCCATCCATCCATCTACACACACACATATATACTTTATAACCATGTGATAAATGACTAAATTTACATTACATTTTCCTAACTTTATGGTGCATTACTATTATACACTCTCAAAAATGCTGGGTTGTTTTAACCCAATTTTGGGTCAAATATGGACAAACCCAAATGTTGGGTTAAAAATGTAATGTAAAAATGTAACCCAATGGCTGGGTTCAGTCCATATTTGACCCAAAGTTGGGTTAAAACAACCCATCATTTTTTTAGAGTGTAAGAATCTGTGTGGAGGTTACAGAGAAAAAAAAAACAATGTAGTTTTTCAACCTTCATAATATATTTCCAAGACCCTTGTGATGGTACATTGACTTACAATAGGTAAAATGACACGTCTGCCATAGCCTGACGTGGTATGTTTCGCTTTTACTTTGTAACTTGTCACTATGTCACTTCGGGTTTTGGGTAGTTACCGGAGCACAAAAGGAACTACAAAATTCGACTGCTTTACGGCATACGTCACTTCCTCAAATTGTCTGTGACCATTGTAGATTCCAAAGCCACTGAGCCAGTGCTGGATAAAACAGCGAGCGTGTGTGTTGGGTGTGCGACGTGTAGGCTATATTATTAACGACAGTGGTAATGGATAATTCTGCTTCCAACCTAAAGGGGACACGAGAGGAAAAGTTCCTTGGTGTTGCTTTAAAACTTTGATATCATACTCATACTCATTGATATCATCCTTGGTGTTGCTGTCATATCACCAGCTTTACTCAACTACATAAAATGTATATAACAAACATTAGCATTCCATTCTCAAGACATATACATGCATGAACTCAGACACTGTGCCTCTTACACATGACATAAAAGAGAGAATCTGGGTCTAATCCTTGCTTTGAGGTTAGGAATGCCAAATGAAGCTTTACCAGCTTTAAGCCTATGCAAGATGGCAAGCTTTTCTTCAAATATAATAACTAATACTTTCAACTTTGATGTGGTTTTTAATTAGTAATCTGTTTGAAGCTGCTGCCTCACATCACACTATTCGCTACTTCACATCACTACTAATTTCCCCTAATTGCTATAAATAATGCTGCTTTTTATTTATCAAATACATCTTCATGCATAACTCCTAAATTAATATGGTACATCTTACTTTCCTAGATTGCCAGTTTCTTTGTAAGCTCACTTGAACAGTTGACTTGTGTAATCAGCTCTTCCAAGATGAGGGAAAAGTGACTATTAGCCAGAACTCTGCTAAAAAGTAGTAGAGAGATAATAGAGAGTATCTAGAGACAGGACGGAGCTACTCTAACCCACACATTTCACTCCAGGACTCAGGTCCTTCATGACTTATTCATGATGAAGACATTATAAGGGAGGACAGACAGGCCGGACAGCTGTTCGGCATACACATGAAATCTTTTGGGAGTTCTTTCGGTTGCATACACACACAGATCTGTTTTGTCGTCTCTTCTGCTGTCTTTTATACTGCGAAGTTCATTCACGCCTTCCAAATATGAATGGAGAATGAGGCGCAGGGGACGACTGCTCACCTAATGAAAGGACAGACGGTGTATGAGAGCGAGAGATAAGACTTCATTAACGTTAATACTGATCTGGTTGCTGGTGCTAAGAGCTCAGGAGAAAGAGAAAAGGGCCTGTGCCTTGTGGAGCTAGCTGACGTTACAGAGGACAAGGAGGAATGTGGGTTACTGGTTTTTGTTCTACAATGACAGAGCTAAACTAAATGGAGAGGGTGAGAGAGAGAGTGAGAGAGAGAGAGAGAGAGAGAGAGAGAGAATGATGATGGATCATGTTAAACGCTGTTATAGCAGAATATTCGGATTGCTTAGCATACCTTGGGCCATTTAGTGTCCATATACTGTCATGTAGTGTCCATAAAATGCAGCCTCTGGTTAGATTGTATATTTTTAGAGATGCAACACTGGTGAATACTGATAATCTACATCATGAAAGCGTACAGTACCAAATGGATATTCATCTTACATTTTGCATATTATAATATTTAAAGGCCCATTCACACCAAAGGACGATAACTATAATGGTAAAAACAGTTATAACAATAACAGCACAGTAAAACAATATCGTTGAATCACTTTCAGAAAGATTTGCTTTCCCAGCTCGATGAACGATAAAACCACAGACAGCCAATCAGAATATATATATTTTTTAAGAGCGAAAGCATTTAAAGTGACAGACTACTGACTACTGCTTAAAATAAACAATGATTGGTGTGGGGTTCTTAAATGTTATTCAATTGTTATTGTTTTTTTTTTTTAAATGAACTAAGTGAGCTTTCGATAATGGCAAAGGCAATTCTAAATGACAAAAAGAAAAAAAGAAAAACTCCAAAATCAGCTGACAACTGCTGTGACACCAATATATCGCACATCCCTAATATTTCAGCACATTATTATGCAAGACTTACTGTTGATGCCCATTGTAAGAGACCAATATAAATACCCACCAAGAGCTGCCCACCATAGAACATATTTTTGGCATCAAGTAGCCATGTTTCCATCGACACGTTTTTATCCGAATTAAGTGATATCGAATGAAAAATACCTTATGGAAACAGTAAAATTAGATGAAATTTCATGAAAATTGACTCAAATGAAATACGATTCGGTCTCATCGGATTGTCTCTTGATCGATATACGGCTAACGCGATAAAAGCTGATGGAAACGTTATTTGCCGAATAAATAATGAATCGCGATTAAGTTTTATGACCTTTTATGTTTGTTCACGTCAGAAGACGGAGTTCATTTCCGGCCAGCTCCCGCTCTGTTTGGCGCACACATGGCGGATGTCAACAAAGACAGATGTAAGTGGACAAATCAAAAAATAAAAATAAAACAATGCTTCAACCACAGGGTTATGAACCACGATCTCCCTGAACTGATGGAGCGCTGTCGTCTCCCACACCACAGTCGCCTCCGCTGTCGTCGGGCATTTACGTGCATCATAGCAATGTTTATAGCGCTTGTTTTTCTTCTTAGGTTAGTTTTGTTTGTTTTTACGTGGCTTGGTTGAGTTCTAATGTATAATGTGGTCTGTTATTTCTGGTTAACAGACCGTTGCCATGGACGCAGTTCAGAAGACAGAACAGACTATTTTTCTTTAGCAGAAGCAATACTCGTTTTTAAATCAATAAACTCGCTTTTTAAGTCAATATTTTGTGTCAAATTATTGATTTATTATATTTATTTGGTTGATTTATATGTAATAAGCAGGATAATAGCGAGGCGGTTGCTATACGAATACAACCCCTTCAACAACCGCCTTCGCCTACATCATCCCATACATATGTCGCTGATCAGCTGGCACATAAGCATTATTAGGCTTCAACTTGTGAAATACTTGATCATTTGTTGGTACGATAGCGCGATACGTTTTGTCTAACAAAACTTTGTTTTCGCAAAAGTTTGCTTGAATGTTGTTCGATTCAGTGCGAAAATGAATGGAAACACCTTAAAATGTCTCAAATGTAAATCGATATGCTAATTCTGATCGTAAAACAGCATGTGACGTCATTACGTACAGGTTTTTATTCGCTTTAAAGCCATTTGATGGAAACACACTTTCACCAGCTTTACTCGCATGTGTTTTTTACCGAACTTCAGATAAATCGATTGACAAGTAGATGGAAACATGGCTAGTGTTCTCAAATTTGAAAAACAAAGTTCTCCAAAAATGCTGTCTAGCAGGGTAGCTCTCTAGAATTTCATAAAATATATCTGAGTAGGGATCAAGGCACGTAAATGTAGCTATTAAATGAACAAAGAAAAAAATAAGAAAAAAATAAAAAAATTAAAGGCTAGAGTAGACAAAAAAAAGTCTTCAGGCAAAAGAAAAATAAACAGAGAAAAACAGTGTGGATGGGAGGAGGGACGTAGGATGGAAGACAGTCCACTATGTGGCTGGTGAGTGAGATAATAACCTCCCCTGGTAGAGTCTCGCTAGGACAGCGTGAAGGGTAGAGCAGTCAGGATCAGGTACCAGAACACAGGCATCTACTGCCGGAATTCACTGGATCATGAGCACCCCACTAAAGCAATAAAGTCAAAGCTGCTTTTTTGCCCATGAAACAGCAAGCACACCAGCAAAAAAGAAAGCATTCAGTAGAGCCCAAGTAAGTAAAATGAATAGACGAAGCTACACAAGACTACCTGCTCCATAGAGCTGTGCAAAATGCACTAAAAGAAGGGTTCATTGACGATTATTAGGGTATCTGTTTTGATCAGTGTTTAGTTTGTGCCACTGGTACTCTCCCCTGGCAACACGTCTGGCTTTCAAACGTTTGCCATTTGCAAAGGAGTACGAGCAGGAAATGATTTCGAGAGCAATGACAGACAGCAAGGAAAAGAACTAACAAGCAAGTACATGAATGTACAACTCCATTATCAAACCAGGTTTCACAAGCAGCTCGGTGAAGTTCAATATAAATAATTTATTCGCACACGCCGACATGAAACTCTGATTAAGTGTTTGTGAATGTGCGTGAGGTTGACAAGGGTGCCAGAAAATGTGTTGCCACCATGTGCAAGAGAACTAACAATGTTGAGCAGACAGCACAACAGTGAATAATGTGTGTTCAAACTAAAAAAAGAAACAATGTATAGTGTGCGTGAAAGGATATTGCCATCTTGCTGTGGAACAGGTCCTGGTGGTCGTCTGTGGAGCTGAAAGTGTCCAGATCCTTCTCCAACTGCAGCAGGTGTTTCTCCATCTGCCTCAGGCTCTTCTCAAGGTTTTCTGCCGATACTACACGCACAAAGAGATACAGATTTAAAACAATGCGCTGACACTTTACTTACAGCAGATCCAAAATGCATGTTTCCAGATGACAAACACTCCACAGAAACCTGAAAGTTCTGATGGACAGGGACATTCACAGGGGGAATCTTTATTTTTTAGAGAGCTTTCTATGGAAGCTTGTTTCTGCGCCACTGAATAGAAAATAAAAAGATAATCGTTGACTCGTGGTCTCACAGACTCTCGACTTTTTTTCTCCCACACTGCGCTACGCTCACACCGCACCAATCCTGACTATGTTTCTCAGAACTTGCGAGGTAAAGGAGTCAGAAGTACGGTGATAAAAAAATGGCAACTGCGTGATATAACAAGCTCAGAACTGCAAGAGATAAAAAGTCAGAACTGCGCATGTCATAAAGCTCGAAAATGGCTCGTGTTATCTGTACGTCGAGAACTGCGAGTTTCATAAAGTTAGATGTGTCGATATAAAGACAGAATTACCGCGGTACAAGAGTCAGACCTGCCAAGTTATAACGTCGAGAATCCGATCGGCGACGAAGCTGAACGCTGTGTGTCTACCGTAGAGTCGATGCACTGATCACCTGCAATTCTGAGAAAAAAGACAGAAGTGTGACTTTTTATCTCACAATTCTGACTTTTTTTCTCACAATTGCGAGTTTACATCTCGCAATTCTGAGCTTTGTAACATCATAATTGGCGAGTTTATATGTCGAAATCTGACATCTTTTCTCAGAGTTGTGAGATATAAACTCGCAATTGCGACTTATCAGGCCAATTCTCAGGGAAAAAATACTTTCCCCTCAGAATAGTTTAAATCTCACAATTCTGACTTTATTTCATATGCATTTCTGACTTTATACACGCAATTGAGACTTATATTAGCGATCTGACTTTATATCTCAGCAATTCTGACTTTATAACTCGACAATTCTGACTTAGTATATCGAATTCTGACTTTCATCTCTTGCAATTGTGAGAAAAAAAGGCAGAATTGTGAGATAAAAAGTCGCAATTACCTTTTATATTTTTCGTTCTATGGCGGAAACAAGCTTCCATAGCTTTCAGAGCTACTGTATAACGGAAGGGGAAATTTCAGTGCTCCTCACACAAAGCTGCTGTATGTTTACAGAAGACTATGCAGTCATATACTGCATATACACATATAATCTGTTTTGAGTCCTTATTATAGCTGGACAGCAAACAATTCCTTTAAAAAAAGTAGAGAGAGTTGACATCTTTCACACAGTGTAGAACGTTAACAGTCAAGCTTTGGTTTATACATGCAATGACAACAACAAAACAAAAAAAGAAAAAAAGATACTAGTATTGATAAAGAGCAGAGTCACAATTTACATTAAGGTCTCATTAGTTAGCGAGTAAAAATGAACCAACAATGAGCAATTTGTTTGTAAAAGCATTTATTAATCTTTGTTAACATTAGATAACCTAATAATTATCATTGTTAGTTAATATTAGCTCAGATCATGAAATATTGTTAACAGACACAATGCATTAATAAATGTTGAAATAAAAATGAACTAAGATTGATGAATGTTTTAGAAGTATTTTTCATTGGTAGTTCATGTTGACTAATGTTAACAATTGGAACAGCATTATATCACTTGGTAAATGCTACATTTTACACATCTGAAGTGTCTCTTCAACTGGAGTGTAAATGTGTGTAGTCAAATGTATGAACACCTGTCACAGTGACTCTATGTGGAGGTTACTATTCTCAACATTTGATCCGCATCACATTAGTGTTCCTCTCTCACAAACACATTACTAGGTATTCGGTTTAGACTCATTTAGGATGTATGAGGTTAAAATTAATGCTCTTTTATTTATGTGCGTGTGTATGAAGGGGAGTTGACCGAAGTGGTAAAGAAATTACACGTCAGCTTTATAGCATACCATTTCTAAAAGGTTCAACAGTCCTATTAGCAGACTCTATCTACATAAAACTATAATTATTTAGATATATATTTAGTTCATTATTATTACAGCAGTTCTGGTAAAACCAGAACTCCATCTTTCACCCGTTCCTCACACATGCTGGTAGTTTGATGAGGTAATTATGTGACTTTAATAAGAGGCTCAGGTTTGATTAAGCAGACACTATTTGGAGGGGACGATCTTGTTCCATGCATAGTGTTAATGCTTAATGTGATGGGACACATTGAGATTTGGCTTATATGTGCTCAGCTTAACAGGATATTATTTATTGCATTTTCATGAGGAATTGTGTAAATGTTAAACTACTTAACGGTAATATGCTTAGTCAAACTTTTTTTTTTTTACATGAACAGAGAACAATTTGAGGCTTTTAGCAACTGATTGTGCCTCTCACACTGTCAATATCTTTTAGAGTCAAATAGAGGCCTATAGAGTCAAAGCACACATTTAACATTTAGAACAGTCTAAAGCTGAATCAGAACAAAGTGCATTAACAAATAACCAGACAGGAAACACTGAATGCAAAAATCTCACTTAGCCACAAAAACTCAGTTCTAGCTCCCTCTCATGGAGTCAGTGCAGAGAGGTAAATGTCTCTCTGGTCTCACAGTACAGTGTCTGAAGTAACTGGAACTGGCACTTTAAGTGCGACCCAAAAGTCCAGCGCCTACAGACCTATCTGTCAATTTCAATATATGTAAGGTACATTTATTCATGCACAAAGTATTATTATGCGGCAGGTTGGGGAGACATGTTCTAAGGAATTAGCCTTGTGAACAATAAAGTACCAAACCATTCAAAAGTTTGAGTTTGGTAAGATTGTATTGTAATGTTTTTGAAACAAAAATACGTAAATAAAATAGTGAAAAAGTACAAATTTAAAATAACAGTTTTCCATTTAAATTTATTTTATGTTCAATATTTCAATGTTGAAAACTATTGTCCTGCCTAACATTTTTGTGGAAATTTACTTGTAAAAAATCTGGATTTTTTAATTAATAAAAATTCGGGTTACACTTTATTTTGATAATCACTTTAGACATTCTACTAATTATAAGTAACTTTTCAACTACATGTCAACTAACTCTCATTAGAGTATTACTAGTAGTATTATAGTAGACTGTCAGTAGACTGTTATGGTTAGGTGTTAGGCTTTGGGTTAGGACAAGAAGTTTACTTGTTGTTGTAATACTCTAAATACAGTTAGTTGAAATGTAGTTGAAAAGTTACTTATAGTTAGTAGAACATCTAAAGTGGATTATCGAAATAAAGTGTTACCGAAATTCAAAAGAAACAGTATAATAAAAAGTATTATTTTCTTTCAAAAAAGTATTTTTGAACAAACTGAATTTAGATGTATGGCATTAAGAAAGTGTATACATCTATACACAAACTAAACACCAATTTCATCTTTATTTTTTGCTCAAATGTCACAGAATCAAATACACAGTGATTGTGGGATATGATTGACTGCAAAGGATATATCTATGCTGCCTGCGGAGGCAGTATTTTTTCAGATTTCGGACAAAGCTGCTGTCTAGGTAGTTAGCTCATTAGATTTAGAAATGCATTCACTATGTTCAGGTATCCCTTCTTAAGAGCCACTTTGGTAGCAAAGTGTGTGCCAAAGGCAATAAAAATGTAAAGAGAAAGCCTCCATAACAGTCAGAAGGTGCTCCTGAAAAACACTCAAGAAACGCACATGTATGAACCCTCCATTAGCAGCCACTGAAGGGAATCACCCTAGACCTAACCGCACCACAATGGGACAGAAAAAAATGATAGTTGGGGAATGACAATAGCCTAATTCTTAATATAAGCATATCCATCTCCAGGAGAAAAACAAAGCACACACCTGCAAATGTGAGCTCTAAAGGACAGAATGATGGAAGTAATATCTGTAAAACAATCAAAGGCTGCTTCCTGAGGGGCGCGTGCAGGGACAGACGTTCAGTGCTGGTGGGGATATGTTACCCATAATGCCATTTCAGCTTTGATGAAGGGCACAAGAGCAGGCAGCACTAATGAAATGGGGAGCGGGAGGGGAAGAGCGGACAGAAAAAAGGGAAAAAGTGAAACTAATAAAAATCTGCAGAGCCAGAGTAGGAGAAAGAGGACATGAGAGAAAAAACTACATTGCTCTAACTTTACTTTCCATGGAACACAAAATGAGATGTTTTGGAGCTCATCTCCATACAGTGTAACTAAATTGTAGAACATAAGCCATAAAGCACCAAGAAAAAAAAAGATGATAAAAACTTCATAAAAGCAGCCAACAGTTTGTAATGTCAACATGAATCAAAAATCAACCCCATTTAGGTCTTAAAGGGGTCATATAATGGTACATGCACTTTTAAGTTGATTGTACTGAAGTGTGTGTTGGCAGTGTACACAACCATCACATAATGATAAAAATCCATCCAGTGTTTTTGTTTTAATCTCCTTATATGTTTTCCAGTTCTCAGATTCAGAGCCGTCTCGACCATGTGATGTCGCACGGTCGAGCACGCCTACCAGCGATTGCTTATTGACAGCAGTGTTTCAACACATCCCCGCCCTGCAGCGAGTCGTCATCATAGTCCGTTATTGTTGATACACTGGAGCAAGAATGGCGTGTACAGCGATTGTGGTGTTCTGTTCTTGGGTGTAATGACGAACACAGTCATTTCGATGTTCCTAAATCCAAACCGCTAAAGACGCAGTGGCTGAGTTTTTGTTTTTGAAGGGAATATTCCCCACGAGCATCAATGCTTTCACGTTTGCGCAAATCATTTCTCACCTGACCGCTTTATAAACAAGGATCAGTATAAAGCTGGTTTTACTGAGAACAGGGTATATACAGTATTTCTTAAGTTAAATTTACTACTTTTTAATATCTTTTTTACTACCTTCGGAATTTTTTTTTAAAACCATCACGACACTGAATTAAGTGTTAAATGCAGTAAGCTTTGCATTATTTACACAGATTTTGACATTTCTAACATAAAAATGGAATGCGTGCTCTATAAATCTATTCATTTTTGTGTTTAGTGGATTGCAGCGACCATTAGCTCCCATCCAGTTGACATTGATGTGTTTTTTTTTACACACCAAACAATAGAGGGAATGCATTGACATCACTTTCCCGCCAGAACAACCCCCCCTTAGCCTGACTGAGTGGCAAAAGATCTGCTGCGTGACTGGATTTAATAGAGAAACTGAGAAAATGTGAATTTTTAATAGGGAAAATAGGGAAATAATAGGGAAAAAATAGAAAATTGTGCCCAGATAAGATAAAGCCCATATTTAAACGTACTAACGCAAACACAGAATAGGACACCTGATGGTCTGAAAAAAAAAAAAAAAAAACCTAATTTTTAAAAAAATAATACCTCTCAGACTACATTTAACACTTTTAATGTCCTTAAATTTGACAATTTTGATTTATCACTTTTTAATACTTTTTAAAACCCCGGACACCCTGGAGAAGCTGCTTGTAAAAAAAAAAAAAAAAAAAAGATTCGGTACCAACTATTTATGTTCCCTCCCTCTGCACCTCCAGAAGTGAGTGTAAAATTTGATCAACTATTATATTAATCTTTACAAATCGCTAAAAAAGCTTTTCAAGACCATTAGCTGTAACGTCAATCTGACAATAAACGAATGTATCAGTAAATACGCAAGTGTTCGTATCTCACTGACGCACAAAGCACAGGCAGAGAAGGGGTCCAGGGTACCAGGGACAGGTGACGGACCAGGTCCAAAGGAGCAGGTATCAGAGGGCAGAATCAGGGGGGTCAGCAGGACCAGGAATAACAAGGCATCATAGAATCAAAGATGATCAAGCGAAATCAGGAGAGGCCAGGAAGGATGTCCATGTCCATCAGACAGGATAGGGAGAGAGAATCAACAGTCAGGATCAAGGATGTCCAGGGGAGAGAAGGATCGAGATCAGGAGAATCAGGAGCAGGCAGAGGGTGTGATGAGGGGTGAGGATGCTATGAGAACAAGGATGCTGGGTAGAGGTGAGAGGTCAATCAATCACAGGGCAGAGACAGGATACATGTTCAGAGGGGCTGATCAGGCAGGAGGGATCAGGAGGTGTAGTGGAAGTATAGAATGTGTCAGTGTGAGGGAGGGACAGGTGGTGAGAGGTGACAGTACGAGCAGGTGTCATCAGGAGGTGAGTGGGTGGGCGGGTGTCAGATCACAGTCAGTTCAACAATCAGGGTCAGGTGTCGAGAGCCAAGGCAGGCGTGGGAGGCAGGAGGTGATCAGGAGAGGAACAGGAGTTCAGATAACAGGATCAGGGAGATCATCAATCAGTGATGAGGGACAGGAGGCAGATCAGATAGAGGTATATCAGGCAGGATGCGGGGTAGTTGAGGAGAAGGAGGTAGGAGGTGTAGAGTCCAAGGGTGTCAGTCGAGTAGAACAGGGTTTAAGCGGACAATCAGGTGATCCAGGAAGGGGTAAGCAGGGAGCAGAAGCAGGATAAAGACCAGTTAAAGTAGCGCATGATGGCAGCTATGAACTGGAGTTGAACCGAACTAGTCGACCTTGATGCAAAGCAATTCATTTTAAGCATGACGGTGACTAGTCGTGTTGATCATGTGACAATATTATTGCGCGAATTTTGATACCAATGACGTGGCTGCGTTGCAGACGACAACAACAGATGAAGAGCCCAGAGGGACACTGCAGCAAGAAAGCAGCAGTGGTACATCAAGTGTGTGGAAATATGTCACAAACAACACTAGATATTGTTGAAAACGAAACTAAAAGCATGACGCATTGCTCATTGTGTAATCGGGAAATAAGTGTTCAGTCTCTTTATTAAAATCATTACATTTTTTTCATGTATTTCTTTAAACATATTAATGATTTATCTTTTTTCACCTACAATTAAAGGACAACTCCGGCAAAAACGAACCTTTGGTCTAATTACACATTGGTACATATGTAACAGCTGGTAGTTGCTGTGTGAGTAAACCTCACTCCCCTGATCTCAATAGGCACTCTAGCGACAGATGCTAGAGGCTGCAGTTTTTAGCCTCCTTGTTAGAGCGCCTGACCCTCATGCCGGAGACCCGGGTTAAAGGCCCGAACGGAGCGGGTCGAGAAGAACCCGAGTGGAGGGGTTACACATAGCCGAGCCAAGTGCGCTGGTGAGATGTGAACAAGCCATAACTTGGCTCGCTGTTCATGGTTCGACTGCTCGAGACTGTTTTCCAAAGATGGCTCCTGCCTGTTTTCTCGAAGTGGACTGTCTTTCAAAAATATCTTCTTATTAAACGGTCTGTACACTAACAACGTTCTCAATGCTTCGGTTTGCATGTAGGGACCCTGATTATGCTACCGTGTTAGTGTTGGGCAATTTTGAGCCTTGTTAGTGGTATTAATATATATATATTTTTTATCGATTTTATTTTCATTACTCTATGCCCCATATACTAGCGTTATAAGCTAAACAGTTTTTAGAGATAAAACTCTTTACATTCGATAATCATAAAAACAAATCTCAGAGAACGGGATCATTTTGCACCAGAGATGTCCTTTAATTGGAATATTATTTTGTATTACTTGATCTGCACATCACTAACGTGCAAGATGTGAATGTATAGCTTTTTTGATGAACCTGGCCACTTCATAATGTTTCTGTGATGGGATAGCTATCCGAATCGAGAAAAGACCAGTTGTAAATGTCCTCAGAAACACATTCAAGATGGATTTAAATCCAGTCGCTGAAACCACTTCAGGAGGTGGTCTGGCCCACATTCCAGATAGAACTAGACAAGTGTAAATGCATCTGGTTGTTGAAACCACATATGTAAATTGGACTCCTCCCAACAATGCTAAAAATAGCTGGGCATCTATTCATCAAGCTAACGTTCAAACTATTGCAAATCAAAGTGAAAATAAGTCGCAGACGCTTAACACACAATCATCTTCGTTAAAAATAAAAGCAACAAAATGATCTTGGGCTGTTGCCACTCTCTTTATTGCTGTCTTTAATTTTGAAATTAAGTTGATGATCAATAAAATGCGAACTGTTGAGGACTGTTGCTTTTCTATAAGAACTGTTGCTTTCAGTGACGTGAAAATCTGTTTGAAGATCAGATTTATATCCGTTTGCGAAAACACATTTGTGCGACCAGATGTAAATGGAATCGTTTTGATAAATCACATAGCTATCCCATCTGAGAAAAGTGGCCAGGTGTAAACAGCCCTATTATGAGCTGTCTGTCAGCATCTATATAATTTTCTGCAAATATGATGAACTGCTGCCAGTGATTTATCAGCTTGATGGCCGACGAAATGATGCTAGATAAATCAGTTGCTTAAAAAAATCTAAACTTCAACTTACAACTCTCAACTTCTCATCTACCTTTAATGTGAGTGAGAGAAGCTGTAAGGCTGGCGAAATTACCATAAACTGCAGCAAAACTACCAACTTATAACTAAGCACTGCACGCTTAGCAAAAGATAATGAAAAAGTAACAAGAAAATGAACCAAAACAATGTACCGCTACTTGAAAGAACAAAGAAAAATATGAATCAATGTACGGCACTGTAACAGGAGAACTCACTCACTACAAGATACAGGTGCTTGACGAACGTGCGACTACATGCGACCTTACAAACACTAGTACTAGGGCACTCCTACAGACTTGGCGGGGCAACTCAGAGAGCGGTACTTGTTAGCTGACTTAGTGCCTCAAGGCAGAGAGAGAGAGAAGAGATAAGTGGTAAAGTAACTGCTTAACGCGGTCATGCTCAAAATAGAACAAATAAATACACCATGAAAAGTAGATACTGGCCTGCTTTAAGCATGAAGAAATGAAGAGAGCGAGAAGCGATGACGGCCTGTGCCTTACGGTGTAGAATGCTTATCAGACACGAACGTGCAATCAGAAAAGAAAGAGACTCTACTGCTGAAGGTCACGTCCACGACGGGCACATATCAGAAGGGCGAATGGCAGAGCATACCGATAGGTATATCATCATCATGCAAGGTGGAGGCAAGTATTGATCAGCGATGTCATGTATCAAGTGTGTAGGCAGTATCATGTTTATCAGGTATCAGTTCAATCAGGTAGGGAGGATAAACAATCATGGTAC